>WAAB01013921.1:15495-56950 GCA_013389865.1 Piaya cayana
CTTATTCCGTTATTCCTGAGTATTCTGTGTATAAAAAAGGATTGCTTCACATATATCCACTGAGACTTTGGGGAGTCTCTCTATGAGAAAATGACAAAGATGAAAATATGGGTTTTGTCTAGGTTTTTTTCAGTATACTCTAAACCTAAGAATCACAGTAGAATTATTTACCACCTATATTGTCTTTAGACCAAAAATGCAGAAAGTGGTAACACAGCCTCAGTAAGTATCAGCTCATTCAGAACTGATAGATTAAGAGAGGTGTGAAGCATTAGGAAATCCTGTCTTGTCTCAGAGGTGCCAAGAAGCTTACTGATGGTAGATTAAGGAAAAAAGTGGATGGTTTCCGGCATCAAAGAGCTACTTCTTCTCATAGTATCTCAGACACCCAACAGCACCGTTGTTTACATTCTGTATCTGTGTATCTTTATTATTCTTTGAGTCACTGCAGGCTCATATAGGAGTATAAAATATATCAGATGTATTTTTCTGTAGAGATACTTTTTTTTTCCCCCCCGTTGACCCTTAGAAAAGCTTTGAGTAAACAGCACAGATTTATGACTATATCTTTTTCTTTTCCCAAGTTAGGTAAAACTAGAAGTACCCATGGATTCTTTCTCCTTCATCTTGGAAAGTTCTTCCAGCAAGACTATGAGATAGTTGCAGACTACAGACTCATGAGCCATATGGACTTGTTTCAGTAAAAGAAGCTCACAGGAGAGGTATGCCTTCCAGGTATGTGCTATGGTCAAGGTGAGATAGAGTTTTGCTGCTCTGCCAATGCAAGAAGAGAGGAAGAGCAGCAGAGTAGGGAAAGTTAAGCACAATGGAGAGGATACTGTTAAGGCTCTGCTGACCTCCGACAGCTCTGAAGTTGTGCTGAAGAACTGTTGTGGGCTTTGGCTCAGGCAGGCATGAGAGGAAAAGAGAAGAACAGCAGATTGATATCATTTGTGACTCTATAGGTGCAAGATGATTTGAGCAGGATTAATTCTCATCTCTTGTTACACAATGTTCAAAAATTAGTATTCTATGAATCAAGAAATTTTCCTCAGACTGCTTGATTTGGAGAATTTAACAAGTCCATTAGAAATGTAGCTTGGTGTTGGTGAGCTTAAGATTGAAATCAAATCGAAACTAAATGTCTGCCATAGAGTTTAATTTGATACAACAAACTTCTAACTGGATTTTTCTCTTGAAATTTCAGGTATGTTCAAATACAAAGTGGAATAAAGACTATCACAAGGTTTTATTACTCCCTGTGAAATCACAGCAGTTGATATGAATATAAAAGTTTTAGTTTTTCTTCCAAGAAGTCCCAAGAAATTTGTATGTGAGGGCTGATTTTCAACTCAGCTCTAGTTTTGACCCTGAAGTTAGTGCTGACATGTATGGCACTGTTTATTAATAAAACAATAGTCCTATGGTAAACAAGTTTAATACCAGGCATGAATGTTTGATAATGTATTCTATAATGAATACTTAATTAGGACTGTGATCTGAATACAACAACCAGAGCCCCTACCTCTGTGCAGACAAACCAGAATGAAATAAATTACTGTCATGCAGGGGGTGATATTAATGGTGTCCAGTTTTATAAATGAATCCAATTTTAAGACACTTTAGTTGCTATCATACTGAGAGAAAGTGGAATATGCCTAACATATCATTTCTGTACTGGCAAATGTAAGATTAAAGCAGAAAATAATTTTAATGTGCAGATGTTTTCCTGCATTAAATATTTTTAATGAGTTACTGTTACAGTCAGACATCATTATAAATAAATAAAATTAAGTCTCCCCCCCTACTCTTTTTTAAAAGCCATAGATTAACAGATGGGCGTTGATCTGAACTCTGATTTTCCAAACAGCTGACATTCTGACTGATGCTCAGCATAAACCCTTCCTGTTTGGACACTTCTAATCCATCACGGGACAGTGTTGCTTAACTGATGGTGTGTGCCATCCAGGATCTGTCATACAATTGTTTTTGCAGCTGATAGTAAGTGACCCTCAGTAAGAACCTGTCCTTAGTACTTCGTTCGGAGAAATTTTAGTATTCCTGCTTGAGAGACCAGTCATGTAAAGTCTCATAACTGTGTGATGGGTGGTTACAGACTAGAAGCCATTTTGTGAGCATCTCCAAGCACTGAACAACTTATGCTAAATGAAATAAAGACATAAGACTTTGCAGGTCTGTGTGCATAGTTTCACACGTATGCACCATGAATACAAAGACTTATACAGGCTAAAAGTTTCTTTTACAATATTGAGCAATTGTTCTGCTGTAATGCTCCCCTTGTTTCTCAGTGGTAACTTTTCTTTGGTAGACCTTGAGTTGTAACTTTGTAGTCTATTGAGCTAGAATGCTCACATAGCTGTTTCTCATAGGAAAGTGTAAGATTCATGTAATTAACTGCTTGTTGCTAAAGGAGAATTGTTGAATCATCTTGTTAAACAATAGTCTGTATTAATTGTGTAAGGTGTAGGAATCTGTTATGAACTCAATAAACTGGCTCACTGGAATCACATTGATTCATGAAGTGATGAAGCCGTTCCTCCGTCACCTGTGAACAACTTAAGTTGTGATCATTTCTTCACTGATTACCCTAGGATTACATGCATGTGCAAGCATTTGCTGGATTCAAATATATCATCAGGGTTTTGGTTTAAATGTGTATTCTAACGTCTGACTCATATAGATCTTCCAGATTGTAGACATTATTTTCACTTGTAAAACAGTTTTTCTCGCTTTAGATAACTGGCATTTCTCTCCACACGTGCCAGCAATCACCCAGATAAATATATTACAAAAACGGCAATATCAGCTTGCACACAGCTTGAAAGCAAAATTCTTTGGGAATGGTGAACAGCTCATATGGCTAGTAGTAGTGCAGATGAAACCATTCACACTGCAGCATAGATGAGACAGGCAAGCAGGAGAGACAAGCAAAAGCACACACTTTAAAAACTTCTGGTAAGTTATTTAGAAGTACTCAATTTAGTCCCTCCTCTGTCCCTCATGAGGTTGGTGCAAATTTCACTACTGACTTTAAGTAAAAGCAATGTTAATGGAAAACTAAATAGTTTCTAAATTCTGAAGTCAAGTTTGCCTGAGATTTAAGTCTCTATCTGCCTTTTTCTTGTGAATGCTGGTGTTCAAGTACTCATGCGTAGCAGGGATGAGTGGAACACTGTTCAATCTGAGTGAAAGACAAGCCCTCAACTCACAGGCCTAGCACAATAAGAAAATACATTTCTCACTTTTCCTTTGCTAGAAATCTTTGATTTTAAAAGAAAAATGACAGGAATAGAGACAGAATGATACTTTTGAATGTTTTCTTTTTCAAGACAAAGAACTTTGTGAGTTTGGTTAAAAATTAAGAACTGTGTCTAAAATAACTTTAACACTCTCCATCTTCATTTTTTCTCTCAACAAACATTTTGACAAATTAAAAGAAGTAAGTTGTTTTTGCTATCAGCAGTGCCTGTGAAAAAAATATCACACAGACTGAAAAAAGCTTAATTTTTCTGAGTGACACAAATGAAAAAATGATCATTTCTGTGAGCAGTAGATGATTCTCTCATCTGATTAGTAGGAAAGGAAGTTTAATACTTCAGGTCAGTGATTTGAATTGAGGTTAGTTAAGTAGTGTATGTTAGACAGAAGTTCATTATTACTTTTTGTTATTAATTATGGGTTTTGGTTGACTTCCTGAAATGATTAAGAGCTATATTTGGAGCCTAAATTCCACCTTTAGTCCTGTGCATATCTCTTCCTTCAACCACCTTTTTCAGATATTACCTGTCACTGAAGCTTAGATGATATTTTGGCCACTGCAATATGATATTTTCAAAGGAGCCTGTAGGCTTTTGGTGGATAAATTCCACTCGATATTAAAGAGAAGAATGTTGTAAGCTGGAGATTTCAGGAGTCCCAAAATTTCTGCCTCTAAGATATTCTGTGTAACCTTTGATAAATCATTAAGGTCATGCTTCCACATTGGAAGTAACTCTTTTTCCCAAAGTTGCCCAGATGTTATGAGTTTAAATACATAAACAATACTGAAGTATCTAATTATTATTGTATAGGTAAACTGAAAACAGATTTTCTTTTTATATATTTTTAAAAAAATCTGATTACTCAAGACCTTTTATAGAACAGATAGGAACAAATTCTTTTTACATATTTGTAACCACACAGAATTTGGACACCTGAACTAAGCAAGTAGTATTGGCTTTCTCAGGACTGACTGATACAGGCATCTCCAGAGAATGATTCATCTTGTATGCCTTCTGTCCTATTCTTAGAAGTGACTGTATCTCCCTATTAACTACAGAGGAACCCTATCAGAAATAAGATAGCTTTTAGAATTTTAAAATTAGGTAAGCTCAGCCTACCCTATCATTACTGGTCCATTCCTATAATCTCTTGTACCAAGAATATCTGAGGACTGCAAGAAAAATAAATATTTTCCATCTATAATCTTTACCACTCACCTAAGGGTGACCTCTGATGTTCTAAATAAGTCCAGAAAATTAGCACTTTCATTTGTTTATTTTGTAGTAGTGTGGCTGATAAAGAAGTAGTTTCTTCCAAAAAAAGAAATTGCATTTTTCTTCAAGCGATAATAGAAAATACAGGTCTATTGCACAATATCTGGAAAAATCACACCAAGCATAGCTGTGGAACAATAGCTGTTTAATCCACATTTAATTTGTGTCACCATTGTATATTGATTATCCATTATCCTCATGCAAATGGCATGACTTATCCATTGAAACAGCTGTGCATTGTTTTTAATTTTAAGTGAATTCTTTTAGAACTCCATGAAAGGTGTCAGATTAACAGCCCCAGGGACTGAAGGCCTCTGTTTATCCACAGTGCATATTTGAGTGATAATGATGGATCCACTCAAGCAGCTGCCTCAGCTGTTACTTGTCTGGAGGGTTTGTTCCACTGTTCATAGGGCCAAAACATCCCCTGCGCATATGAAAACCAAGCAGAGTCTGAGCCCCTGCATGGAGGGCGAGGGTATTTAAGTCCCAGTGCCTTCATAACAGTATGTTTCCATTAACTTAGGAGTTTCTGTGTGAATGTGGGGAAATGGAAGTGTAAGGCAACAGTCTTGGGGCAAGAGTAAGGTACAACCATAATATAAATATTCCTTATAGTTCTTGCATCTTCTTCACAGGTGTTATATCAGAGTCAAGGAACACAAAATACATACATAGGCAAAGGTGAGTATTGCATGAGAAAAACTGCAATAATCAAGCTCTGAAGCTTGGGGGGATTATTATCACATCTAGTTTCTCATAGAGGTCTGAAGAGTCACATACAGAGCACAAAAGCGAAACGGAATACTGTATCATTAGTGCTTATGTCCGGGTGATAATCACCTCCCATTCTGGTTTTGCTGGAATGCAGAGTTTTTGATGGGGTTGGTGAAATAAGTCACCTTTGAACTTCCCTTAATCACAAAACATTTCTGATTGCAGCATGTGTTGTAATGTGCAATGCATTGAGAAATCAGATTTGGGAGCATGATCAGGAATCTCACTCAGATGCTGACAGAAAGACACTGAAGATATTTGAACAGGTCAGATACAGACATACTGTATTTAGTATTACAGTTCTCCTGTTCACTGTTTCAAAGAAATGTCTCTTTATGTCTGACTATGTATATGATTTGGGAGAGAAAACAGAAGTAAGAAATGGTTCTAATAAGGAAAGGATGTGATGGATTTTTGTATCATCTTCCATTTATAGTTAGTCTTGAATACTTTCCAAACTAAGGGCTTGCCCAAGTAGCTGAGATCACAGGTTCTGCTTTTTGGGCCAGAAGAGTAACAACGGAGAGTAGTAGGCTTTTCTTCATAACTCTGAATATAATTTGAACAATTCCTGATGTATTTTGAAAGCACCAGAGTCAGCAGAATTCCAGGTGGGATGGCTTAGGAGACAACGTTTTCTCCCAGTCTGTACCTGGGATACATCAAGTTCTTTTCAATTACTAATTAGGTTTTACTGTCCCACACAACCTGTATCTTCAGTATTGACTTTCTGTCCTTATTAAGAAACTTTCTTGAGAGTAGTAAAAAAAAAAAGAGGTGTAAAATTAAGGAACATTAATATTCATGTTGTATATTCATGTATGTTGCTGTGTTTGGGTCACTGACATTCCAGCTACTGTTCACTTTTAAGATATGAATATTCCAGGAATAATGTAATATACTATTGAAATGTATAATATATAACTATAATACATCATCCCATCTTAGATGAACACTTCCTATTCATGCCAGGAACAATCTTTGTGTTGAAAACCAGAACAGACAGGTTTAACTGCAAGCAAAACAAGTAGGTGAGAAAGGCAGCAGATTGATACAGGCCACAAACTCATGGCCTTGAACAAGACAAACAGAAAAGGAGATAAAGAATATTCTTCTGCTGACTTACTGACCTATGCCAGGGAGTGAGCCCTGGTCCCTGGCCAGCTGGGGTGGATAAGCTCGTGTTTTCACTTTCTGCAAAATGGACTATAAAGCAAACTGTCCCACTTTTTTGTTTGTGTGGGGTTTTTTTTGTTTGTTTGGTTAGAGAGATTGTGGTATGGTTTCTTTTTGGTTTTTTTGGTTGGTTGTTTTTTTGCCTGGACAGCAGAGCTAGATGCCTCATTCTTCCCTCAAGCCTTGGAACAAAAGAGTGTTTATGTGGAGCAGAAACCCTGGGAACAAAGCATAGTTGACCATTTCAGATCCGTTAAGTTCTGTGGTTAGCAGTACTGATTCTTCTAGACATCTCCTGATAAAGATACACTGGATGATTTATCTGAATGAGATACTTAGGTCTAGCACGCTGATCTCTGCAGCTATACACAGGCACATATCCTATTGCTGGAAGACAGATTGTGCAGTGTATCACTGAATGTTGTGGTGGGAGAACTTGGGAAACTGGACTTGGGGTTGCATGATCCGCCATTCATTTATCCTCCTTTGCATTAAAAACACTGCACTATTATGTCTCAGCAAGAAATGGAGGTTGAACCACTGGAGATTGGGACTGGAAATGAAAATAGGTGTAAGGAGAGATGTAACTCCATCTGGGAAGCTCATTCAGTCCTGCAGCCTTAGTTGCATAAGAAGGACTATCCTTGGGAAGGGAAATAAACCTGAAAAATAAAAAAGGGAAGGTCTTACATTACCCATGGGGCCGAGGTCACCCTCCATCTTACTCTCTCACCTTTGCTGTGTTCATGAGTTAGGAAATGAAGGACATCATTCTTCTCTTTCTGACTTCCTTCCATGCAGTTCTACCTCACACTGCCACCAGGAACATTTTCAGTCATCCAGAGACCTCAGGCTATTCTGTCCCAAATCATCCTTTAGACAGCCTTTTCAGCTAGCTTAGACCAAACAAGAACATTTGATCTATTCTGCTTTGGTCAACAAACTGTAAGAATTAAGTATCTGCTAAGGTTACATCTGAAGGACACATTGCTCAGCCCAGACATTACTTGTACTCTTTCAAATGAATCTCTTTCTCTGCTATTGTTCTCTAGGCAGGGGAAAACCAGAAATTTGACAGTACAGTCCTTGACAAGACCCTTTACGGAGGAACTAAAGGTTATCTTTTCCAGTAGAGCTTTAAAAATCATCCCACCCAATCAACATTCTGATCTTCTGAGCCACATTAAAAAAAAAAAAAATTCACAAAGAAAACCCAAAGTGAAAAACTCAAATGCTTCCTGAAAATTAATGAATCATTGCATGACCTTGTTTGCCTTTAAAATAAACTACAGCATTTTTGAGATTGTTGATTATAACCCTTTTCTTGTTAAATGGTAGTCAGATAACACATTCTTGACTGAAGCATACTGTGAATCTGGGAAGGTCACCTCATAAGTACTTTCCATTGCTGATATAGATTCATAGATTTTAAGTCCAAAAGGGACCTTGAGTAACTCCTCCTGCATAACATAGGTCAGATAACTTTGCTTGATAATTCTGCATCAAATCAAATTGAAAGCATACCAAGGAATGCAAATATTACTTTATTTTCCACTCTGTAACCTCTCTCAACACTACGCACATATGTCTCTGTGTCTCTCTCTTTTCCAAGACTTCCTTAGATATTACAGGCCTTAGAATAACTGCCTATTATAACCTTGAGTGAAAAGTGGTAAAGGGAAAAAATATAATACTTAACAGCCTCTGGTCTGAGAGTAAAACAGAAGAATGGAGGCAGTAGGTCACAGAATAGATGTGTCAGAGAACAGAAAGTAATGAGCAAGTTACTGTATTTCCAAGACTTATATTCAAATTAATGCTTACTATATCAGTAAGTCATACATGAAAATAAGTTGGGTGGTTCCACCTCATTTTGTACTCTGTTGGGCATGTGTCAATACCACCAGGTGTTCCCTAATATCAGGACACATTTAGTCAATCAAGTCCTTTAGATGAACTTGACTGGTGGGAAAACTTTTCAAGCCAGAAATGATGTGAGCAAGAATTGCATGCTACGGGATAAAACAATTTTAATAAAGTTGTCCTAGTTTTTCTATGTTGGAGCAGCAGTATAGCTCCAGATTCCGTATATCAACATTTTCACTCCAAGGAATGATGTATTTTTGACAAAAAAATTCTCTCACTTTTTAAATTTTTTCACAACCATCTGGTGAAAGCTGATACCAGTTATATTTATATGTTTACTTGATCAAATAGAACAAATCAAAATCCTGTCTGTTCTCAGCTAATTTGTGAAGAATTGCCATAGACATGTACACATGCATTAATATCAGGGGCAAGAGGGGGGTTTGTTTTCCTTGTGCTAAACTTTTCCTCCAGGATCACAAAGATGAACTTTCCATGTGAATAATAAGCTTGTCAAAACAGAATACCTAAGTTCAGAGCCTTACCACTGCCTAAGTGCTGCACTGATATGCCCTGGGGTTAGACATTTTTCTCTGTTGGCCCCAGGGCCTTTCTGGGCTCCTAAGTTTTGCTAGAAATAGTATGAAATTCTCTCCCTTTCCAACAAATAACTAACCCAAAATCATGTAGGAAATTAACCATAGTCACTGAATTGCCTTTCTGATCAAGTCTCTTTTGTATATCTAGCCCAGGTAATTTATTGAAGCATGTTAAGAAAAAATTTAATCCCTTGGAAATTTTCAGTGGTTCATTTTTATGCAAAGAAAACCTCATCTTCTTTAAAAGAGAAAAATTAATTACTAATGAGCATTTAAAAATCTAAGAAAAAACACTGTTTTAGTAACACATCACTGCATCAACTTTGTCCCAGATTTATGAGTAGTTTTCATCAAAGCTTATTCCAACTTTTTTTTGGTGGTGTGGTAGAGCATCATCATTGTCATCATTGTCATCATAATTTCTATTTGCACCACCTTTCATAAGTACCCCACATAAAAAAATATTTCACTAAGGCTTACAACACTCCAGAAAGTTAAAAAAAAAAAAAATCATTCTTACTTTCATATTTATCTTTAGCTCTGACACTGATTTATAGCTTTGAGAAAGCATCATTTTCTCAATCCCTTCTTCAGTTTCCCTAGTAGAGGTATTATCATTTCTATTAGGGAACTACCATGCAGATAAAATTACTTACAGTAACTAATGTATAGGGCTAATTTAAGATGAGGCTTAGATCTGAGAAAGGTAAGTACCTTAGGATGGTAAGTCAAAGATGATTTAGTCATCATAGCTCTTTCTCCCCTTTACACACTGGTAGGTCTAGTGAATACTACCCTTTCTCCTTACACCAGTAAATTAAGGTATGTACTTGTACACTGAAAATCACCACCTATGCTTGCAGAAAGATTGTCCCAGGTCACCTGTCGTTCTCTCCTGAATCTCTTCCTAAATCAAGTTTATTAAAACAGCCTCGATGACAGAGAACAGTCTTGGGAATCATTTAGGTTACTGGTATGGATGGACTCTGGGAGTAATAGCTGTTGTATGAATAAAATGCTAACTTCACTAAAAATTAGCTTCCTCACATGTACAAAATATTGCAGACAGATAATTTAAGAAAAATTTGGAGTAGCTTGTGATCTAACAACCATTTGGTGATGAGGAACTTGGACCCTGTCAACTGAAGCTGACTTCTATTAATTTCCTTGTTTACCGTGTCTGACAGCAGTAACAGGGGAAGTGTTATAGTATTTTGCCAGTTCTTTAGGATGAGATCCTAAAGCATGCAGCTGGATATAACATCAAAGATTGATAGACTCTTGGTGTCAGCAGGAGAGGCTGTGCACAGCTGGAACTGTGCTGCAAGGCACAGGAATTTACACATTTTATGGAGCAGTCTTTAGTTCCCTGGCAAATCTGTTCATAGAGATTTTAGAAATGAGTGAAGTCATTGCACTTTACTTCATGAACTCCCTTTGAAGAGACTTGGACTCTTTGAAGAATTACACTATGCTTGCTACTTGAGTCTTTTTATTATTCCTGTTGAAGAACCGGTCTAATAAAACTGATATGGGTCACCTGAGAAGTTTATCATTTGATTAATATGTAACAGAAAACAGGGTGAACATCAGGTTTAACCGGCCCACTGGACCAGATAATATCAATACAAGTAACCTCAAATCTGAATGGAAGTAACATGAATAAGGTACACAAATACTGCATTATGAGTGACAGTAACCTGGTTATTCTCAATTTTTACCAGGTTCTACCTGGACTACTAGACTGTAGTCAAATCTCAGGGATTTAAAGGCATGCTCAGATAACACTGAGACAGCCTCACTCATTGTGAACTAAAATGGTTTATTTCTTCTCCACCTCCTCTTTAATCCCATTCCTTCCATTCTCCTTGTGTCAGCTTTGGTGTTTACCCAGCTAACCATTCAGTAATTGTGTTCAGAACACTAATTCTGCAGAAAATCAACCAATCATCACTAGCAATTCCAAAATGAGAGGCTGCATTGGCAAATCAAAGGGAGAGAAACAGGATGCCTGATATTACCTAGAGAAACCCTGTGTGGGAGTATAAGGAAATGCAACACATTCCTCTCAAGTTGTGAAATTTGCTCAGGTCTTTTATTCAAGAGCAACTTGATGGCCTAATAAACCCAGACAGCTTACAACTGTCACAGGATTTCCACCATGACTGTATTAGGAGGCAAAATCATTTTAGCTGATCTTTTCTGAGTTTAGGATTTCTCTCTGAAGAAAATCAGTATTCTTCAATGTTCTGTCTGCCACTTACATGCTTGCCTTTCTTATCTCGTCCTGCTGTGGTTGTCCCATATGCTAACCTTTTATTATGAGCTTCTTTGATCCTTAAATCGCATTTAATCATATTCTTATGCACTTCCGTGGATCAATGCCTCTTCGTTCCTGAGTCTACATCTAACAGGATGCTCAAGACATAAAATGAAGTCACAGGAGAATAATTCAAGTTTCTTCTTTCCTGAGAAAGGGGCTCCAGAAATGTCCAGAGTGGTTTAAAATAAAATGCTATTATTAAACTAGTTAGTGCTGTGATTCAGATTTCCCCCATGCCTTTAGGAAGACTACTTTACTAAAAAGTATGCATTCCTGATAGGAACTTGAGAGTGAAACTACTGTCTTAGAGGTGATAAAGGAATGCCTTGAAGTACTAACAGATTCAAAATGTGTCATTGTGTCGTTAGGACTGGTAGAAATGTGCAAAAGAACAATTATTGGTGGACTTATTGCTGAGGAGGCAGATGCACAGTCATGTAGGGTGGGATTTCCTGAACTTAAATGGTTACCATCTTCTGCAGCTGAGCTGAAATAACTGACCAGGTGTACTACCTCATACCTACAGCAAGGTGAAACACATCATTGTAGTGATTGCAGTCCATGGTCTTTTCAGTCATTCCCACTTTTTAATACAGAATTTAATCACTCTTCTCTTCAGATGAATCTATGCTAATCAGGAAGAAAAAAAAATACAAGAGAGAAACTAAACAGAAAGGAGAAAAATAGAAAGTGATAGGCTTGTTTCACAACTCATGAACTATTAGGTATGAAAAGAGAAAAGGAATTAAACTTTAAAGATGTTTATAGTATGATGGATGAAAATTTGAGAGTTCTTGAAAAAAATAGTAACCCTGCATGTTGGCAGAACAAAGCGGCAAAGAGAAAAAATGAAACGGAGTTTCGAAACAATGGTTTCAGCAGCAGGAAAGTCGTAGAACTTCAACTAGAACAATTCTAGTTGAATTACAATCTCTATGTGTCCCTGTCCATTCTCTCAAGCTATTGCAGTCATGAACACTGAGGTCTAAAATTAAATATTGGTAATTCTAATTGTGTCCTGTGAAATAGGACCTAGAATTACTGTATCTTAAAACTTTGAAGCAGAGTAGCAGGAGGAGAAAGATTTTGATCTGTAGGCTATAAGCAAGGCTCCTTTGAGGCTCCAAAGAAAATTATAAGACATATCTTCCCTCAACAATCTTCTCTGTTATATGGCCAGGGAGGCAAATCAGAATTATAGTTCATTTCAATGCACGGCATTTTTTTCTCCCAGTTGATCTCTAGGCATATTGAAACATAGAATCATAGGATCATAAAATCATAGAATCATAGAATAAGCAGGTTGGAAGAGATCCACCAGATCATCGAGTCCAACCATTCCTATCAAACACTAAACCATGCCCCTTAGCATCTTGTCCACCCGTACCTTAAATTCCTCCAGGGAAGGTGACTTAACCACTTCCGTGGGCAGCCTCTGCCAGTGTCCAGTGACCCTTTCTGTGAAAATGTTTTCCTAATGTCCAGACTAAACCTCCCCTGGTGGAACTTGAGGCCATTTCCCCTTGGTCTGTCCCCTGTCACTTGGGAGAAGAGGCCAGCTTCCTCCTCTCCACAACCTCCCTTCAGGTAGTTGTAGAGGGCAATGAGGTCTCTTCTCAGCCTCCTCTTTTCCAGGCTAAACAACCCCAGCTCCCTTAGCCGTTCCTCGTACGACCTGTTCTCCAGCCCCTTCACTAGCTTCATTGCTTTTCATTGCTACACCTGTTCAGTACATATGCACGGACTTATTCTCTTCAACAGTTCATCTTCTAAATCTTCCTTTTCCAGGCATGTTTCAAAGAAACTATCAGCCAGCTGTACTTTACTCCATTCCTTAAACACTTGGCATCATGAGACAATGCCAATTACAGAAGCAAAGGTCTGCACACGTGAATTGTAGTATAAATGTTTTTCTCACACTTGCCTTGAGAATTAGCTCTGATTTGGTTTGGTTTGCTGACTGTTAAGTGTCCTTCGTATCTATGTTTTACCATTAGCTGTATACAGCATTTAGATGACAATATGATTGCTGTGAACTTTGTTATTACAGTGCTAAGTATCATGACAACCATTGTGGGAAAATATCTTGATTTCAGCTGCACACTGTAGTGGGAATTAGGAGCTGAAAAGTATGGTGGGTTTTTTTGTTTGTTCATTTTTTAAAAAAAATCTGGATTTGAATCTACAAAAGAATGTGGATGCTTCCCTACTCAGTGTTGCACTACTTAACTTTCAGACTCTTTGACACGTGCTGGAAGGTACAGTCCCAGTTTAAAGACCATGTTTTGTGAAAATGAAAAAGACAGAAAGGTTACCAGAAGAATTCATAGAGACATCATCAAAGGAAATTTTACATTTTTAGATTCACCTAAAATAGCCAATCAAATATAGAAGGAAAGGGTAAATTTATNAAAGTCTGCCTCCAAAAGAGGAAATACTGCATTTACATGAGATTACAAAGTCTTTCTCAATTTCATAGTAAATTTGAGGCTGTGGAGGGGCAACCCCGGGGAAAACCTGTTACTTTATGTCCTTCCTGAAGCATAAAATTCAGTAAAAATTCAATAGAGCTGTCAAATTCCAAATAGGCAGGTCAATATGTTAAACAGGAAGTAGTGACACTTCTAAAGAAATATGCCAAAACTTACAACCAGCTTGAGATATAAACTCTAATGATTTCATACCTTCATTCTTAGTCCACATGTGGAATAGCACTCTAACCAACTAACGGATAGTACAGAATTTACAGCCCTCTCTGATGGAATATTTGAGTGTACATTTTCATACAGAAGTTCTTTTACTCTGTTGCAATGCTTATTATTCATTCTTATTAGAGATGAAGGAAAATCTAAACCCCTCACTGCCCCTAGCTAAAGTACATGAACCAGCAAGGAATTTTCCTGGAATTTGAAATCATATAAATACCAGACTAGCTGTACCTATTCTTGCTGCCAAATCATAGAATCATAGAATCTCCAGGTTGGAAGAGACCCACCGGATTATCAAGTCCAGCCATTCCCGCCAATCTCTAAACCATGCCCCTCAGTACCTCATCCACCTGCACCTTAAACACCTCCAGGGAAGGTGAGTCAACCACCTCATTAGACAGACCATTCCATTGCCTAATGATCCTTTCAGTGAAGAATTTTTTCCTTATGTTGAGTCTGAATTTACCCTGGCAGAGTTTCTTGTCCTGTCCCCTGTCACTTNCTCTGGACTCACTCCAGAGCCTCAACATCCCCTTGTGGAAATATATCCATGTTTTACACGACATTCTTAAATTCACCTTTTCTGACACAAATCTGGAACTCACAAAACGTCCGTGACCCTATCCGTTTTCATTTCGTTCACAAGGAGTTTAGCAGTTCTGAAAAGTTTGGGGTCTACAAACCTAAACTAGCACTTGAAGTGCTATGAAATTTGCTCTTTTGCTTATCCCAGGCTCATATTTAATTTACATGGTAAGCTCTTCAAGGGAAGTGCTACTCCTTACATAGTTTATACAGCAATTAGCAAACCACTGTGTATTGAAATAAACAACTAAAGTCCTGTGACATAAAGTGAGGCCATCCTATTTTTTTTTTAAAAAGACCTTCCCAACCCAATTCACCACTGATACTTGGCATATATAAATATTATCAGAAACAATTCAATCAAATCTGACACTATCTCGGAGTATCAACATGTGGCAGTAATCATCTGTATTAAAAGGGTTTAAGGGTAAGCATGACTTGAAAACATGAAATTGTCTTCCAGTAAATATTACCACTTAGCTCTGCAGCTGTTTTTTGAAATAAAGTGGAAAACTCATTACCCCTTCCTCTGTGTGCCATGTAAGAGGTGAATTTTTCAGATGTGTTATATGCTTTCCTCCTGCCTTACTTTAAAGGGTGCTGCTAGACTGGCTTGTATAATTCCAAATGTTTGCTATGTTAATAGGTCTCATTGTACCAGGTATACAGTGCATTGATGCAGATTGACAGTATAAAAAGTTAAGCTATGTTTTATATTAACGTTATTCTTAATGCTAATGTAATGTCAAACAACTAAGGCAGCATTGTTAGACTGTTAGTACTGTAGATTGTAATGACAAAAGGAATTAGATGGGTTTTCTATGTTAAATCAATCATTAAGTGGTGGCATAATTATTTGCTGTTGCTAAAGCACTTTTTTATCCCCACTGTAAAACTGACAGTGTACAAAAGTAATTGCACTGTTTTTCTTGCAGCAGAGCTTGAGATTAGAGTTTTGGAGGAAAGATATGGCACTCCTAATACTTTTGCCATTTCAGGAAGAATGCATGGGTAATATTGCATAGCCATGTAATTAATCTACCTGGAGATTCATGAACCACAAAGCAGGTATTTCTACTAGCATTATGATGGGAGAGTGAATGGTGGGTGGGAGAGTTTCTACATTCTGCCCTTCCACAGTTTTAATTACAGTGAGACATTGTCTCAAATAATTACTTTTGTCAACTTTGTGTGTGCTTTGCATGCTAAGATCATGGCTAGAGGACCCTCAGTTGAAATATTTTATATTGCCATAGATGAATTTGGTTGTTAATAAACCTAGGTTTTACCATTGTTGTACAAGCCATCACAGAGAGCTTATGGAAACTCGAGTTGGGGTTTCTGTCTCTGCCTTGTGATGGCTATATTTAGTTACAACAGACACTTGACAGTAGAGAGATACTCTGGATTATTGGATGGATCAGTGGTATTGTATGTTTTGTTTCTTTCTTTTGAGGTAATGTAGCACTAGTAATGTCAGGATAAGCAGTGACATGAATATGTCACTCTTTTTCCCCCTCTCCCTCCATCCTTTCCTTCTTCCTTCCCTCAGTCTTTCTCTCTTTCTTCCTCTTTCTCTTCCTTCTTTCTTCCTCTTTCTCTCCTTCCTTCCTTCCTTCCTTCCTTCTTTCCTTCCTTCCTTCCTTCCTTCTTTCCTTCCTTCCTTCCTTCCTTCTTTCCTTCCTTCCTTCCTTCCTTCTTTCCTTCCTTCCTTCCTTCCTTCTTTCCTTCCTTCCTTCCTTCCTTCTTTCCTTCCTTCCTTCCTTCCTTCTTTCCTTCCTTCCTTCCTTCCTTCTTTCCTTCCTTCCTTCCTTCCTTCTTTCCTTCCTTCCTTCCTTCCTTCTTTCCTTCCTTCCTTCCTTCCTTCTTTCCTTCCTTCCTTCCTTCCTTCTTTCCTTCCTTCCTTCCTTCCTTCTTTCCTTCCTTCCTTCCTTCCTTCTTTCCTTCCTTCCTTCCTTCCTTCTTTCCTTCCTTCCTTCCTTCCTTCTTTCCTTCCTTCCTTCCTTCCTTCTTTCCTTCCTTCCTTCCTTCCTTCTTTCCTTCCTTCCTTCCTTCCTTCTTTCCTTCCTTCCTTCCTTCCTTCTTTCCTTCCTTCCTTCCTTCCTTCTTTCCTTCCTTCCTTCCTTCCTTCTTTCCTTCCTTCCTTCCTTCCTTCTTTCCTTCCTTCCTTCCTTCCTTCCTTCCCTCCTTCCCGCCTGCCTGCCTGCCTGCCTGCCTCCTTTCTTCCTCTCTCCCTTCTTGTCTCCCTCCTTTCTTCCTTCCTCCTCCTCTCTTTCTTCTTCCCTTCTTCCCTTCCTTCCTCCCTCCCCTTCTTTCTTTCTTTCCCCTTGCTTTCTTTCATCCTCCTTTCCTCCCTTTTTTCATTTCATTTTACAATGAAAGTAAAATTCAAAGCTTTAATTTCTCTCATAAATTAATGTTTTTTTTTTCCATCCAAAACAGACATTCATCATATTTATATCATACCTTATGATAATACCACCTCTTCTTGTAAAGGTACCAGCAAGTACCACTATCATTTCAATGAACTTGCACAAAATATTCTAGAACCATGAGAAGAGGAAGTTAGGAATTACTGAAAACTTGTGTTCACCACATGGGAATAATAAAAAAAAAGAAAAGAAAATCATAGAGGAACAAAAAACTTATGTTACTACCTTCTATTTTGAAGACAGCTGGCACCAAGTGGGCTTTTTAAAATATCTAAAGCACCATTCTGCAGTGAGAGATGCTGCCTCCCATTGAGAGAAGGTATTGATAACAACCCTGAGTTCTACTTCATCTTAAATCAGCAAGAGGGTTTTTTTCTCTTACTTCATGGGGAAATATCAATAATATCAGTTGATTTGCTTCTTTACTGGACTGTAGTGATACCAGTGGATACAATATTGAAGGCTACAATATCAGGATTGTATCTTTATAAATTCACCAAGAGAGAGCAGAACACACTATCTTTTGGGCATCATCAGGCTCTACAAGGATATATACTACTATGTTTTTGACATATCCATATTGTGACAGGACACTGTCTGGAAATCCCAGCTATGAACAACAATTAAGAAGTCATAGATAAGTCTATTATTTGTAGTATGCCACAGATACAAAAAAACTTCGGAAAATGCCATGTTGCGTCATGGTCATCAATGAATCAAGGGATAAGGAGGAGGAAGGAATGGAAGGGACTGATCCATTAACCAACTCCACATCTTTATAGCCTGGTTTATTGCAACTATGGATATATTTTCAAGAGGATGTTTTGAAATGCATATATGAAGGCCCTTTCTGTGACATATAAAGCTCAGAAATGGACCTCCAACACTCACATCAAGCAATCTATTAAACTTCATAAAACCTTTGGTTTTGTTATATAAATATGAAGACTTTCTTCCTTGTACTAGGCTTAGATGGTTTTCGTTTCCTTTTATGTTTCTGTTTTTAAAATTGTCAAATGGATACTGGGAATAATAATTTGTGTGTCTGGTACACATTGATATTTTTGGTACATTGGCTCTAAAGATAAGCAGATGGGGATTTATTAAATTCTATAAAACTATATGTTTTAAAGAATTAGAATATGAAGGCAACTTGAAAAGGCGTGCTGAGCCGGCCTCCTTTTTAACTGCTTCAGAACCACAACAGATGAATGAATGGTGACATATTTTAAGCTCATAATTGATTATGGTCTCTTATGATCCTAATCTATAAATTAATTGAGCTCTGTCAGATGTTTTTCCTCACTTGTTTATTTCAGAAATGAACAGCAGCTAACCTGCCTATCTCTGATCCAAGTTAAACAACTAAATGTTAATAAAAATCTAGCAAAAATACATTCATACACCAATGACAACTGAGGAAATTCACTCTAGATGATCATTTGCCTTTACTTTCACTTATGAAGCCCATAATATGGCAATGATATTCATGTTATGAGAGCACCAGCAGTTATGTTCTTTAAAAGACCTTTCTTTTCCTCTCACCTGAAGTAAAACAGTGCTTTTAAGGCAGCCCTTCAAGGCTCTGTGAGCTTAAGAGAAGGACTGAAGGGCACACTGGTCAAGTAGTAACAAAGACAGCCTGAAAATGGCAGAAGTCATCACAGATGTTCCTTGCTTTAACACCTCTGAATGAGTGTTCAGGGTGTTTCATTTCAGGAGCACAGCAATGCCTGAGACTATTGCAGGTGTCGTAGCACACTGTTCATCTATTTTGTTGTTATCAAGTGCAACATATTTCTAATAAAAAGGCAAAAGACATTGTCAGTGGAGATGACAGGGAGAGAGCTAAAATATGCATCAAGTGTTGGATGTGATTATTCTAGTCCTAAATACAGACCAAAAACTTTCACTTGGAACTTGATAGAGGACTGGGGAGGTGGGAAAGAGATAAACTATTGATTTTGCAGACGGATGTCATTGGGTAAAGTGAAAATAACTCTCTATTTGAAATTCTGGCTTGTGACATCCATATAAATCTGGAACAGTAAACTAAACTCCACCAGCTCACACTGTACAAGGCATTGATTTTGGAGTGGCAGTGGAATAAGAAGATAGGCAAGCATCTAGATGTTCTCCATAAGAAACCTTTCCGGTAGTCCCATTTTAAAGGTGTTACTTTAAGACCAATGTAATATTTTTAACTGTTGAATGAAAAGATTCATGTAAAGAAGCAGATTTAATGTATTACCACATATGTGGATTGTTTATTAATTAAAGGACAGGCTTTGGAAAGATCTGTTTCTGTTATAGCACGTATATCATTAATGAGCCACAGCAGACCTGCAAAACGTTTGTTTGTTTCCCCACACTAAGAATACACTAGTATAAATAATATTAGTAAATAAAATGAAGAAAATAACCAGTGTAAATGAAAAAGTAATCAAAAATACTTTTTATATTTTCAAGACATTTTCCTTAAACACTGTCATCTGAATCTGAAACAGTAGTCTGCTTCATTCTGTCTTGAACTGAGTACATCTATGATTCAGTCTATGCAGCTTATATATCACAACTTAAATAAGGCACATTCCTGTTATATATATATATGTATATGTATATATATCTGTTACCACAAGGAACTCATTGTAGTCTGAAGTAGCTACACTTAGAAGCTGGGTAAAGAACTAAGCAATAGCTTCTTCTCAGCTACAGGTAACTGCAAATATGTTGTTGAAATACCCTGATCTAATTACCTGATGTTTGGGTATGACTATATGAGCTGTATTCAGAGTGACTGCTACAATATTAAGTTCTATAACTTCTTCCAGAGGCTGAGTTTTATCAATTGAGACAGAATTAGGCCAGTAAATGAGGAAAACAAACCGTTATGAGGACCTTAGCACAGTGTTGAAATTTACATCTTCGTCTTAACTTTTACTTTCTGGTGGTTATCTCTGTTCATGTGCTGAGTTTGTCAATGAGATGCTAGGAGAGTTTTAACAGTCAAGACGGTGATAGAACACTAGTTATGCACAGGGAATGAGCAGCACGGTGCTGCAAGAGGGGAAGATTAGTAAACAACTTGTGAATTCTGAAAATAAAACATGTAATAATACATTTACTGCAGCGAGGAAAAAGTATACTCATTAGTAATTACATTCATCAGTGGAGCAATACTCCTAAGTATATCTTATGCCTGAGGGTAGTTCTTGTTTTGTCCAAACTGAGCATTCGTTCCTTAAATATAGATGAGTAGGTGAAGTGTTTTCAGTTCCAAAACAACATGTAAAACATGATCTATTATAAAACTTGCCAGAAAAAAACCAAACCAAACCAAAAAACATCTTTGATCAATCAACTTGAACAAGTGCCTACAGTAATTATTGAGAAATAATAATCCTCTTTGTTGCATAAAATATGTTCTCTAATGGCACATCACTGGACAGGAGTATACCAGAGATTTAATAATGCACTGCTCTTCCTTTGGATTTAAACTACTAGATACTTTCAAATTCCTAGCTAACAGGATAGATTATATTCTGAAAAAAATTGTGGAGCCTGATTTTAAGTCTGTTACATGTTTAGACCTGTGTATTCAGCCAATTTTGCCCAAGAAAGAAGTTTACAATCTAAAACTTGTTCCACTTTCTCAGGAAAGTCTTTTCATTCATTCTGTTTGCCAAAGGAGTTTCATAACCTGTTTGCATGTGACAAGACAGAATGACAATATTGAAGTTCTTTATAAATGGTTAGAAGATCTATGGATAAATTTTTTGCATATATTTGAGTATTTCATATCTGTTGTTGAAAATTGAGCAGTCAATATTAGCAGACAACTTCTCTACTACAATCAATTAGAGGACATGGATACTGATTTACCAATACAGGAAGAAAAAGAGTGATATAGCCCATTATGTGCATTTTTGTCTGATAATAGTATGTCCAGGGAGGGATCGTGGCATTTTATTTTCCTGAACTTTGCTTTGAAATAAAATGGGAACCTTTGTCTTATTTTGTTGGTATCAGCCCTCCTCAATGCTACTATAAATAGTTAAATATTGCTACTTATCAGGATATCATCAATATCACAGCAAGATAAATGCTTCCTTTTTATAATGAAAACCATTACCACAGGTCCCCCAGTATCCAGAGAAGGTACATACAACCTGAATTAAGCTGCATTAAAACAACTCAGTAAATCAAATATTCAAAGCTCTCTGAAACGTTTGGAGCTTTGCAATGCATGCTAAAATCGCGTTTTTAATTGGTGGCAATGAGCCAGATTTGGAAAAGATACAGTGGGATGGAAGGGAAGTCTTTTGAGCTTATATTCAGAATTGTTTTAATTGCGAAAGAAACAATTCTGATGATCTTTTTTAAAATTTCATTTTGGAAAGTGACCTATTTTAAGTGAAAGACAGTGAAAAATATTCCATCCATCCACATCTGTTGTTTCCTGGATACGAGCCAGTCTTTCAGTGCAACACTAACTCAAAATGCAACAGAGAAAGGACAAGCATGCCCCCTCTCTTTGCCTGATTAGAGGATGCCTCATAAATGCATTCCCTGGACAAGGCTTATAATAGACTCATCCACTTTGTGTTCAATTGTAAATTCAATACCTACCACTATTAGCTGTTCAATCTGTTGAGCTTCACCTTGTTAAACATTTGATAATAAAGAGGACTGGGCACAAGCCATAAAAATAATTGTATATATTTATTTAATGCACAAATTGCGACTTGGGATTTTAGGTTTGGGGTTTTTGGTTTTTAAAAATATTATTTCACAATAACTTCCTTTTAACATCGGAGGATGAGCAAATAGGTTGAGTGATGTGCAAAAGCTGAGTGAATCTGCAATAGCTGTCAGGCCTATTTAGGTGCAGTTGTTTAAGGTGAAAATATTCTAAACTCAGAGTGTTGTTATAGATGAGGAGTATGTCCGAAGCACTTATCAGCTGTTTTTCTCAGTACTGACTTTTAAGCATGGACTCTGTCAAAGCAGCAGAATGTGAACTTGGTAGAAAGTCTATGCCTTATTTCTTAACACTGATAAGCCAGAACTTCTACGAACTCCCATGCCTCAGAGAAAGCTAGAGAATACTGGGGAATTCTATGAACCCAAACTGTATGGCTAAATTCTGCAGTGCTTTCAAAGTAACTTTAAATTCTGCAAAAATCAGTTTTCCTTGTCCCCATCTTCTGACTGGGCAGCTTCCACTGTCTTCTGCAGCCCTACAGGTCGCTAAGTATGAGCCATATGAGTGAGATTGCAAAACCAAGTGAGGAGCAGGGAATTCATGAAAAAGAAATAGAGCTGTTTATGTGCAAACAGCTGCTAGGTCTGTGCTTAAGCTTCCTGCCTCAGTAAAGCATCCATGTAATTTTAAAGCACAATTGACCCCATTTCACTGTTTACTTTTTGGACCCATTGTTCAGAATTCCCTGTATGCCTTGCTTCAGTTGCACTCGGAAATCACGTATGTGCCTGCTGAAGTGTCTGTTGGTGCACATAGAGCTGTCCATTCCCTGCTGCTTTATTGGCAGTCCTGATAATAGTAATGATTCACACAAATTCAGAATGTAACCACAGACTTGTGCTTTCCAGAGTCAGTCACTGAAGTTTTTAGCATGAGAACCAATTTCCTACTGAGAAGATTTTGTCCAGGCATCTCCTAGTGGGTAAATGTGCTTATCACATTTTTTTTTTCAGCTGGCTGATGTTGCCTTCCTAAACAGGGAGGAATCACCTCCTTTTTAAGACACTAAAAGCTTCTTACATACATGGACACACTCAAGGACACACACAAACACGATATTTGTTCAGTGTACCATATAAGCAGACAAAGTAATTAATATTTTTTTTTCTGGAGTAATGTTGGTGTGCAGTTTTTGCAAAGCAACTTTTTGGTCTCAGTTTCCTTCCCTCAAAGTGGACTGTTAATAGTGAGTCATGGCAGTTGAAAATAATTGATTTGCTGATATTTACAGTGCTCAGAATATATAAGCCATAATATAAATACTATTCTGTTATCATTAGCATTTATTTTATCTCTTATTATTCTGAATTAATAAAGCAAGTAGTTCTGATGAAAAACTAGAAAAAATAGGATAGGCTCTGAACTTTATTCAAATTTTAGAAAGTTGCCCTCCCCCCCAAAAAAAGTGTGATTTAATTTAACATAAAGGAGTTGTAGCCCTTTCTACTTCCTTCTAGATGAAGAGAAACAGGCGCCTTGATTTTTATCCCCAAACCAAGTGATGTTGGAAACCCAGCCAGAGGAATCAATTGTCTGTGACATCCAGTCCCATTCCTTGACAGAAGTGTACTGTGTTTGAGCAGCCAAACTTTGCTGAAATTCAACCATTGCTGCTGAGACTCAGGATGGCCTGCTGCAGCCAAAAAGCAGAGTGCATGGCCAGCAGCCCTCTAAGGAGACAGCAGGCCATGTGTCACCTGTCAGGAAAACATATTCCTCTATTTTCCTACCCCTTGAGTCAGCTATATGTCACAACTTTGATATCGATGGAAAAGCTAAATATCAACTGTAGTGGAAATAGAGCACCCAGTTAATTAATTCCCCTGAAATATAACTTTTTTTTCTGTTTCTTTTTCTTATTTTTACTCGCTAGAAGGGGAAATTTGACAAGTGTGACAGTGCAGCTAGCATTAAGAGTGTTAAACTGAGCCATTGTCTTAGGTCCTATCTATTGCATGCAGCAATAAACAGCAGGATGACACCTGCATCTCACACTGATGCACTCTTTCACAGGTCAGCAATAGAAAAAGAAGCTATCTTATTCACTTACCTAGAATACACTTCTGCAATGAAAATATGTTATTCCTCACACTGCTATCACAAGTATAATTGGTGCAGAGATATGAGAGTTTATTATATATTTTCTTTATACATATAGAAGAAGGGGATCCTAAGAGATGCTCAGTGTGTTTTCATGGAAAGGAGGAAGTTTGAATACTCTGAAGCTTGTCTTGACCTATTTCTTAATTTAAGTGAGAGGCTCTTTCCCCAAAATGTTACCCTTCCAAATAAGGCGCTAAAGTCGTTAATTTTTCTTCTAGATACATTTCAGGTTTGCATACATTGTTGATAGAAATTGTGCTTTAACCCATTCTAATAGATCATATGGGTATGAACAAGTCTGTGGTTTATACCAGTCCTCCACAGGATGCATATATTTAACAGAGATATATCTGTGCTAAGTGTTTAATATTCCTTTTATGGTCAAAAGGAAGAAATAAGATAATTTCAAATGCCATTTACTTTACTCTAATGCAATAATAAAAATCAGATCATGTGAGAATTGCCCTAGACCTGCCTTTTTCTTTTTACTGACAGTAAAGAACACCTTTATACTGTTGTTTAGGTCCTGGAACCACCTGATACCTCAATGGAGTCTGAGTAAATTTCAGGGGAAGGGTGTTTCTTCAAACTGCAGTTTAGTCAGTCACCACTCCAGCAGCTTGTCTACCCTGTCTCCTAAGGGAAAGGATTGCAAACAGAGACTTTACTCCATAGATTCTTGATATAAAAATAGCATAAGCAATATTAACTTTATCTGTGATTATTAGAAAAATGGGCTTGATTTTAAAATCAACCACAAAACACTCAGCCTTTGGTAAAGTGCTGTCTTTACTTAGAATAGCATAGCAGTGTAGCATATTTCATTATAAATAATCATCTAGTCTACCTGTCTGGACACTTCAGGGTTGGCCAAGTCAAAGCCTGTTGTTAAGGTCATTGTCCAAATGCATCGTAAAACCTAACAGGTTTAAGGTATTGACCACCTCTCTCGGTTTCCTAGTGTTCACTCTAAACCTCCCCAGCACAGCTTTCAGACATTCTTATGCATCTCATCACTTGATATCAGGGAGAAGAGATCAGTTTGCTTATGTATGGCAAAAGGTGTGTGTTTTAAAATGCTGTTCTAGCTGCATATACCAGTTCCTCTGCAAAAAAATAATAAGAGTTGAGCTAGCAAATGCTTTGGGCCATGAGTTTTGTGAGAAGATATTAAGCTACAGTTTCTTATATTCAGAAGATCAATATTATCTGAAGTGTGATGTCATATTTCACCTTGGAAATGTTTATTCCTTCAGTAGTGCATGTGTGTGTCTATGGGTGTGTGTCCTCAAATTACTTTTTACATTGCACTTCAAGATTTGATGACTCCAAGTGATCCTGCTATTGATTCAATATTAGGGAAACAAAGAGTTATTAAGTGATAACCTGTTGGTGTATATTTTTGCTCTGTTCATATAAACCAGTGGAGCAAGATCAATTTACTCTCTGGTTGAATTGCTTTTCTTGTGGGCACCTAAAGCATACGCTAGAAAGCAGCTTCCAAGAAACAAATTTATTTTCCTGAAATGATGGTCTTTATTGGCAACATCTAGTTCTTTTAATTTTACAGTTGGTTTACCAGTTATTATCTCTGTTTTCATGAAGTATGAGAAAAATGCTAGAACAGTTAAATGTGCTTACCATATAGTTTGTGAATTAGTGGCTCCTTAAAATTGTCAGCAGATGTGGAGTGAAACTGCACTGTCAGTTCTCCTTTCCTTTTCCCTCCTTTCTCCCTACAAACCCTAGGAAATAATTTGCCTGGCAGAGATTATCAAGATGCCATCAGCATGTCACACACAGCACGTAGAAGAGTATTGAGTATTCATTCTTTTCCCTGACCCCCTCATTTGACTGTGACAAATCAGAGAAATCTGAATGTTGACGAGGATCAGGAGGGTGAAGGAAGTAAAAACTCTTCTGATGCATTTCTTGCTCATTATGCATTTGATGGAAAGTGCCTTTTAAATGACTTGTACATCTCCTCTCAGGTGTGCTATGGGCAGAGTGGCAGCAATTGCTAGCAATGACTAAGTGAGAAGTGACACTCTCTGTCTCTCTGAGGGTTTCTTCAAGTCCAGTTTGGAGCCTTTCATTACATTGTGAGAATCCATTAAGACAGAAACAAGGTTATTCCATGAAATGTTTTTGTGACTAAAGAGGACATCCAGCTCTTTAATCAGTGACAGAACATCTACTCTGACAAGACTGAGTGATACAGTGCACTTGACTAGCACCTTTGCAACTGAAGGGGAATATAACTTACAAGGACAGACAGTATTCTCATTAAATTGCCTTTGCTTGATTCATCAGTGCTTCAGTGGAAATAATTATTCTGTATATGTTTGATGTAAATGTCTATGTCAAATGAAACCTCATTTTGTATTTTGCAAATGTCTGATCCATGATAATTTGGCTAATGCCTTTGGGTCATGAGATACCTCTCTACTCCCTTCAGTCATGACAGGGGCTATGGTGAGAGTCTAAGAGCAATGAGGGGGAGAGAAATACACACACAATCATATACACACATTTTTATATATAAACAAAAAAAATGCTATTATAATGTCAGTATAATCCACGTGGATTGTATTTTATCCCTGTAAGTGTGTCAGGTTTTGACTAGAATGAACTGAGAGTAATTTCCTGACCTTTACAAAGTCACCCCAGAATAACTGGCAAGGAAAATATCATCCCAAATATATCTTTTGCCGCAAGATGCTGGAAGTCACCATGGGCAAAAGAGATGCTGTTATATACTTAGATGTGCCAATACAATGCTATATAAACATGTATAAGGCTACTGATTGATTTTGGAATGAGCCCTGAGCTAAGTGGAAGATGGATGCACACCGAACTGCTGCAGAAATAGCCCAGAAGGGTTGGAGTCTCTCTGAATAGATCTGATTTCATTTTTTAACAATTGTTCCTGAGAGAGAGGAGTTATGCTTTGTACATGTAGCAAATTACTACCCACATAACATTGTCTAATGGAAAAAGAGGGAGTCACTAAGAAGGTAGAAAACCACTGATTAGACCCCTTCAGTACGAAGTGAAAGATCCAAAATTTAAATAGATTAAGCCTTGAGACTTCTTATAATGTTGTTGGCTACTTCATAAGCATATAATCTTAGACATAATCTAATCTATTTTATGTAAAATTGAGATGCTTAGTAATTTAGATAATTGTTAATGATTAATACACCCTTGATAATACCTGGTTATATCTTACTTTATGACCAGAACCACTGAAATCAAAGGGACCAATTACTAGATACAGAAAAACTCAACTATTCACTAAAATCTTAGGAGTTTAGACTTTTTCTTTTTTGTCAGAAAGTCATGAGGAGGAGAGGGTGAAAAGGCAAACAAAAATATGATGAGGAGTATAAGTTGAGATGATCTTTTCCAGATTTTGCTATTTTCATAGTCTATTGAAATAATGGAAAATCCATTTTTAAAAAGAAAAAAATCATAATAAAGAAACAAATACATTAAATAAATAAGATACAGAAATTAATGATTACTGATAAGCTGATCTCCTTTCCAAGATAAATAAGTAAGTATTTTACAAATGAGAATATTTTGGGTTTGCTTTTCCTGAAGATAACATTATAGTTTTATAAATTATTCTGTAAAAATTAGGAAAATAAAAGAATCTGAAAAGGAGAGAAATCAAGAATGAGTTGTTTGGGTTTTTTTCAGCATGTGCTGTAATAAGGGAAAGGAGGATAAAAAGGAAAAGCATTTCTGAGACAACTCTGAGGCAGTTCACCAGTAGCACTGGAACTTCTGCTCTGTTCAGAAACAGTTTAGAAGAAAGACATGCCAATATTTTTAAAAGGAACTTTGTCTTTAAATCAGAGTAGATTATAATTTTTTCAAGTGTTTTAACTTCCTTAAAGCAATAAAATGGTATGTTCCTTAAAGCAACAAAAAAGTGTGTCCCTTAATAATGATTCCTAGCAGAAAATAGTGGATCTCACCACCCACAGGGCTGGGAAGTAGACAGTGTGATGCCAAATTCTTTCCATTTTAATGATGGGAAGTGAAGTAAATTAGTTTGAGTAAACTTCTGTACTAATTATTAATTTTCTTTACTTTGATAGTCTATGATGCACTGGATACATCCCCTTTACAACTTGGTATGGAGCTGCCCTCTCTTCCTTTTACTTATCTGGCAACCAGGCCGTGGTCCGTTTCTTGTAAATGGAGATGTGTCTGGGCTCTCAGAGAGAAACACAGAGACCAGGGCTTGATCTTCTTAAAAACAACTGTAGCAGCAGACTACAATACCCAAGGTTTTTGTCTTTATGACATCTCAATGAAAGGCAATTTCCATGAATGAGATGCATAAAAATCAAAATATTTAAAGTTTTATTTGACAAAGACATGAGAATGGAAAAAGGCCCACGTCTAAGATTCTGCAATGAAGCAGGATTCTGCTTTATGCCTCTGTAATCAACAGAGAAGTCTACAATTCAGCACTCCGTAAATAACAGATGTGTTAGCCAAGGAAAAGATAGGAATGAATCTTTGGGACAACTTTTCTTTGTCTACAGACTGATGGTACATTGTGTGGCATAGGTAATAGTGGTTTATCTTTCATTTAAAGGAGGTTGAAGACAAGAACTCATTCACCTAAAATTGTTTAAAGGGTTAGTATTTTAGGTAGTAAACTATCTCTAGGCATTTAGAGACAGTGCAAAACACTGTTTCCATTTTGGTCTAGGAAGTGAAGTTCAAGGAAGTTTAAAAGTATTTTTCATGTGACCCACTCCTTTTTTATTTTTTTCTTCTTTAGATTATGTGGCATATAATGAGTAAAACTGGTGTATCAAAGGGTGAAGAACTGACATTTATTGAACAGCACTGATAATGTCAGTAGAAAATAAGGTAGCAAGGAAGCACAACTTCTTTATCAGTAGAAAACCAGTTATCTCACCATGCTGTGTATGTGTAATATATAAAACCAAGGAAAATTCTTTCATCAAAGAATTGATTACCAAATAAAGTATTTATACAGCTAATAGGTAAGTCTTTGTATATCAATGAATAATATAAACAGGAATATATCTGAGCATGAATGCCTTACTGACTTATAGATAGTGGGATAGATAAGAACCAGTATTTATACACACATGCATACAGACACACATACTATATTAGACTGTGGCTTACATCTTTTTCTTAACTCCTAATATCATCTCTGTACCCAAGACAGGGATCTTTGTCAGAGATTTATTCTGCAAATTAAATGAGATATAGCCTCTTCCCTTATTTTAATGTACACTTTATTCTCAGAGCCATTGCTATTTAAATTTGTTCCTTAACGCATGCAGTTCACTTTATTTTACTTTTACTGTGTCTGGACTATTCAAAACTGACACATATAAAAAATAGTGCTGTTTCCCTGAAATAGCAGTGCCTTTGTATGTGCAAAGCTATAAATAAACACTGGCAGTTAAACTTCTGTGCTTTTAAACTTTAGCTTCTTTATCTCTGTCACTGTTAGAGGCCCCTATCTGGTTTGCCTTCCTCCTTTTTTTTGCTTATGAAAAAATGCTTATGCAGCAGTAATCAGTCTTTGAGCCCTACCCTCCCTTCCATTTCTTTCTTTCTCTTTTAATTTCCTAGTTGCAGACACCAGTTTCAATAGTGTCTGCTGCAGCTTGGCCAACAAATCAAAGTAGCAAAGCATATTTCTTCCAGAATCAGCCTTTCCGTCTCTTCAAGACCTCAGTGATTTCTAGTTACAGACAATTAATGAACGCACTTGCTTCTCTTACTCATTCGGAATTTACTTTAGCCACAGCATGGTAAAAAATATGCTGCATTTTTTTAATATTTCATGGTGCTTTGGAAATGATTCAAATAAGACTTCTGGAAGTGACTTTTGAAGAATGAAATGTAACAAATAGTCCCATTGTCATATTTCCAGTTGTCATCAATAGCTAATGCTCAAAGAAAATGTATTGAAAGCAGGATGATTATTGTTGGAATTTTTTACATTTTTTTGCTTAATGTACTTTTCCTTTTTTTTGCTTAGTGTACATTTGGAAGTATAAAGACTTTCTGAGCTAAACATAGTGTGCAGATTGCAGATATAAGTCTTGTTTAGAACATTACTTGTAAAAGCAGTCAAACTTTTGAAACCTTGAGGTAACATTGCCAGTGCCTGTATATGTGAACACCTCCAAAATTTGGAAAACTGAGGTTACGTTCAAGATAATAGGTGAAGTTCTAGAACTCCAGTGTTACAGGGCTTACATCCTGGTTGTTGTGTTTAGCTTAGTGGTTTCAGACTTAATTAATTGAAATTACTGTTTTTCAAAATCTTCAGAAGTTTGCTGCAGCTCACATTCAATTAAGGTTCTCCCTGCTCCTATTCCCTCTGCGTACAGTCTTTATAGGCATATCTGTCAATATCAAACATTACAGAAGAACATCTTTTTTATATGTATGCAGAAGCTTCCTGCTTTGCCTTTCAACTTTCTGTTTAATAATATTAATAATAACATTAATATGAGCTTCTACTTAGGTTTTCTAACTGACCCTGGTGGGATTTTTAACTCAGATGTTATTAGCAACCCAAACAAGCTGAGTCATGACTGAATTTTCTCATGCATAAGTAATGGCATGCTAGTTTCTATCGCAAATACACTACTTTTCAAATAATTAAAACACTTTTATGACAATTTAAGATCATAAATGAGAAAAAGTTGTAGTCTAAGCATATGGATTCAACCTCAAGAAAATACTTCAGTATGAAAACAAAACATTGGTCATGTATCATATTTAGCAATATGATAGACGTACCAGTCCTGGTTTTCTTTAGAGAGACATATTTTTCCACTTGGTCAGCATTCTTTGTATAAGAAATCAATTCTCTCAAACTCATACACTTTATTTAATATAATGTACCCCACACTACACTCAGCTCTACATACACAAACGTGTGCACACACAGAAAGAGATCTATGCTCATCACAAAATATAGGAGATTGCAATTTACTCCTTGGATTTGTCTTTATTAGTAACTGACCTAAAGACATTGTAACATAAACATCAAGCTATACTTGATTCACTGTCCCTGGAGTTTCCCTTAAAGATGTTATCAACCTACCCAACTTTTTCTTGCATTTCCATTTCTAGGTATGATATAAATCTGAGATGTCTGAGTGCCCCTCCTGTCTGGATAATTATTGTCTTATTACAGACTGAGTTAAAGGAAGTGTTTCACCTTCTTATAGCATGGTGCTAAAATATAATTCTTCCACTATGGAGACCTGGCTATGATGATAGAGAGTTTGCTTCAGCTGAGGTCCTGAGAAGCAAACAGTGAGCACTGCGCGCTGGTCGTTGTTGCTGGTGACAGGTTGGTTGGAGGTAGAAGAGATGAGATCAGATGAGGTAGAGTAAGGTAAAGCTGAGAAGGAAAAAAGATGAAGATAGGGTAGAAAGAGTACTTCCAGGAAGAAAAGTAAAATGTAGTTTGGTAAATTGCTTGGAAACAGAGTCAGACAGGGGAAGTAATCAACTTTTTAAAGTATTTTGATCAGATTAATGGGGGCAAAGATAACAGGGAAAAAAATGAGGGTGGGGAGGTAACAAGTAAATATTGTATGCAATAAGGAGAATCACAGAATCACTCTGTTGGAAAAGACCCCCACAATCATCGAGTCCAACCATTCCTATCAACCACTAATCCATGCCCCTCAGTACCTCATCCACCCATCTTTTAAACACTTCCAGGGACAGTGACTCAACCACCTCCCTGGGAAGTGCCCAGTGACCCTTAAACATAATTTAAAATTTAATCTATCAATTTAATTATCTGTGTTTCCATTAAGAATAGAATAAACCAGAAACTAATGTCTCTGATAAAAGACAGTTCAGGGAACATTAACATTCTCTATTTTTCACCTCCCTCAAAAGATGTGAAATGTGTAGTGTCATAGAATACATTTAAGTGACTTTCATAAGTAAAAAACCTCATATATTTATACATACATTTTCTATTTATTTTTGAATGAAAATACTTAACACCAAAAATTTTTGCCTCATGTTTTTTGCTATCTAGGCAAAACCAAGAAAGCAACGTAACTGGCAACAGCAAAATTTCTTCCACTCCAGAGCACTACCAGGGCTTCTAATTATTTCACTACTGCAGTCCTCCCACCATGTGTCATTCTTGACTTAAAGTTATTCAGAAAATCTATTAAGCACTACACAATTGTGAGGAAATTGGGGGTAATAAAGACAAGATCAACCAACATGATTGAGAGGTTGGAGAGACTGATTTATGAAGAAAGATGAAGAGCGAGACAGTAAATATGTATAGCTTGGCCAAATGATAGCTATGGGTGGAAAGCAGGATAAACTGGGATTATATTTGAACTATATTGTCACCATGAAGGGCCAGATACATCCACAGTGTAACTTCACTCAAGTCAATTTCTGTAGTATTACCTCAGGGATTAATTTGGTCATGAGAAATTGAGAGAATGAAGATCATCTAAGGGAAGTCTGAGGGAATATAACTGCAAAAGTCATGGGAAGAAGTGGAGTAAAAAGAAAATGTAAGCTGCATGTCAGGAAAATCTTACCATGAGATCTAGAAGGCTAATGAATTAGTTAACGAGCGAAAAGCACTTTGAAGATGAAAAACGCTATTCAGCTGAAGCTAAGTATCATTATTAAGAGTAGAGCTGAGCAAATAATTTGTAGTGAATTATTCATTTGACTAGTTAAGAGTTAGATTTTTAAAGGCACCTGGGGGAATTAGACACCCAATAAGTGGGTGATTCACATAAACTGAGGTGCTAAATTTCTCTTGTAGTTCCCACCAGAAAAATTTCATTAGATAAAAACATACACACAGATGCATATATATATGCATGTGTACACCTGTGTGTGTATGCTAAGGCACGAATGCATTAATACACAAGCATGCAAGAAGACAAGAGATTAAGAAATGTTAGCGAGAGTATGTATGTTTCTTAGACCTGGTAGTTGTCATTACAAGTTCAAAGGATGCTTAGTTCTGCCATTTCACTTTGAGGTCCACCTCAGTTTCTTCTGCTAATGACTCAGAATGTTCAATGTATTAGCTAGCAGAATTAAAAGTCACAAGATCTATCCTTGGGTAATCTTTACATCTAGATCATAGCTGTCAAAGCCAGAAAAAGACATGAAGGGCAGTCACTGAGCTTATTTAACCCTCCAGTGCTCTTTCCTGCTCCCCATCCTAACTCTACTCTGACCATAACTCTTTCTCTTGACAAGTCTAAGCTTTCTCTCTTGAAAAGCAAAATTAAATTTCTTCCTAAACTGAAGAGAAATCACAACTTTTACAATTTTCAGAATTACTGGTATAGGAAACCACAAAACCATCAATATTTTTTTCAGCATTTTAAATTGTTTTATGTGCATATTTTGTAATTTATCTAAAGCAGGATCAATCTCTTATTATATTATATCTTATTACAGTACAGATAATACCTGTCATCTCAGTTACAAGGTAAGGACATTGACTGAAGCAGTCTGTCATAATACAATCAATAATGGTAATGTGTGACATGTCTGCATGAAAAACACAGATCAAAGATGTAATATTAATTAATTGACAAATGATTTTCCTGTGTTGGTCAAACATAAAAAAAAAATTTGCAAACAAAATATTAAGCTATTGCTATCAGATGTTTCTTCAGCCACATACACAGGTGAAGAACTCTAAACTCTTACTTACATTGTAGCAGACAAACATTTCAGGCCAGGTATTTTTGAGAAACCAGTTCAATAGTAAAGCATATTGTGATGGTTTGAGTCAAANACCGACACCCAAGCTGGAGACCAGACCCACGCTAAGATGGATCCCTGGCCGGAAAGGAGGTGTGTCCTACCCCCAATTACACCCTTATTTACGTAGAAGGAAGTTGCGTGGAATACTTGGTATTTGTAGGATTTTTTCCTCAGCCACAACCTGACTATTCTTAAAGGGACCAAAATCAAACCATTACACATATATATATATATGCATACTTGCATTTTAATATTTATTTCAGTAAGGAAAAAGTGAGATTATTAAGGAGTCATATGTGTTTTGTTATGGCCATATGGCCCTGTATAGAAATCCTAGTAAATAATTTATATGGAGTAATTATTTCTAATGAAGGACTTAAGGAATGTGAAGAACATTTATAGAACTAAATTTCTGATCAATGATGCAACCAAAGACAATGAATCTGATTTAATAAAAGAGACGAATATCAGTCTGGTGAAATATTAAACATTTCACATTTACAATCAGTATTACAATTGATGTCATCAAATGCAGAATAAGGCCATACATCTTCAACTATTACGTTCAAATTATAGTGTCTGCACACCTTGGATACAGTAAAACTTATAATAAATTAACTAACATGCCCAGAAAGAAAAAAAAAACACAAAAACAAACCCTCTGTTTTTCATATACTGAGACTAAGTCGAGCTTGGAAAAGAAATTCAGTTTTTTAGATTACCATGAGTATTTGTAATAAATTTCTGACAGAACTGGTATTGATTGGTTGGGATATATTAAAGAACACAAATAATTTTGCTAGGCACCATCTCCTCCCCCAAAAATATCTAAACAGTTTAAACAGTGTAGAAAAGCAGCTGACCCTCATTCCAGAGTTCACTGTGGAAGTGGCAGTCCATAGCTTAGAAAAAATGAGTGGAAAACAATTTGTTCAACACTGTTCATTTTCTTCCTTTAATAGATGGGAAAAATCTAGCTAAGCAAGATTGTGTGCATGTTTTAATAATAATAATATATTATTATTAAAATATTAATTATTATCAATAAAAATGTATTATCAATAATGCATAGTATGGCCCACTTTTAAACCCCTAACTGGACACTGTTTAGCTAAATTACATTTTGTGCTAGTGATGTGATAGGACAAGTATAAGCCATTAGATGGTATTAGCTTAGAGCTGCATCTCTTCCCCTTGAAGGTGTTTGAATGTTCCAAATGATAGAGAGCTTTAGATCTTCCTACAAACACGTCCTAGATTATCATTTTCTCTCAGCCTAGATAAACTACAGTTCATAATTTTTAGATATGAACACAGTGTCAGCATCTTCAAATAACCCATTCATTCCTATTGACCACACAGATCAGGTTTACAGCATCTACATTTTTTTTATGGACAGCAAGTGTCATTAAGCATATTGGAGCATATTATCCAGTATAATTAAGACACTAAAATATGCTAAATGTGTTCCATCTTCTGAGACTGTTTTGCTAGGTTGTTTTCAAAACCCATGCACAAATCTTACAAAGTACCCACTCCATAGAATATACCCTACCTGTGCTGGAACAATTGCAGGCTGCCTGCAATCTCTTGCTTTTCCACTTGGCCTCCTAAGAAAGTCTCCAAACTGGCCACTTGTCAGAGTGATACGAATGTATTTTGACATCAGCAGGACACAGAGACTGGGGTCATTTCCCTTGGCTTTTCCAATTACACAACTTGCTGCAAGGAGCTGAATCAACCATGAATGTCATTCTGCTCGTACTGGCTGGGAGGGTGCTCTCTGTTCGGCCCTTGGCATTTAACCATGTTGAATTATGAATGTGCTACCAATCTTACTGTTTGCCTTGCAGCTGGAAAGGATGAATCACAGGGACCTTTTCTGAATTAGATTTTAAAGTGACCATGCAATTTCTCCCCCCACCACCCTCCCTTTTTAAATTTTTTTTTTTAAGCAAAGTTTATTCACAAAGTCTCTGTTATCTCAAGACTGGCTGGATAATAAGAAAACATTTGATCGCTATAACATTCTGCCATAATACACTGTGCCACTATCTGAACATGTCATGTGTTTTATCTAATATTAGGCAAAAGTTGGAAGAGAAGACAGGGCAAGCTCTGTGTAATCAAATAGCTGACATATTGCTCTCTACCTTTGAAAAAAGAACTGTAGCAAAACTGTGTAGCAACATTGTACAAGATGAGACATCTCAGACAATGGCAGAAGAAATAAAGATATAAAAATTTTCTGCTTCTATGTAATAGGTTGAAATTTGAAATTTTGATTGTTAATTTTTTTAAGTAATATGAGTTTGGCAGAACATATATACCCACTCACCCTCTCCCAAAATTGAAGACTGGTTATTTAGCTGCAGAACAAACAGGGCAAACTTCCTGAAATATCTTCCTATCTACCACCTTCTCAATCACCCTCTCAACTAGTTGGATAATGTCATTATGAATAAGACAGTGGCAGAAATTAACCCAAATTCACATCAGGTGTCTAAAAGAAGTTTAAGTTAAAAGCATAAGTTTTATGTCTCCTCAGTTTTGAACATTGAGGTTAAACAATTCCAAAATGTGATTTTAGGTGATAGGTAGGAAAAATCAATATTGAGGCACCACAGTCTCTACAGACTATGCAGTGAGTTTAGGGGAGGGACAGTAAGCTAATTACTGTACTTTAAAGTCACCTGAGGCAAGTTTAATTTTTTCTTTTTCAATTTTCAGATTTTCAGCTACAAAGAAAAAGAAACATTGCTGTTCCAAATTGTGATAATTTCTTCAATTAGATCTCTGCAAAGAGATCTGAACAGGCTGGGCTGCTGGGCTTAGAACAATGGCATGAGGTTTAACAAGGCCAAATGTCGGGTACTGCACTTGGGGCACAACAACCCCATGCAGAGCTACAGACTAGGAGAAGTCTGGCTGGAAAGCTGCCAGGAGGAGAGGGACCTGGGGGTGTTGGTTGACAGCCGACTGAACATGAGCCAGTAGTGTGCCCAGGTGGCCAAGAAACGGTGTGACCAGTAGGTCCAGGGAGGTTATTCTCCCTCTGTACTCAGCACTGGTGAGACTGCTCCCTGAATCCTGTGTTCAGTTCTGGGCCCCTCACCATAAGAAGGATGTTGAGGCTCTGGAGCGAGACCAGAAAAGACCGACAAAACTGGTGAAGGGACTGGAGAACAGGCCTTATGAGGAGCGGCTGAGAGAGCTGGTGTTGTTTAGCCTGGAGAAGAGGAGGCTGAGGGGAGACCTCATTGCTCTCTACAACTACCTGAAGGGGTGCTGTAGAGAGGAGGGAGCTGGCCTCTTCTCCCAAATGACAGAGGACAGGATAAGAGGGAATGACCTCAAGGAAAAAATTCTTCACTGAAAGGGTCATTAGGCAATGGAACGGTCTGCCCAGGGAGGTGGTTGACTCACCTTCTCTGGAGGTGTTTAAGGTGCAGGTGGATGAGGTACTGAGGGGCACGGTTTAGAGATTGGTGGGAACGGTTGGACTCGATGGTCTGGTGGGTCTCTTCCAACCCGGTGATTCTGTGATTCTATGATTCCATGAATATATGATTTTATGATTCGATGATTCCATGAATCTATGATTTTATGATTCAATGAATTTATACTATTACTGTGAGTTAAAGCCATAAACTCATGTAATGGAAATCAATTTTTCAAAGAGTGGAAACAACTACAGAACATTTATGAAAATTTAGTAATCAGAACACTTCAAAGAGGGAAGAGATATCTAGTTCATTACTAACATTAGCCTAAAAATGACCCATGAAACACATCCTGTTTATATCTCTGTTGTGCTGGAGTTCTGAGCAATATTTGCTTTTTGAAATCAAGAGATAAAAATTCTTTTCCCAGATGAAACTTGGAAACAATTTTAAAAAGATGATTTTACTTCTCTGAACTTCTGTTCCAATTTATGCAGCAAACATTTGACTTCTTTGTCCCATCTGCAAGTCCCCAGAGTAATTTGTTTAGGTTTTGTTGTTTTCCTTTAGTGTTTCTGATGATCCGAGTCTAGTGAAGACTTTTCCTCTGAAGGTGTTCAGTTTATTAAATAGACTAATGATTACAAGAACCTTCTGGAGGTTTTTAGAGTATCTAATGTTCACAGCACATTCAAGAACAATATATTTGATGAAGGTCCAAAAAGCTAGAGGGGAGAAAAAGCGGAAAGAGACATAACAGTGCCTATCTTCATGCATATGCAAGCTAAATCTACCTTCTGATTTTTGAAAAGATTAGATGTTTTCCTGTGTGGAAATAAATTTTCTTATTATTTTCGACTCCTTTCAATCTTCAGCTCACACATATACTCCTCTCCTGTGATAAAACAAGATACTATGCAAAATGTACAGTTTTCCTCCATAAATGACCATAACTACCCAGAAGCACATGAAGAATCAAAAGTTACAACTTGGATGCAGAAATGTTACTTATACAATTTTCAGGTTTTCAAACAATAAAATAGAATTACATCTTTCTTTTTTTTAACATTCTAAGTTAGTAAACATTTTGTTTTTAAACAAAATAATATTTTTAATAATATTTTTCACAAAACAATGGCCCTGATAAGGTATAAATGTCCTTTATGTTGTTTAATTAGAGGAGTTCTTTTAAAAATATTAAGTTGAGAAATGCACACAAAATATTGAAAGTAATCACTGTAAACAATTCGCATAAAGGGCAAAAATAGGTATTATCAAATCTTAAATATAAATCATCATTACCAAGGGATCTCATTTTTTTGCAAGCAAAGTAAATGTTACTCAGCTTTCATTTGACTCTCTATTGTCAAGAAAACCATTGCACAACCTTTTGAAGAGCATCCAGCCTCTTGCTTTTTCTTACAAAAAATTATGTTAAATGTATAAACCCTTGAATACCTTTGTTAGCTGACAGACATACTCCATATTCATTATATTTGGATGGTATTAAAATGCCTTATCTTCTCTACCTACACACAGGGTTATATTTTAACCAGTATCTAAGAAACTAACACTGGAAACTGAAGAACATTTCTGATTTCTGAGTAACCAGTCAGGATTATTCCACATGGGGGAGAGTCTCTAAAAGGTAAGTAACAGAACAGAATCCATGCCTCCCAGTTCACACCGATCAGTCATTCCCATCATGACATTCTTGGTGTGGTCCCCACATACAGCCTAAAGTTAAGGCACTAGAAAAACAACATATTCTAGCTGCTCTCTGATACGATGAAAGGTATGCAATCCGTCTGCTTCCCTTGAGGACACAAATCAAATCAGCTTCTGCTGTTCCTCCCAAGAGCATATTTTAGACCCGATAGATCAGGAAATAAGTAACAAAACCTCCATTCAGAACTGACAAATATTTCTATATGTAACTATAAGAAAAATGCCGTGATGTAAAGCATGTCATGCACAGCACTGAAAGAGGTGAATTCTGAGTGTTTGTATGTTAGCCTTAAATATATTTCATAGTTTTAACATTTACTATTGTTGCTGAATTTTAAGTAGAAGATTAAAGATGCAGTTTTGCTTTTTTAGTCATCTGGGCCACTGTATATACAACTTATAATTATTTTGAGGAATCATATCTAATGTTCAGAGGTAATAATTCTAAAAAAATGGCCACAGGGACAAACTGTGAATTCCTTATTTGCTCTGGAAAGCACATATTCACAGAAGTAATATCTTTATTTCTGGACAAGCTGCCTGTCTAAGGGACTCTAACTGTAATTTAGGATTTAGAAATCTAATATTTATGAAAATAAACATAAACACATTTCTGGATATTTTTCTTTGAAGTTAAGAGTTTGAATGTGCCAGTAATCTGAGTTTGACTGCATGTTTTTTTCTATATTCCTTTTTCTTTTTAATGTGCCATTAGCTGGATTGTGTCAGTGTTCATTGCAGGTGATTGTTAGTTAACATGTTTTTCTGCTGGCTACCTTAACTGTTAAAATAAGGTTCTCAAAAATTTCCATCAAAATAATGAAAATACTTGCAAAAAAATTCTACTCCTACATTCTAATGTGCCACATTCCAGTGAGTGAGCCTATGTGGATAAATGTGGCACACTCATCAACGTTTAGTCTAGAGATTAGTGAAATCATGTAAATTTTTGCTTTTCTTGAAGGACTTTGAGAAAAAGGTTATGGATAGGCACATATCCAACAAATTAAAAAAAAAAAAGAAATATAATCAGAAATTCAAAATATTTTCTCTTATTATTTCTATTTAACTAACTGCAATATTGTGAAGATAAAAATTTTCCTTTTTACACCTGAGTTTTCATTTAGACTATATAACCAGTGTTATATTTAATTATCTTTATACAGAACATTCAGAGGTAAAGATTACTGCTTAAATGTCAGTCTTTGTATCAGTAGTTTATCTTATTATTGCTTGTATTATCNTCATCCTTGTGATTGCTTACAATTTTTAAGAGTAAAAATTAGTAAGCAATTATACCATTAGTACATCTAATGGTATAAACATAATGCAACATAATACAAGTACGTCATCACACTTGCCATCCCACATTGAATGTTACTACTTGAACTCTTTGAATGCAAATTGCAGATCTGGAGGTAGCACTGGGTTAGTCTCTGGGCTGAACAGATTATGATATTGTGCCAAAGGCTATCTTTCTACAGCTTTGCCTTGGTGGAAGATTTTATCCAGTCAGGTAAGAGGTATGTCACATATCCCAGGGAATTTTACATTACCATGGGAAGTTCTCTTCTTCTTCCATAGGATGATGTGGGATATTTTTTAATCTTTGCAGGTGGTCTTAACCACAATCTCATGGCATATTCCTTTCATTAACGTCCCAGAACTGTCATTCTATTTATAGACAACTCTTCAGCTTCTTCTGTCTGCACCAAGTGGATAATGAACTCTGCTGTGGCATTCAGAAATTTGTGGAGTGGAAAAATGTAGTTATTTTCTTTTTTTTGGAGGTGGAATCCATATGTTTCAATTAATAAGTAATTATTCTGTGACGTGGAATGTCTTGAATAGGTCAGGACAATTGAGTACCTCATTGCCTGAATACCTTATATATGAAGGACTGGCAAATTATGTTGAGCAAGGAAATGTCGTGATTGAGTCATGTGAGATACAAATCCAAATCTTGCACAATACTTGTAGTCTGAGTAAGTATTACAAACCACGTACTCAGCTGAGATAAATGTTTTCCTTATTATGCATTCCCCATGATTTCAGGCAAAAGATAGGTCCTAAACTAACCAGAAATTATAAAACCACCTCAAAAATTAATTTCAGCCCTTTTAGAGAATTTTACCATGACACTTCATTACATTTCATGTTACACAGCAACAGAGTAGCATAATTTAGGATTTGGCCACCTGTATAGATTTTGATGTGGGAAACCTCGGCTAGTTCAGGGAGTCAGAGCATGTGAGCTTAACATTGGCCTTGAATAGATGCCTTTGTATCCTTGGAGAAGATGGAAGGCACCAAGAAGAGCCAAGAAAAAAAGATGAGGAAGCTGCGAGGCGACAGGTGGATTCACCAAGTTATGAAGTTACAACTGAGGAGGATTTGCCCAATTACAAAGTGCTGGTCTCTGGCTAAACCAATCATGCATGAAGGCGCAGTTTGAGAAGGGGTACTAAAAGTCTTGTAAAATAAAGATCTCCTTTTGCCCACAACTTTTACGTGTCATGGCTTACCCCGACTGTGACATTTTGGTTATGGGGTGTTCGTTCTTTCTTTCTTTCTTTCTTTCTTTCTTTCT
>WAAB01013921.1:57449-76852 GCA_013389865.1 Piaya cayana
TCTCTCTCTCTTTCTCTCTCTCTCTCTTTCTCTCTTTCTTTCTCTCTTTCCTCCTTTCCTCCTTTCCTCCTTCCTTTCCTCCTTCTCTCCCCCAGAATACCATAGCCACCTATTCTTTAATTTCAGCATCTAATTATTTCTGAATGTATGACTCAAAGTCTCATTGACATTCAGGAAAAGTCAAGGGGAATTAGGATTTGAAATTTACCTTTTAGAAATTTCCCCAACAGCTACTTAACCAAAAAAGGTCTTCACCAATATTCACAAGGAGCTTACTGATTGTAAGCTCTATAGCTGAAGGAAAATGTTACACTGGTTTCTGTCAGCTAAGGATCAAGGCCTTAAAACACCAAACAGGTGCTATATTGCTAAGAATGATATATTCATCTGAAATCATGATGAAGTATTTGAAAGGTCCTTGATTTCAAGCAGAAATTCATACTAGACTTGTTTACACAGTCTAGTTTATGTAAATTAGTTATTATAATATTGCCAAAATGTCGTGCCATTTGCAGCACTGACACCAAAATGTTCAGGGCTTCAGTTAGCAACATGAAATGTCTATTTTTGATAGAACTGCTTTGTTTGATGTCTCATTTAAACTCAACTCTGCTTTTGTCGGATCCTCTTTATCACCTTCTTGTGAGAAAGCACATTGTATGTTGCTGTTTTTAATGGCTCTACTAGTGCCACACTGTAGAAAAAAACACTACAAAATGTTCTCATTTAAGAAGGGCTTGGTGCTTGATGGGACGGTATGTATGTGTTTGGAATCAGAGAGAAAATACTTGGGGACATCTCAGTCTTTATGGAAAAATTAAAATTTGAAACCCTTAAAAAATTATAATTGCCACTATTATAAGGCAAAATGTATTTCAGTTTCATGTGAATGATCCCAACTGAAAACCACCAAAAACCCCCAAATCAAAAACCAAGAAAACAACTGTGAAAGAGTCTGAGATGTTCTAGACCAAAAGAGAGAATAACACTAATACTAATAGTAACAAACAAAACAAAAGAAGTGAATGAAAAAAGAAAGCCGGGAAAAAATAGAGAAGCTTTGAGGGCTGTTTTGATAGCATATATGTGGTTTCAGTACATTAATTTCAGGGCACCTTATAATAAGACTCAAAATAACCTTTGCCTGTTTTTAATTTTTTTAATTTAAATTCTGAAGTACAGAAGATTTTTGCAGTGGTATTTACTGAATAAATGAACTCCACTAGCCATTGACTGCCAGAACAATTAATACTGTTCTTGTTAAGAGCTCTTGCAGAGACAAGCATTGTTTGCATCTTTGCTAACTTGACTGTGCTCACTTATGAATCTAAGTTGAACATTCTTTCCCCATTGCAAAGATCACTTTGGTAAAAAAATAAAGTTAACTCTACCCAGGAGTTGAAAGCAGATCATGTAACTACCCCTTCTAGTTTTAAAAGTAGTGAACTCCTCCACTTACGGAAATCAATAGACACCTGTATTATGGACTTCAGTATAATTTCCAGATACATACATCATATATACCTAAAAAGGTTGGGAGATCATTGATAATAACTTGAAAAATAAAATAAAAGCTAGTAGTAGTACACTACAACAACACGAAGGACTTTCTCTTTTCTTCTTTCTGCAAGTCTTAGTGACTTGCTTTTTATTTCAATATTAACATAGTGTGCAATACATTTGCAAAATGGGTTAAAGAGACATTTTTCCCCCTTGGTCCATGGACAAGGAACTAACCAAGTGAGTCCTTATCAAGAGAAGTCACAAACATACTCTGTAAATTAACATACATCAAATAGTGCAAATAACAACACATTGGCAGTCCAGATCAAACACAGATAAAGAAAGAGGATTGACAGGCTCTTTGTTATCTTTTAGAGAGGTAATTGCAGGTTTCCATATTGATAATGCAATGGAGCAATCTCCAGTCTCAGTACCTCTTTTGAAATCCAAGGTAACACTGTTGACTCCAGGGAAGTAATTTTTTTTTACTGAGGTGTGAGACTAAATTTATTTTGACCTGATTGTAGTTTTCATCCTATCATCCATTCTAAAATATCTACATATTTTCTCTACTACAATTACTCTTCTCATTTTTAAATTATCAGTACAGCAAAGACCCAAGGATGATGTGAGTGAGCTTTTCTGTATGACTGAATATTTTAATGCTCAGAAGTCATACCTTCACATAGGGTAAAATGATTTATTTCCATTTATTCTTTACTAAAACCAGAATGTATTTCAATAACAGAGTATTTTGCCTTTTAAAAACTTCATCTGTCAGTAAGATCTCACAGAAATTCTCTCCCATGGGTCAATGGGGTTGTTTGATAACACATCCTATTCCATCACAAGTATTCATTATACCAGGCTCTAATTTAGCCAAGAGGCACATGCTGATAAAGAGCAAAAAAATGCACCTGAATACCAACATTAGATTTTCAGTTTAAATGCAGCTATTTAACCACACTTAGCAAATGGAGTATTTTTGTCAAGAAACAAAGCTCATTTCTAGAAGTTTGAAGGAAAGCTTAGAGAAAACACAACATGAATATATGATTCAGAATCTATGCTTTTACAATCCAATACAAATGATTGAGGCAGCAAAGGCAAAAGAACAGCAACAGCATTTCCAGTGCAGCAATAGTGGACCCATCTGATGGCTCATTGATGCCAGAGAATCATGGGACCTGATAACACAGTGCAAATCCCTGTTAATGTTCCAGGTAAAGGTAAAATGCTATTCCACAGGGCTTGTTTTCCTCCTTTCAGCAAATTCCGTCATACAAACATGTGCCAAGTTCTACAGTTCACGAGTTTTAAATATTTTACAGATCTCAAGTTTTTTCTCCTTCACTTCAGGGACTCAGTTTGTACTTTTAAAATGTGCTTTTTATTCTTATGGGAGTGTTTTTCTAGCCATTAAAGTAGGTAAATGAAAGTCAGGACACCAAGCTTCTATTCCCAAATCTGTTTCTATTTTAAGTGGTCAATGGCTTTGTCCTTGTTTACCAGGCTGTAGACAGAAATCCTAATAGTTACCTACCTCAAAGGGGTTTTGTGAACTGGAAGACTTAATTAATGGTTGCAAAGCAATTTGAGTACCATGGACAAAACGCTTTCTGCAAGTACAAGGTAATTGTCATAGAAATAATAACTTCTTTGCCAGTGGTGTTTTTTTTGAAAACTACAGGTCTGTAAGTTGTAAGTAACCTTGATGCTACAAATCCTATACAAAGTCCATTCAAATTCTTCAAATAAGTTTTTAAACAAAACCAAATATGAAATGATTCTGGACTCGATAAAACAGGAATGAGGTGAATCAGACACTGCATGTCCTAAGGAATCAGATACAGTGTAGTCAGCTCACTGATCTGTATCAACACATTAATGATTTATGTAGCTTTTAATTTACAACACAGACATATCTAAAATAATCAGGTAGAGGCAGGCATTAAAAATTCACTGCATGGGTCATAAAACGATTAGTTATTCAAGTGACTTCAGATTTGTATTTCATTAAGGAATAATTTTAATTTACTTTTGAACAGTTTATATACAGAGATTTAAGAACTCTTGGAAGCTGATTATGCAGAACTCCCATTTTTATGCATTCAATATATTTAAGTCCCTTTTTTTTCAAGCTATTTTAATTTGTTTGAAAGCACATGTTAAAAATATGGCTCAATAATTTGAGAGGGGGAAAATTCATTTAATTTACAGAAAATGGTGGGTCTATTTTATTTGCATTTTTCATACATGCATGAAAGCCAAAAGAAGATCAAAGGGGAGTCTGCTCTCCCTACTGATCCAGCTTGATTGTATCCCCCTCCCTCCAGTATAACAAGCTCTCAACTTGGAGCTGATTGTAACCAGGCTGCATTTAAGCAGCTGCATTCCATTCAGCTGCTGGAGAACTTGTTTCCTGCTTCATTGCAAGTGTTTATTTTCTACTACCCTTCTTGATCACATGCTGAAATAATCTTTAAAACAATAGCAAATCTTGGGTTAGTTTAAATATAAATTAAAAAAAAAAAATAAAAGGTATAAATCTTGCTCAGGTTACTTAACAACTTTTCTCTTCCCCCCTTTTTTTCCCTTCCTTCCTCTTCTTTAGGCTTTTGCAATAAACATTTTCAGATGTCTCCTACATCTACAAGAACTAGCACAATTATGTCAAAGTCTTTGCCAATATCAGCCTTGTCAGGGAAGCAGTCTAGCTCATCATGCAGGTAGCCTTTGTGTTCTGTTTTTTTAACTATTTCTTTACTCACTTCCATGTTTTATCCTGGATCCCTGTAGCTTTTAACTTAAACAGATGCCTGTCATGTGGAACTTTATTGAGGGCTTTCTGAAACTCCAGATAAATCATGCTGTATGTGTTGACACTGTCAACCTTGTCTGCAACCTTCTCAAAGTCAGAAGAAGTTAGGCAGATTCCTGCTTCTCAATATTCACAGTTTGACTTTGTTTTTTGTTGAGGAGATTGTGGACCATACTCCCAGCTGATGTAAGTTGCTGCATCTCCATGGAAATCAATGGAATTTTGCCATTTTACACCCTGCCTTTCAAATATTTGCCTTCTCTGACTGAACAAAGTTTTTATTTTTGATGTATACTCTAAGTGCTGAAATTTAATGATGCAGTGAACGTTTACTTAAAATATGGACCCTGAAATACATAAGTTATCTAGAGCAGATTTATGCCCCTGAATCTGTATTTTCCCTTTGTATTCCCAAACTTGCTTAAAATGATCTTTCAATTTCCTTAAAAAAAATTAACAACAGCAAATCATGACTGAAAATTTTGTGGGAGCTGTTGGTCCATTAAGAAGGACCTGACTTCAAGCCTGATATGAATCATATTGGATAATGGATGATATGCCTCAGCTATAACCCCTGCCAGATACGTTAAATATCTTTTGTGGGAGATTTAATTTATTATTCATGGTTTTTATTCTCTCAGAAAGGATTCATATACCACTGTTGGCAAACCTATGTCAGGTATTAACATCTAATATGTGCTTTATGGAATTGAAATCAGTTTCAGAAGTATTTCCCCTTTTCTTTTTGACATCTAATTTTGGAAGGGAAGGTTGGGTGGGAAGTAGAGTAGAGGAAGCAAAGGATTAGTGTATGGCAGTGCACGAAACATGCTTTAGGTATGTCTTAAAATTTCCTAGTACTCCGTGTTCCTTAGTGAATGCCTCTGATATTTGTTTTCTTTAGAGATTCATGTAGTCCATGATAGGCATTCTTATTGTTCCTGTGTGAAAGAAATAAAACATTTCTTATTGTTTTAGCTATCCTTGCTGTTGCCTAGACAATTTGACAACTTTGTGGGGAAGTGATATTAGGCCCATTTTCAGCATTAATGATCTTTAAAGTTACATTCTCAAGTAGCCGAAGAAATGTGAAGACAGCAGGATATGGATATTTAGAGGATATCAGGCAGAATATTGTGCATCTTGCACTGAACAGCCTTTTATCACATCAACACTGAAAGACAGAATTTGATTCTCCAAGTACACTTGATCCTAACTGTAGCCTTTGCAGACTTCAACATTAACACATGAAACCATGTTCTACTCCCTGAAAACCCAAATACAAAAAAAACTAGTGTTGTAAATATGGATACACATTACTAGCTACAACTCATACCAACTTCAGTCTCTCAAAAAAGTTGAGGTACAGAGAACTGATTACTAAATAAGATAAACATAAACATTCTTAAATTGCCCTGGTGTCTTTATTCCTCATGTTCTTCTATGGAAAGCAGTTAGGTAATGATCAATGGCATAAACTCAATGCTGGACAGAATAATAACTTTATACATACCCTACCTAACTGTGTAAATTCCAGTGTTGGGAGATCTCTCTTTCAGAAGGCAATAGTGAAAATGCAAAAGTGATATTTTTACTACTGTCCTTTTGCTTCAGAAGTGAGACTGTCTACCCATTTTACTGGCATCCTGTATGGGAAGGCAAGTACTGTCTGAAAAAGTGCAAAGATGCTGTCTGTAAAGAATTAAACTGGATCCAGATCAGACATTAATTACAGCTACTGGGTTTTGGTTTTGTTTTTTAAAGAAATTAAATTCAAACTTAAAAAAATAACAGACTCATGCTTGTAACAACTGGATGTTCCATACAGGTAGCAACACCATTCAGCCTTTTCACCTTTTACGCTATTGCTGCTCTGCCCTGGTTTTATTTTAATAGAAGCCTCTTATGGGAACACACTTATTTTTAAAAGACAATCAAACAGCATTTACAATCTTTATCTTGACTCTGTTGCTAACCTTAGGACAAAGAAAACAAATGAAAACTGGAAGTAAATGAAGAACTTGAATGAAGGTAAAGGTAGCAGAAATGTATTTCAGTAAGATGAAGTTTTAGGCAGTGCGTCCTAAACTGGGCAAGATCAAATACTGCTAACTGCAGAATTCTGGACGCTAAAGAAATGGTGCATGACAATCCCAAGTGTATGGCAATTTAGTCCTTGAAAGACAAAATCATGAGTCCAGCACTTACTGGAAGTTCCCTCTCTGGGTTCTCTACTAATATATGTGACATTTTAATGTCAGATGATGTGCTTAGTGTAATTATGGCATGCAGTTTCTCCTTGAGTAATGAAAAGCTTATGTCTTTTTGTCCTTCACATACATATTTTCAGACCACTCTGAATTCTGCTTTTGTTGTCTTCTCTGTATTGTCAATATATATAAGAAGTCAGTCTTTGAAAATAAATACAAAATATCCACAGATTACTTAGAAACACGTAAACATATAAAATAACCCAGGACATTACACAGAGATCTTTTAATCCCTGGCCTGTCAGGTAATGAGTCAAACAGAACAAATTAACTGGAGTGAGTTTGAAGTTATCTCTCTGTACTTTGGGAGAACTATACGACACAGGACTAGAGAGCAAGAGTACCTCAGCCTTGGTTTGCTTTTTCAGAACAAAGATTGCTAAAGCAAAAAAATGCCCCATCACAAATGTATCTCTCTACTATTGACCTTAATGAATTTTATTTAGATGTTCAGATAATGTTCATAAAGCACACAGAAGACATGAATATCAGAAAAATCTCAAATGATTAATGTTACCTTCTGTCACTAAAAAAGAGGAATCAGCAAAAAGGAAACCAAAAGACATCTATAATCTGATGAAGGAGGAGGATTAAGATAAAATAAATAAATAAATAAATTAATAGATAGATAGATAGATAGAGAGGCAGGCAGGCAGGCAGGCAGGCAGGCAGGCAGGCAGGCAGGCAGGCAAAAAGTCTACCTTGAATTCTAAAAGTTATATTATTCACCTGGAAGAACTTTTCATAGGAAAAAACTCAGAGACTGCTTGGAAAATGAGACTGATAAGTGCACATGCTGAAAGAAAAGTTGTAGTAGAATTCTTTTTAAAAAATATCTTCTGCACTGAAAAGATGCATGATTTTGTTTGGGAAACTAGCTAGTATTACTTCATATTTCCAAGCTGTCATAGTATTGGCAGTTTCTGTTGAAATGGTAAAAAAAAAAGGCAGTTTTCCTTCATGTTGTTATCTGTAAAACTGCCATGACAAAAGACACTAAACAATTTAATATTCACAGACAGTTTTTTAATGAAGCCATACCTTTTTAAGATAACTGAGGTTCTGGCCCTAGATTTTTAAGTTCTCAGGCTTCAGTATGGTTTCTTTTTTCATTTACTTTTTCCTTGTACTTGCTTAATCTTTCTCTCTTTTTTTTCTTTTTTTGCCTCCATTTTTTTTTTTCCTGAGGAGTTAAAAAGGGATCATATTTTTTTATTAATAACAAAGAAAAAGGAAGGGGAAAAATACCAAAGAACAAAATTTGTCTTTATGAAAGGAAATACTGTAGATGTTTTGCCAAAAAGGACACATAGTGAAAATAGATTAGTTCATTTGAGCAATATGTGGAAAATATGTATTTCCTGAAGCAGGTGGTGTGAATGAAGATGATGGGAAGAAAAATGTCTTGTCTGGAAAGTATTCTTCAAAATGCGATTTCTCTCATCAAGTGAGGAGGCAGACAAACATTGTACCACTGAAAGCTGCTGTGTTTCCTAGCAGACTGTCTTTGGAATCTTAATTTATTTAGTTATAAATACAGATCTTTTGGTTAGCAGTATTCTCTGATTTATTTATTTATTTATCATTTATATGAAGAGGTAGATAGAAAGATATAATGATTAGGCAATAAGAGAAAATAAAAAGGAAGATCTAGGGGTGAATGTGAGGCATCACCACTTAGCAGGAAAGATATAATCTTGCATCTTTTTAGGAATAGGTTCTCTTCAGCAGTCAATACTTATTTGTTTTTGTCTTTGTCTTTCTCATCCACTATGAATAGGAAAGATAAGTCAGGTACTGACTTCATTTGGCAAAAGGGTCCAGTACTTCTCTAATATAAGAACATACAATAAGAACATAAAAACTGAGTCAGACAAATTATAGAGAAACATCTGTGAATGAACAAATCAATATATTTTGTCTTAATTTTCTTCAGAGGTGAGGAACTGAGACATTTTTTTTTAAATAAATGACTATTTATAGCCCAAATCAAATTTTGAATACCATCACTTGTGTACCAACAGAAAATCTGACTAAACTCTTTATTTACTATTCTACCATCTTCCAACAGCTATTTAACTGGATTTCCATCATATCTAAAAATGCTATTTTTTTTTAATGGTGTAGTTAAATCAAGAAACCAAGCTAATATATCAAGCTAACTTCAAAGGAATTAGAAGATACAGGAAAAAAAAAAGTGTTCTGTGAAACACCCACTTTATATAGGATTATTTTTTTTCTAAATGTAAATAAATATTTATAGATGTATTCATTCTTCACCATTATGTACTTGGCTGCACAGGAAAGAGCAGAAAGCAGAAATCCAGATTCAAGTGATTTCAAGGAAAGTAGTGATGTCTATTTTTCTGATCCAATTATACCTCTAGTATTCCTGGGACTTAGAAAACACGATGAGGGGAAAATGAATGGAGAGCGGAGCCTCTGCTTTCCACTATGAGTAAGACCCTTCCCTTCAGTACATACTGGTAGACTGCAACTCTGTCTTAAACAGTGCCTGGACACCCTCTTTCATAAACTAGGAAGAAATAAAACTAATCCAGATGTTATACAACTTAACAACTTAACACAGACTTGGAGAGAAGTAGGCAAAAGAATTGAACATCATTGCTCAGGACAAAGGTGAGCAGAATCCACATTTAACGTGAAGAAGTAGTTTTGCTAACATTTGTTAGTAGTTCATCAGAGACAAAATATGAGAGATTACTATGAAGTGGTAAGTGCACTCATTTGAGAAGGAAGGTGCTGGGTTCACATCCTCACTTCAGTTACTAACAGGTTTTTTTTCCAGTGATTGCTTAATGTAAAATTCACATGTTTCTTGAGTTCAGAACTATGGGGTTTTGCCCTCTCAGATGAGTGCTCCAGTCACTGAGAGGTATGTTGTCATAATTTTCATGTTTATTCTCCCTCAATCTGGCTAAACAACTGATTTTTCCATATTACAAAGAACAGGTTTGGTTTCTTTACATTAGACAAAATGAATTTAAGTAGTATCTTAACTTTGGCTACTGGGAGTTTTTTATAATCCTTGTTGCCTCCCATCTTAGGGTAGGAAAGACTTTCTGGAATAGCTCAGTAATGCAGGATCATGAGGATGAACAGCAGTTGAAATCTTATTAACACTTGACTGCACATAGACAGAATTAAAACTTCAGATGCCAGACAAACTTAAAATGTTACAACTTAGAAATCCGCATGCTTTAGGGAACTTCAGGGCTACATAGCAAATGGAAAAAGATCTTAAGATTTAAAAGGTGCTCAAAGTTCATTTAAACAAGACATTAATTTAATGGTTTGTGTTAAAGTGATTGTGAACTATCATGACACCCAAGACAGCTAAAAAACAAATCCACAGACTCCTAAAGGAATATCTATCCTTTGCCTCAAAACAAATGTTCAAAAGGAAGGAGCTGATCAAGGAAGATGAGTATATAGAAAGCACTACTGGATACAGTAGATAACTCCCTAGCCTCCCTTTTTTAGGTATTTAAACATGAATAATTAAACACTCTGTAATGGTATCCATCCTACACAACTGATTTTCAAGCATCTGGAAGATTTAGCAGGAACATGTACCAAAAGTAGAAGGAAATGTATGCCAGACCAAGATGGAAATGTCAGCAAAATGTTCCTCCACTACTGAAGAATCCATTTGCCGTGCTGTGCTTGATGCTTCTCCACATCAACTGCAGAAAGTATTTTTTTTTTTATATGAAAGTGTCAGCAAATGTAAAATGCATGCAAAATTAGAAACCAGGTTGATGAGAACAGAAAATGTGTTTAGGCGTGTCTACAACTTCCAAATCCTCTCCACACTCGTAAATTTTACATTGCTATTTTTAAAGGTTGTTTATGCTCACACATTTTTTTTTTAATTGGAACTTGACCAGATTGTGCATATTTTATGATGCCGTCACTTTCCAGAATATCATTCACAGTTTCTTTTTTTCTAACATTTACAAACTTTAATGACTTTCATCCCTTAAAAGATATAGGCATCTGCATTTTTTTGAAATACAGTTTAAGCTGTTTAAAACCAGGAGGGGGGAACATCCTGCTTGATAGTTTACCAATAAAAATGAGGAAAGATAAAAACAACAAGAGGAACAGATACCTCCTACTTCTAGCTTGAGATTTCTGCAAAATGGAATGCACTGTGCTTTTACTGCTTTGAATGAAAATGCAGAGATAAGAATAACAGGATAGTGCAGGACAGAGTTTCTCAGGTAAAACTGCCTTTACTTTTTTTTTTTTTAGAGAGGTTACATTGAGCTCCATTATTCAAAACCTCATAGGTAATATGGACTATCAACCAGTTCAGAGTAAGCCACTCCCTTGTACCACACAAGTTCATGTGAAGTGACTGGTGACAAGCTGGTAGACAATAGTCAAAATTTAAAAGCAGTGAGTTTTCTTTCTGTGAGTTTCCAGGGGTAATTTATTATTCCTAGACTGCCATCCAGACTTCTACATATGGCAGAAGAAATACTGACTCAGTTTTAAAGTCTATTTTGCAACTCAAACCTCCCCCTTTAAAAAAAATAAAGAATGAAGTATGGTTCCAACCTGTTTGACCTGCCCAAGGAGAGAAGAATGTGCATGATACCAAACTGATTTGGTATGAATACACTTCCCTGCAATCTTGAGTGAATAACTCATGTACCCCATGTCTCTATTCCTCATCCGTGAAGCAGAGGTAGTGGCATCACCACACCAAGTGTGGAAATTTAGCCTAATAACTAGGCTAAAGAAACATTCAACTTACTGCTTCTTTAGAATGACTAGTTACAATCACAGTTGCACCTAGAGACAGATCCAGCCACTCAAAAGTGTGTTAGTCTCCCTCTTCTTTCACTCCTTCAAAAGCATTAGATAATGACTCTTGAACACAAATATTGTATTATATCTAAACACTTTCATTAAATTTTCTCTCCTTTCATTTACATGTGAGTCACTTCTACGCAATTTTTTGTCTATTTTTAATATTTCTGAATGTTGCATCAATGTGGGGGTTTTTGTTTATTTTCTTTTTGTTTTTAATACCTGTCCCTTTAACAAACATACTTTTCTACAGACTCTCTTAGTTCTGTAATATTTCTTATTTTTTCTTCTTCTTTTCATCTTTTTTTGTCAAATGAAACTACAGGTAATTGTGTTCATCACCGCATGCTGCATTATAATAACTGTTTTTGAGAACAGTGCTTTGTACAATGGAGCCTACTTGATGATGAACTGATATAAAAATAAACCTAGGAGAACAAATTGACTGAAGAACAGTATTAGAGTATACACACCGTATAAATTTTGGGAGAAATTGAACAATGATAATATCAAAGACAGCAAAACCTCCCTTGACCTGCTGAAGTTCTACTCTGTTATCATTCAACACAGCTCACCTTTTAATTGTCCAGTGTTTAGTAACATAAGGAATCTGAAAACTAAAAGAAAAAAGGAGAGCAATCCAGCCTAAATAAGATGATCTGCAATGCAGAAGGCAAAATATATCAGTGTCCTGAAATGGGGAAACAGGAATTATCTATTAACTTCCCTTTTGTCCCAGATTAGAAATGCTTTGGAATTTGTGCAGTTGAAAGTACAGAAACTTAACATTGATAATTAGCTTGCTACAATTCAACATGGAACGATTCCTACATTAATTCCCCTTGCCTTGCCTTGCCTTGCCTTGCCTTGCCTTGCCCTCCCCTCCCCTCCCCTCCCCTCCCCTTCCCCTCTCTTTTCTCCACTGTATGAATCACATCATGGGATACCACAGGGATTCTTATGGTAACAAAAAATCTGTACTTNCCCTTCCCCTTCCCTTCCCCTTCCCCTTCACCTTCCCTTTCCCTTTCCCTTTCCCTTTCCCTTTCCCTTTCCCTTCCCTTCCCTTCCCTTCCCTTCCCTTGAAAGTCCAGCTTTCCTTGTTTCCTTCGCTCTTCGGGACTGATTCCCCAGGAACTCAGGGAGGGCCTATTTGGGATACTGATTTACAAACTTCTGCCCTCCGAAGTCCACGGTGGCAGTCCTGCTGACCTCCCTTCTTACTTCTTCCAGAATAAAATCCTCTACCATTTCATATTTGTTGCACACTAAAAGGCCTCCAGCCATCACGTTGGCCACAGAGAACAAAGACACTGCTGTTTGCAAACAATTTTGCAGATTTAAGAAAAATGAATGGTCTTTTAGAAACACTTTGCACAAGGTTATGCATTGTTTTATTATGTTTATTAATAGTTAGGAATTTTGGCCACATCTTCCCTTGACAAAAATCAGAAACTATTTCAAAGTGTGACCAAGCAGACAACAGCCACAGATGTCCTTCTAGTACAAAGTAACCTGACTCTGGAACATTATGCACTCTTGAGACCCTAAATAGGTCATTTATTTAATCACAGAAATCACAGACAAAGGGACATGTAGACGCAGTGTCCATGGGCAGAACCATCCCATGATCATAGTCACGTTATGGAGTGGGATGTACAAGGTAAGACACAGCCACTCTGAATCTGCCTTTATATGTAGCTACAAGGCAGGCCGAAGTGCATCCTGACAAGGATAAACATTCTGTTTACTGACCCTGCTATGCTTTTAACTGTTGAGGAAAATACTGGGAACAGTATAGATTAATCTCTTCCCCTCACTTTTGCTCCTTTACTAGACTTCTTAAATCTCATTTCTTACAGCTTGGAGAATTTTCTGTCACCAATCTCAAATTATGTCATAATGGATATTTCCCTTATGTATAGGGAAGGTTATAACAATCATAGGAATAATTTGTACCATCTGTAAGATACCATTGGAAATTCATTACCTTACAGAGATATGTAAAGACAGACCTTTATGTAATTTTTATTTTAGTAGGAACTGGAACCTTAATGCAGCCAAGAGTATTGGCCTGAAAAATTTTGAATGTGTTGACACAGTGCAGCTGTACCAAGCCCACTGGTTTCACAAACTATGACCCTGCATAAGAATTGCTGATGGAAAATAAATGTGATCCTCACAACATAAGAGAATTTGTTTACTTGGGCACATGTTGCTGATATGTATTCTACTGTGATATTTTTGTGAGGCAGACTCGTAAGTATTATGTCTTAGACTCCTCTTTGAGAATATTGCTCAAAGTTTAGACAGTTATTCTATGTTCAGGTAGGGCTTGATGACATCAGAAATGAGTCTCTGGACTGTGTTTGTAGTTCTGTGTACGATTTGCAAAGGTAGCCAGAAGAAGGCATCAGAAAGAAGAAAAGTCTACATCCATAAAAGAACATGTCCTTAAGTCATGTGTCCTTGGAGATGTTACTTCTTTCTGCTGAGCAGATAATGGTAATAGAATTAGGCTTTTATAGTCACAAAGAAAGGTCAATATATGCCTTTTTAAACCTTGAAAACATCCTTTTTGCACTTTCTGATAATCAAATGTGTTGAAAGAACCAATCAATTCGATGTAAACATTTCATGTTCAGCACTGTATAGTCATGCAGGACAGTATATAATGAAATGCTCCAAAATAAAGAATGGACAGAAGTACATCCCTGTTAAAAGCATAGATTTATTGACCTATTGATGTGCTTAAAAGGTCTTTGCTCTGAAACTAGGCTATATGTAAATAAGAACAATTGAAAGCAAAGGACAAATTCAAAGGAACAATTGAAACTGTATGAATTACTCAGGCTTTCTGTAGCTGTACTTAATTTTTTTTTTTTTTAACCTGTGCTTGTCTTTAACACTGAATTCTTTTGGTGCACTGAAAAAAAGACTATAAAAATATTCTTATCCATAACGATGCACTGTGTCTTAACTGACCTATTTTTAGATCATAAACACTTTTAAGGACCTGAATATAAGAATTTATGACACCTATTTTTTAATCACAAGAAACAAATGACAGTTCAACATGATTAATGAAAATTAATATTGAAAAGAACTAAATTAATTTTCTTTTAAGAAAGAAACAACTAACAATACAAACAAAAAACCAAACCCAAACTCAATATTCAGCTCTTATTTTTAAATTCCTTTTATGTATTCACGTTCATAAATTCTTGTTCTTTTTCTTACAAGGCAAACAACATACTTTACATCTAACTCTGCAGACAGAAAACTAATACTTTATCTGTATTGTTATGATTTTTGTATCTCTCCAGGAATTAATATTGAAGAAAGAATCTGTCTATACATACTGCTATATACATGTATTTTTAAAAAATAACACTAAAGTTTCTGTGGAGCATATTGTCTCAAGATTACTTGGGAAGCAAAACTTCAGGAAAGGCTTAGGATGCTGACAAATGATCTCTGGCAAATGTCTCAGTGTTTATGGCTCTATACCCCTTGGAAGTTCACTTTGCCCCTACTCTGCATCTCATAGCACTTCAAAGCAGTCAGGAAACCAAAATATACTCTTCCCAAGGTGTTCCAGATTAGAAGTTTTGCATCTGATTTAAATGAAAATGGTAGTCTTCCTGATAGTACAGCTGAAATCTAATCATATGTAGTTTTTCCTCAACTCATCTATAGGTTTGGAAGTGGGAAAGAAATCTAGAGACAGTAAAGCCTTAAACCAATGAAGAAAGGTTTTGAAGAACTCATCTAATAGAGCCTTTAAATATTGTGTATACAAAAGGACTATGCAAACTTAAATTAAATTGGGCAAGAAGATGATGAGAATACAGATTCCACAACAGATATTACTTAGATGCTAAAATCTTCTATTAAAATTAATGGAACACTATACAGCTAAATGCATTTAGAAACCTGATACATAGACTAAGATGTGGCTTGGACTAGATGATCATTGAAGTTTCTTCCAAACTAACATTTGTGATTCTATGACTATGTTTCAAAGTATAATGCATTATTATCTTCTGGGATTAGGAAGAAATACAGTTTAGAAACACACAGTTATATAAGCAAATAATAACTGATTTCTTAGTTTTTCTACTGAAGTATTAGATACTCACTAATGTCAAAGATACGGGCTTGGACAGTAAAGAATAATTTTATGATCTAGAGTAATGGGATAGTTTACGTAACTGTAAACCATGTTGAAACACAGAATGTGTTTAAACTATTGAAATATTCTTAAAGTATCAAATCATCAAATGGATGCTGGTGACAAAGATATTCCACTATTATATGAAACCAAATTAATACTTTTTATTTTCAAAAACTATATTAACTGTAGAAAGAAGCCTTCTGCTTCACACACTAGGAGGACTTAGTGAAAAGGTAGTAAACTTTAAACAGCACCCACTGTAGGTAAGCAATGATTTGTTGATCAGATCCCTGTTATTTGAGAAAAGACTGATTGTTTGGGAAAAACAACTTGAACATATTTGGAGGGTACCAATTTATCCTAGTGTTTAACTTACAATATCTGCAGAATGCTTTGATTCAACCAAATAAAATTTACAGCACTCCCTGGTGATGAAAGACAAAGTTGTTGGATCATTTAACTTCTCATAGCAACCCAAGAGGGAAAAGAGAAAAAGTGGATGGAGAATGGTAAAAGACATGATACTGAGTTATTATTCAAGTTTTTTTAGATGGATGAGAAAAACACTTCAAATGGAAGGAGGAATCTGTCAAACATCCTTCAACTTTTAGACTGAAACTTCTGGGCATGATCAGAGAATCCAGAAGAGCATTTAAAGAAAGAATTTTTTAAAAAGAAAGTTAACTAACTGTAATTATATCATCTTTATCATCTATCTATGAAGTAATTCTAATTTAGTCAAAAAAGCTCTGACATTCTTTCCACCTGTTTTCAAAGCTAAAATGTTTTCAGTGCTTTTTCACATGTTAACTATCAAGTAATCTTCAGTAATTACTTGCAACTCATCTAAATAAGTATACTTCTCCTTACATCCCTTTTTTTCTTACAAGACTTAGATTAGCATAAAATCATTAATAACTCCAAGAGCTTGTTATATGTCAAAGTAATCTCTTAATGGATGTATAAAAACAACATCAGGTGGCCAGTGCTCCCAAGGTAAATCTCTTTGCGGCTTCTCTTTTTGGAATCCCTTTTGTGCAACATCTATTGAAGTACGGTAAATGGTTGAAGATACTTGTACTAGAAGGAAGAGATTCAAAGTAATACAGTCAAACACTTCTGTTAGAAAAACTGAGAAAATAAAAGAACAAGCTTTTGACCACATGAGATCTGGAGAAGAATTTTATTTATTAGTGTGATAAAATTGGTTTCTTTTGCTACAGAATTTTACCTTAGACTTCACAAGCACAGGAATGTCATTGCTCATAAACATATAGTAATACATTTAAAACCCTTAGCCATGGGGATAATATACTGTTACTTTTAAAGAAAATAAACAGGAAAGTTACCTTGGAAAGCTAAATTTTATAAGTGGCTTTTCATGAAGTCATTAAGGGAAAAAATACCTTCAAAAGCCAGATGTATCACTGTCAAAATCTAACTTATCTGCAAAGAAGTCAAATTGCCCTAGAAAGATTATGAACACGAAACTGAAGCCTTAGATTCAAAGGCATTCCCAGCTCTAGAACAGGTGGTAAAGGTTTACTCTAATCAAGGAATCATTTTCTGAATTTACTTACAAGGCAGACTGAATAATAAGACATATACTACTGTTTCAGCACACACAATCTTTTCCTGGAGTAAAGGTGAAACATCTACTCAAGTTAGTTATGCTAACACACTCATGTATTTTGCATTGCTATGTTGGAAACTGCATTCTTATGTAAGCATATGAGAGAATTTCCACTAAAAACAGGTAAGGTTGTTCCTCTTCTTACAAATGAATGCATCAGAATATGATCTGCAAGATGAAGTAAGAATGACTTTTCGAAGAATCTTGTTGGTGCAATTTTGTTATGCAATGCATGGCACTAAAATCTGTGTTTACATGATAGAATAGAATGGCTCTGAATGTAATAGATTTTGCCTTTTAAAATAATTTGCATTATATAAAAAAATGTTTAAGTAGAAATAGATCTAACACAATATACATTTTAAAAAGCTGCCTCAAAATGTATTTACCCGGCAGAACAGCTGTTCTGATCTCCTGAGTAAATAATTAAATGTTTTAAAGAAACTGCACATAAACATATTTACCTTATAGACTGGAACAAATACAACCAATATTTCTTATTATGCTTAGAATACATAAAAATTATTTCTGCAAGGACATGAAACAATATGGTCCTCATCATCTAGTAAACTTGTCCTGAGGAACAGAATTTAGATCTAATGTAGAGATGTTTTGGCAAAATAAAACAAAAAAAACACCCAAACAAAAAACCAAACAAACCAAAAACCCCATCAGCATCAAAAGCATTCTGAAGAGTGAATTGGTTTTGGTGGAAATTTTGACATTTTGATTTTTGGTAATAGAAATGGGAAATTTTGAATTGTCAAAACCTTCTGGTTTTATACACTCATTTTCTTCACTGAAATACATTTTCAGTTAGGTATATATGTTCTTTCAGGTTTTATTCTTATGGTCATTTCTTTTTTCAGTCCTAGAGGAGGATAGAAACATAGACTGGGAAAATAAGATGGAAGGGCTTTGAATAAACTGTGAGGTTTCTTCTTAGTTTAGAAATGAATAGCAGAATTCCAGGCTACCAGACACAGCATGACAGAGGGACAGCATCCTAAACAGGCATGTAACATTCAAATACATCTATACATGTTGCATGCGTGACAGCTGCCCACATAACAGCAGGAGTTACTAAAGACATTCAGCTAAATGGCTGCTGGTATTCTTTTATGGCTGGTTTCTGTAGGAGTCAGAGATGAAAAAATGTCATGGTTTATGAACCTGCCTACCCCACTCTGAGTATTCTAGAGAACGACAGAAATAGAACAAACCTCCTGCATTTTTGCAAGCAATGCAGAAGTCATCTGACACATTTCCAGTTCTGGCTTTATTAGCCAAAGGTATGGTATCACACCTAATTTTCCAGCAATGAACATCAAGTAGTATAATAATAGAAGAATAGCCTTTGCATTAATCAGTGTCATGTCATCTATCTTGTTTCCCGCCTTTTTTTTTCACTCCTGAAATATTTTTTCGTATTGTAAAATTGATCGTAGAATCATAGAATCACCAGGTTGGAAGAGGCCCACCGAATCGAGTCCAACCCTTCCTACCAATCTCTAAATCATACCCCTCAGTATATCATCCACCTGCACCTTAAACACCTCCAGAGAAGGTGAGTCAACAACCTCCATGGGCAGCCCATTCCAGTACTTAACAACCCTTTCTGTGAAGAATTTCTTCCTTATGTCGAGCCTGAACCTACCGTGGTGATCCTTCCTACATAAGAGATTTCTTACATAGTTTCTGTATGAGAGAGTTCTGTAATTTACTGTAATTACGAGGAAAACTTCCTTTCTCGTAAAACAGCAGGCCTATAGTAACTTTTACATAAGGCATGGAGAGGAACTTCCAAGATGAATTTTCACTTCCCACCATCTTTAAACTTACAGAGGAATTAATATAATTAATTACAGATGTCTATGATGTAGATATCACCCTAGGGTCTCTTCATAGTCATTGGGCATTTCTTGGGCATAATGCATCTTATACCAAACTAGACATGTAAATGGGATCAGATAAATTGTGATCTGGACATGACTATTGGTCTTCACTGACTATAAAGTAAGACAAGTGACTAGCTACGGTAGGTATAGCTTTCTACAGTGTTCACACCCATATTTATCTACAAGAATTCTTATTTCTTTCCTGGTCTGTGCAGGAGCAGATTCAGTAGCAACAACTGGAGAACAAGTACCAGGTGCT
>WAAB01013923.1:0-24808 GCA_013389865.1 Piaya cayana
TTCTTTCCTAGCTTCACCCACAATGACTGAAAGTCAGGTCTCTCAAGGTCTTCAAACTACCTTGGTTCATGTTATCTGCACGCTTCCTCCCCCATCCTGAATTACGCCCTATAACTCCCCTTTCTCTCAAGGCAGAAGATGTTCTGTTGAAATCCTGCAAGACCAGAATATAGACCTGAGCAGGTTACCATTTTCTTTGAAGTCTGGTAAACGTCACCCTGAAACACATCACAGGTGCCGTTGTCCTCCTAACACAGATTTACACAGCATTAGATATCTCTTCAGAGGATTAAGCCATGAAGCCGCATGACGCTTAGCAATGATTTACAAGGATGGAGTCAGAACTGAGTTGGAGACAACATGTAAATTCTCGACTGTTGGTTTTTAAGGTATCCCCGTCAAATTTTATTTACAGGGGAACTACTAATGCAGAGACTTGGTCATTTGGACTTGATTAAAAGTGACCCAGAAGGCTATTTTTAGGAAAAAAATCAAGCAGTTTTCAAAATTGGTGCTGACTGCCCCACATAATCACAGCAAAAGATGAAGTCAGCTGTTCCTGTTACTTTTTTTTTCCCCCCCTGTTTCTGGGCTGTGCAGCCCAGAGCTGCTCTAAGGTTCTACTTTGTGCTCTGCTTGGTGTCAGAGACTTGCTAGCACCCAGAAAAGGCCTCCAGGGTTAACATAACCTCCAGATTCACAATACGGCACACATTGCTACTCTTTTCTCCTTGCAAATATTTCTGTAGGTTTTTCAGAACAATAATTTAACCACAAAGAAGTCAATAAATGGTCTCTGAAGATCAGGCAGCACTGTAACATTGTGGAGACCCGGCAAATCCTCAGGAGTGGAAACCNGTTTTACCTCTACATCTATGTATCTCTATATCCACAGATAGTATATAAAAATACATTCTATCTATATACTCATATGCCTGTATTTCTATATTCCTACATATTCCTACATGCAAGCTTGTTTATACAGATTTTACTTTGGTTTGTATGGCAGCCTCCTAGAGCTGGGTAAAGGGAGAGACAAATGAACCCCAAAACTTTCATTTTTTTGACATTTCCAGTGTTATACTCAAGGAAAAAAAAAAAGACCTTTGAAATTTTGTGACAGCATTGAACACTGGAAATACCTGCCACGTGGATTACCAGGCTTCTGGCTGTGCTTTCAGAGCCAACTGCCTGTCATTTACACACCTTAGTGGCTTTAAAGCTTGGGTATAGAGTGCCCTATTGTATGACCCTGATATGTATCTCCAGGGCAAAATCAAAAAGAATCAAAGAATTTAGACTGCTAGAACACAGGCAATGATCTCTGAAGAGAGGTTAGACTCACTGATAACTGTTCAAAGTGATTGCTTATATGTTCTAATGCAAATAATGTCCTGATTGCTTAATTATTTTGACAATCCATAATCAGATTATATTTGACCAAGAAAAAAAAGAAGAGTCTTGTCTGTGAATCAGGATTTTTTCCCCCCCCAGTAACTGCCATTTTTTTGTTTGATTAGTCGAATACTGTTGTTCTTGAGATGAGAAATAAACTCATTGATTTGTACCCAGGTGGCTCCCATTCAGTGTCAGGTTCCCTGTGTGCCTATCTTGGTGTTCACTGTAGTTTATCAGTTAAGAAATGCACAGCATTTTTGACAATTAAAAGTGCTGACTATGAACAGACAGAGATCAAGATATGCAATAACTCTGTACATCTTCAATAACCGACAGCGACTTAAGAAATCAGTGTTGTAAAGCAATGTAAACCCCAGCAAGCAGGAAATACATCAGTGCAGCTTCCTTTCAGCACACACAGGGGAAACAGGCTTTAACCAAAAGAACACAGACTCTTTTCCCACAATGGGCTGTTGTATTCACAACAGTAGTGGGGTCCTCTCCTATATGCATATATTTTAATAGCATGCGCAGCATGAACAGACTTGCTAGCCATGAAATTATGGTGGTGGCAGGGATCCGAAGGGCACAGACTTTGGGAGTAGCATTTCACCGGAGTCCGACAGCATTTCCTCTTGTGAGGAGGTGAGTTTGAGCTACAATAGAGGCTGCTCCTTTGTTTATCATGTTCCTTCCCACCGGCACATCATTTCAGACAACCAGTGAACGTTCACTGTATGGAGCTGGGAGTAGACCTAAGCACCATTCAAAGGCAGGTGCTGCGCAACACAGACTGCATTTACGAATTAACCCCAGATTACCACTGAGACTAATTATTAGCAGAGCAGAAGCAACAGTGAGTTTAGCCTTGGTAATGGTGAAAATCCTCTTTGGCTGGTCATATAAATTCTAAAGCCCCTGTGAACAATGAGCACCTCTAGTAAATGTCTTCCTGCTGCAGTACACAGCTGTGAGAGAAACTCTGCAAGCTGCTGTCTCGGGTAGAAGAGAAGGCCACCTTCCTGGTTTAGTTTACATCATATATTTTATGCAGCAAGTGATTTCAACACATTAACTTGCTTGTTCAAATTAGACGAGAGGGAAGCAGAGAAAAGAAGGGACATCTGAAAGGGAGCACAGCAGCTGAGTTGAAAGCTCTGGCCACTTATTTAAATAAGCAGTTTCTACTAAGGCAGGTCCTCAGTGCTTTCAAAGAGCTTTTTTCTTGCACCCCAGGAACACCTGTCTCTCCTTCTGTAATTGTACTTTTTGGAAAAAAAAAAAACCAAACCACACAAAAAAAGTAGAAGAAAGAGCACTCGGATTACTTTGGGTGCCTCTCATCTATCCAGTCTGGTTTCTCCTGTCTATTGCTGCCAATGACAGGATTATCCAAAGAAATCTTCACAACCCAAGCAGCAGTCCAGTGCCAGACCTGCAATTCCAAGTTGCTCCCCTTCATTTGAAAAGGAACAAATTTATGTGTGTACCCCAAACACAACCTGTAAAAACTACAGGGAAAGGGGAATTTGCAAATAAATTAAACTACATGGAACTTCTTACTGCCACTCTGAAACATTGTTGGGTGTAAAGGGCTTGTAAGGTTAGCATTCCCTTTAGCATCTACCATTTCTGAGCAGATATTTATTATTACATTTTTTAAAATATCTCTTTACCCTTTCACTCTGACATTGCAATTTCTGACATGTGGGTGCCTTAACTGTATGACTCCACCTGCCAATCCACAAATTGCACATTATGAATGAAGGACATAAAGTTAAATGAAACTCTTAAAATTAGGCACTAGAGAGAAACTAAGGTGCCCTAAACCAAATTCTCACCTCTGCTACCTATTTACTTGAATCACAACCTGCACATTGAAGTAAAGACGATAAACTCCTTAGGGCTGCTCCGGAGTTAGTCCATGGTGTGGAGATGGAAGCATGTCTGCAGATAAGCTAATAAACAGCTTCCCTCACCAGCAAAGAGGTTCGTTATTGCTTCTGGAGTGCTCCCGTATATTATAATACAATGGGCCACATGAGTGTCCAAATAAACTATAAACAAAAAAACATCTCCTGGAACCCCCAGTGCTACTTTTTACAACTCAAGTTCAAAAAAGACTTTTACATAATCCACTCACAGGGGTTTTTTGTGCAGGATAGATCCTCTTTCTTTTTAATTTTTTTTTCTTTGCTTTCACCACCTAAAACTTAAACTAAGGAGATAAAACTGTTAATTTTCCATCTTCTCAGCTTGTTTCCTTTTCCTCATGTCCATGCCTTTTGGAGGAAGTCTCCTTTTCAGAGGGCAGCCTTGTTGCAAACAGCTTGTACCACTCCTGTTAGTTTAAATGCTTTTAAATAAACCATTCCTGCATCCTAATTGCTTCCTGGTGGGTTCCAGAAGAACCTCTCTCTGTAAATCTGCTGTTCTTTTAATCAGTCACCCCCTTTACACCTGCTCAGGCTTTTCTAAGAACTCCAGTCAATTCCCAGGGCAAATGGCTGTGAACCAAGAATTAAACCTCAGCTAATTTCTGAGGGCAAGTTGAATGACCTGCTGCTGTGAGCTTCATCCAGTGAGAAGGCAAAGAGCTCAGCTGACTTACTGATTAACAGTTTTCCCACTCCACCTTTTCCAAATGGATTTTCAGCTTGTCTCCGTTCACCTTTTCACTCCAAACAGACACCTTTGCCAGACCTCTGGGTCCCATTTATCAGCAATAAATAGGGATGGCAAAGGGATCCCTGTGATTTTTGGGGACCACGTGACATTCCTTTTTCAGCCAAACCTTGGCCAAGACCCAAAGGCTTTCTCCCTGTCGCAGCAGCAATGGCTGTGTGGGTGCAGCTGCCTTGAAAAGTCTGGTATTTCTGAAGGGATTTAGAGCAGAAGAATTTCTTCACCATGAGCTACATCCTGCATTTCATCCAGACACTGTGCATAAGTAGCCTTGATTTAGGGCAGTTGAAGAGGAAAGACATTCTCCCCTTAAAAAGGTCTCCAAAAACACCACAAAATTCACCCCAGGTTACTTTCTCGATGCTGACTGCTGTTGTCAGGAGTAGACAAGAATGTGCTTGATTATTATTTATTATTTGAAGACAGTGTTACAATGCCAGGGGTGTGCATAGTGATTACCAAAAGAACGTTTCCCTAGGGGCTCAGCCCTATTGACTCTGCTCCATTTCTATCACAGTGGGAGTTGAGGTGCTGAGCTGAAGGGATGCTTTTTTCTGGGCAGGATTAGGATCAACCTTACTTACATATGACATGATGAAAATTAAAAAAAAAAAAAAAAAGAGAGAGGAAAATCTGTTTGGGCTGTTTCCACCAGGTGCTGTTATGGATTTGCATTTATTTATTCAAATGTTCCAAATCAATATGAAAAAATACCAAATTTATGTGTAAAATATGGCAGTCTTAGCTTGAAAAGCATCTCTGTTTTGTTGGATTCTTAAACTGCGTTGATCGTGATATTGTATTGAATATACCAGGATGGAGAGGGACTCTGAAGAATTTCCTAATTTCTGCCAGAAAGGACAATGGTATAACTAGGAGTTCAGACTACAGATAGGAGTCCCAATCTTTGTTTGCCTTAGCACAATGCCAGTCACCAGCCATATCCAGGTATGAGGTCAGAACAAAATCTCTACACCACTGCAGCACAGCTTCTAAATTCCATCCCAATTCCTTTGATCCCTCACCCATCCAATAAACAATTCCTGACCCCTCTGCAGGCTGCATATCCAGGTGCTACCTTCTTTCCTCCACACATAGTGATGAAGGAGGTGGGGGAGAAGGTGCAATGCTGCAAAGCCAGTGCAGAAATGGAAATGCACTGATACTATAACCTCTCTCCTTTACAGAATCACAGAATCACTAGGTTGGAAAAGACCCATAGCCACAGGATCATCGAGTCCAACCATTCCCATCAATCACTAACCCATGTCCCTCAGCACCTCATCCACCCATGCCTTAAACACCTCCAGGGAAGGTGACTCAACCACCTCCCTGGGCAGCCTGTTCTAGTGCCCAATGACCCTTTCTGTAAAAAAATTTTTTCTGATGTCCAGCCTGAACCTCCCCTGGTGGAGCTTGAGGCCACCCCCTCTTGTTCTGTCACCTGTCACTTGGGAGAAGAGGTCAGCACCCTCCTCTCTACAACCTCCTTTCAGGTAGTTGTAGAGAGCAATAATGTCTCCCGTCAGCCTCCCCTTCTTTAATTTCTTTCTTCCTCCTCCTTCTACCACCAGTCTCTTGAGCAGCCTGTTCCTTCCTAACTATCTTGGATGGAGCCACAAGGATGATGGGAAGGCACTTTGCAGTCTGCAGTGGTTGTGGTTGCAAAGGTGTTGGTCATTTGGACATTTCTTCTCTTTCCTGTACACAAATCTTGTGGGACTCTGGACTTTCAAATACAGTCTACAGCTCTGTCTCATCTCCGATCCTTTGTGCAAGCTAAAATATCACTGTATAAGGAATTTGGCTGCTACACTTACAGCAATAGAGAGGGCCAAGCAAGCTGCATTCAAAAGCTTAAGGTTTTAATTATTTTCTTTTTAAGCATATTCTTCTAAACAAGGACAATGAACTATGCTCCATCTTTAAATAACTTCAAGAAATAAAAATGGCTGGTAAACATAGTTCAGTACAATCTGAGTTGAGATGGGGTTTTTTTTACACCACTTTCAAAAGCTGAAATTCTCCCTCGGCAATTAAAATTCTTCAGTAATTGAAGCAATTCTTCATATCGCAACCATTTCATAAAATGCAGGCAGCTAGTGAGCTACACTTACTGCTAGACTTTTCTCCTCACCTTCACTTACTGTCACTTTTCCTCCAGTTTCAGCGTGCTTTATGCTGCTGTGTCTTGTCTGAAACTAAGCTTGTGCTTCTACTTGGCAAAGCCCGGTTGCTCTCCTTTTAGCATCTATGTGGTAACTAACATGAGGTGCAAACCAAGATAAGACAAGACATTTGGATGTTTTTGCATGTGTTATATTGAGATAAAACGTGAGGAGGCAGAAGGGAGATTTACAGTGTCGGCTGACCTGCTAACACACATTAAAACCACTTATCTCATCTTCATGTTGAATTTTTTTTTTTCACTTATCCTGAATTAGCCAATGTGGAATAAACAGGCATTTTTTTTTCTATTGGGGAAGTATATGCCATTAGCAGAGACCCAGAAGTATCTGCACTGGGCATTCGCTGTATTTGCTTCAAGGAGCTTGAAGAAAGCTAGTAAAAATATGAACTCTAAAGTTGTAGTATCCTGTTGTAACCCATGGATTCTTGTAAACTTACAGAGACCACTAAGAAGTTCACTCTTAAAATCCTTCTCCGTGTGATAAGCTATATTAATTTTACTTTACCTTGCCCATATTTTTGTCATTCTATTCCTGTGTGCTTTTCTGAAAAGAAACCTGAAAAAAATTGCATGCTTTTAGGATAGTTTTCCAAGAATACAAATTGGATTTCAGTGCTGTTTTGGAACAACTCATTACAGCAGATTGTGTAATTACTGGTAAAGCAAACAGAAATCACCTTGCTAATCAACAGGGAATACAGATGGAAAAAAAAAATTATTAAAGTAATCATAATCCATCAATATTTACTCCACACAGCAAGTTTTTAATTGTCATTTAAAGACAATCCAACAGAAGAATATAATTTAATTCAATTCAATTTTTAACTATGGATAGAAAAACCGTTTTAAACTGCTATTCTCAAACTCAAAGATTATCAGCTGCTTCTTCACTTGTCTGGCAGAGAAATATTCAAAGGAGGAATCTTAGAGCAAGTGCTTTCCAGGATATTATCTTGGAAAATGCAGTATATGTACTTTTTAAGCAATCAGTGAGAATGATGACACATTTAATGACTGAGCATCCACGAGCAGTTGTCAAATAAGCAAATAGGAAATTTGGCAGTAAACAGGGAAACTTGGAAATCTACTCAATGGGGAATACAGATCTCTAGTTACAAACACAGCAGCTCCAGGCAAACACCACAAATGTTTTTACAACCACTCATGAAAGGTGATGGTGAGGGAAATGTACATATTATTTTACTTTTCTAAAGCATCTAAAAAATCCTGCCTGGTGGACTTGTTGAAGGACTCAATTGAGATGTCTGGCCTCAAAATCCTTTGCTGAGCCTTGCTTGAACTATTTTGCAGACATATATACTGCTTAAAAGTATTGTGAGCCCTTGCCTCTACAGTGTCAGAGCAGGCTCTCTGGGAAAGGGATGGGAAGAGTGTTCTTTGCCTGTGGTAACTCAGCTGGAGAGAAACTGTTGGAGCATCCAGGCAAAAATTGAGAACTAGAGATGGTTGTCCCCTGCTTACTGCAGGACATAATGCTAGGGACCCTTTGCTGGAGATGGCTGTAGAGGAAGGAGGCTGTCAGCACCTTTGAAAAAGCAATTGCTTTCCCAAATATCAAATCTTAAAAGCTGGGATAATCACAGAAAGAATAGGTAGAGAAATCCTTACTTCCCCTTATCTTTGAAATCAGAAAATGGCATTCAGGTTTTTTTAAGCCTAGATTGGGACTAACTTTTGGTCAATTAAACTGAACCCCAAAGCTGCAATGGAGATGATGGATTTGTGATAATGGACTTCTGTAGAGAGACAACATTAGTGACCATTTAAGAGGATTTTTCTCTGCATGCCACAGGCAATGAAATGCAGCTGTGACTTTTTTCTGAGCACTCTTACTAATGACTTAGGGACTATATATCCCTTTCTTGAGAGCTTTCTCATGACAACTTCTCTAGGGAATGGGTCTCTTGCTTCCACCCTCAATGCATGAACAACGAGCAAACAAGCTGTTGACTGCAACACCTTCCATCTATGAATGATGCTAAGCTCCTGACTGATGCCTTTCCTGAACTGACCACTGCAGTGGAACAATCCATCCACTGTCAGCAGGGACTGAAACATAGCTCAGAATTAATTGGCTAAAGCTCAAACCAGATAGGCTCAAGATAATATTTATAGGTTGGAGGAAACAATTGAAATGAACATCAAACATCACACCAGCATGCTTAACTGGTGGAGTTTATCTGCCCCTTGTTTTAAAATTGAACTGTCTCTGCCTGTCACAGGACCTGCCTGGTTGAAAGCGGTTTTCATAAACATTCATTTTGAATGCTATGTGCCTCCATCTCCAGCCAAGTTCAGACTCTTTATTTAATCTGCTTTGTATGAAGAGGTTTTGATTGCATGAATGCTTGGAAAATATCTATTCTTTGTGGAAATATTTGCCTGTGCATCCTAGCAAAGAGGATTATGCATAGACACCATTGCTGATGGTGATACTGATGTCTGTCTACACTTCAGATACTCTACAGTCTCTGCTTCTACTTTATTTGAAAATAGCTGTGGACAGAGTGCTCACCATTCCAGTTAAAGAGCACAGAGAAGCTGTATTTGCAGTGGAGGAATGTGGTTACTTTCAGTAGAATACTTGCTGTTTGCAAAGTAAAATCTATAGATAGGATCACAGAATCACAGAATCATACAATCACATAACTGTTTAAGTTGGAAAAGACTTTAAGAGCTTAGTCCAACCCTTAACCTAGCACTACGAAGTCCACCACTAAAGCATGTCCCTAAGCACCACGTTTACATGTCTCTTAAATACCTGCAGGGATGGTGACACAATCACTTTCTTGGACAGCCTATCCCACTGCTTAACAACCCTGTTGGTTCCTAATACCCAACCCAAACCTCCCGTGGTGCAACTTGAGGTCATTTTGTCTTGTCGTATTGCTTTTTACTTGGGAGAAGAGACCAACACCCACCTCACTACAATCTCCTTTCAAATAGTTGCGGAGAATGATAACACCTCCCCTCAGCCTCCTCTTCTCCAGACTAAACAAATTCCAATTTCCTCAGCTGCTACTCATAAGACTTGTGCTCCAGAACCTTCACCAGCTTCATCACCCTTCTTTGGACATCCTGGAGCACCTTAATGTCTTTCTTGTAGTGAGAGACCCAAAGCTGAACACAGTGTTCGAAGCGCAGCCTCCCAAGTGCTGAGTACAGGGGTATGATCAACTGGATTTAATTGAATTCACCACAACTCTCTGGGCCTAGCCATCCAGCCAGATTTTTACCCAGTGAAGAGTACACCCACCCAAGCCATGAGCAGACAGTTTTTTCCAGGAGAATGCTGTGGGAAATGGTATCAAAGACTTTACTAAAGTCTAGGTAGTCAGCATCCACAGGTTTTCCTTCATCCACTAATAGGTCATTTTTCATAGAAGGAGATCAGATTAGTCAAGCAGGACCTGTCTTTGCTAAACCCATGCTGACTGCACCTGATCACCTCATTGAATTGTATGTGCTGCATAATGGCTCTCAAGATGATCTCCTCCATAGCCTTCACTAGAACTGAGGTCAGGTTGATGGGCCTGTAGTTCCCTAGATCCTCCTTCCAGCCTGTACTGTAGATGGGCATCACATTTGCCAACTTCTCATCAACTGGGACTACTATGGTAATCAAAGACTGTTGATAAATGATTGCAAGTGTCTTGGTGAGTGCTTCTGCCAGATCCCTTGGCTGGATCCCATCTGGTCCCATAAACTTGTGTGTCTCAGTGATCCTCTTGTATTATGAAGGTTTCATTCTGCTCCCCATCCCTGTGTTCCAGTTCAGGGGGCTGGGCACCCAGAGTACAACTGGTCTTGCTATTAAAGACCGAGGCAAAGAAGGCATTAAGTACCTCATTCTTTTCCTCGTCCTTACTTCTCCAAGAACAGAAAACTTCAAGAACTTTGTGATCGATATACCCAAGGCAACTTCCGACCATCACATCTCCCACAAGTCTTACTCTGTGAACAACAGGTCCAGTAGGGAACCTCCCCTAGTTGGCCCCCTCACTAGCTCTGTTAGGAGGGTCTCTGCCACACAATCCTGGAGCCTCCTGGACTGTTTCCTCTATGCTGTATTGTATTTCCAGCAGCCATCTGGTAAGTTGAAGTCCCACATGAGAACCAGGGCTAGTGATTTTGAGACTTCTCCTAAGTAGATGTACGTTAATGATTTTTGTTCTGTATAGCCATGTACCAGCAGATATCTAAGCCATCTTTCCCAAGTTCCCTAAATTGAAATGAGCCTGTATTTTTTTGCTTGATTACTCCTTTCTCCCTTCCTCCCAAAGAAATCTATTGCAATATTGTTTATAGGACTTTATTGTATTGCAATGTATTTAAAAGTACTCTCTTATGATTTTGCTACACTAGCACGATTCTTTGAGATGCAGAAAAGCCCAATATTAGAGATCATCCTTTAGGGATTCTGCATCCGGTAAAAAATAGCTCTGAGTTTGTGGATTACTGTGCATTTTGACGTTCAGGCTTTGCAAGAGAGAATTTCCTTAAGTAATCCATAATCGTGAGATGAGACCTTCGCTGTTCCACAGACCCAAATCACTGTCAAAGGTCTTTCAGAGTGCAGGGTAAGTACAAAAAAAAAAGTCAGCAGCAATATGCTTATACATTCTCTAGGTTCACTTCCCATTTAGAAACAGTGAACACTAGCAAATTTTGAGCTGGTTTTATGAATTATTCACAACAGAAAAAGGATTCTGAGTTGCATTTGTACAATGAGAAAACACAGATGATAGATGGTTTCACGTGTCCAATGAAAAATCAACCATTGCAGCTTGAATTTTGAATACCGATACCAAACTGCTAATGAATAATTTGCAGATAAGGAATTTTTAAGTGAATAATTTTAAACAAATAAATTTGAGAAAATCAGACAAGTGGTTCATCTGCTTCTTTTGGAGAAGCTGATTCACCCATTCACTCCCTTCAGCAGCTCAGTTGCAGTGAATTTGTTCTCAGTGAAACCAAGAAGAAAATGTGAATTGAAGTAAAAAGAATGCTGGAAAAATGATAGCATGCTACTTTGCCAATTCAGAGTGGTAGGGTGTGTGAGCAATAGGGTAGGAGAAGAGCATCTGTTAAACTCGCTAAAAATACAGTCCCGGGTTCTCATAATCCACATTGGAAAATGACTTTGAAGAAAAGAATGGGGCATGGAAAAAAGATTTATTCATTGAGAACACTAAAGAACAAGAATTTTCCTGGAGTTAATTGATAATTTAAAAAGAGATACTGTTGTATGTCATATGAGTTCTGGATGCGTGGCAGGGGAGGTGAAACCCCTTTCCCTAACCCACCTGTGGCTGCCTCTACATTCTGCCATTACACTCACAAACTCCCCTATTAAAAAGCAAACATGTGCCTAAATTTTGAGGCTACATACTACTAACTTTGCATTCTCATGTATCCCCTGCTCTAAAGGATTTTTTTCATGGAGGACAGGATCTAGCCTAGTTTCTGTTTTACTTTCTGTGGTATTAATTAGGTGTCGAGTTACACAGTACCTGTTTCTAACAAGTGGGAACTAATTTCAAACTGTTAACAATGCAACAGAGTTCCAAACCACTTTAGTGAATTCATTGTACAAACTTGTTCATGTCAGGAAGACCCTTACTTGCAGTTGTGGCAATACTGACCCCACATGCAGTCATCCTAAGTCTTCAGTAGCTCATAAAAACAATAACTCCAATAACGAATTCCTGGAAGCCTATATAATACTTCAGATGAGTCCTATTAGTCCCATTTTACAGGAAGAGAAATTAGGAGAGAAAAGCTATGTCACACAAGCTAAACCACAGTGAGCACAGTTTTCAGAGCTGGGCTATAACTTAGGAACTGGTGTTTTCCAATTTTGTGGTTAGATAATTAAACCAGGTCTCCCTCTTTTGTTGAACCTAATCTGTGAAAAATGAGTGCCTTCCCTTTAAGAGGTTTCCAAGCATATATACAAAGAGCAATTTATGACCGACAATTTATGTAAAGAACTTCCTTTTCATAAATCAGTTTATGAAAGCTCTGGAGAAGCTTCCAAAGGCTCAGATCCAGCAGTGCACTTAGACATGCCCATAACTTCAAACAAGAAAATTGTCCCATTGAAGTGCTTTCCTGGACTGGGGCCAAAGAAATTGTAGTTCTCCCCCGAGTCAAGATTCAGATGTAAAATAGGGAAAAATAATTTATCAGAAATTTAATAAGTTACACATTTATGGCAGAGCTCTGCCAGCCTTCCACATTAATACCTCGTGATAATAAGCAATGGCCTCAGGGATATAATTGCCTCCGTATTGATAGGCAGTGATGAAATGTTAAACCTCATCTGGAGGATGCAGTGCTCCTGGCTTTTCCTGAATTTGGCAGATCCCACATCTAGACAACGTGAAACTTCAGAGGGGACACGTCTGCTACTAGCAACACTCCTGGGGCATGAGCTCCCTTCTGTTCAACAACTATTTGCTTTTAAGAATTATCCTCATAGAAGAAATAAACATTGCGACACTTCAAGGATTTGGAGTATTTTGCAAGGTTTCATAATAGTAAAATCACTTTGACAAGAGGACTATTCACACCTTCTTCTGGACTCTGTCACTAGTAAATACTTGGGAGACGGTACTGAACATACTGTTATGAGCCACTGGCAGACTCACCAGGAAACTACGCCAAGGACAGCTTCTCTAATCTGCTGAAAGACTTGTGTGTTGAGGTCACATGCAAAACAGTCAGGGGTAACTGGACCTTGTGCTAGCTGGGAGTGTGGAACAAGATGTTAGATGCTGAAAGAGAGTTCCTAGGTACGAGAAGGGAACGAGACTCAAATTAGCAGGGTGACACCTCTGAGTAATGACACAAGACGACCTTTTCCGCTCTGGCACGCTGATTCCTGAGAATGCACGGTTACATACCAAGGTCTCCTTTGAGCTTTGCCCAGGGCTGTTACTTAGAATCAGAGTGACAGCTGCCATTTTGCAAATGCAAAGTTGCCAGATTTAACAACCCATTCTTATGTACTGTAAAATGCAACACAAGTAGTTCCAAAAGTGATACTTACATCTACAATTAGGAAGTCAAGCCAGCACCAGGCGTTGGTGAAATACTTCTTGAAGCCATAAGCCACCCATTTCAGGAGCATTTCCAAGACAAAGATGTAAGTGAATATTTTGTCAGCATATTCCAGCATGGTTTTTATGTTCTTTCGATCTTCGAGGTAAATATCTTCAAAAGCCTGGAATTATAGAAGATTGATTAAAAACTTCTCCTGAACTGTAGTGTAAAGCATTAGTGCCACACTACAAGTCTGTAGCATTATTGGATGGGATATCATGTATGGTCTGTGATTTCTGATGTATTTTAATGTTAGCATCAGAATGACTGCACAGGCACAAATAGGATTGACCCTAACCTAACAGAGATTTGCTCAGCTTTCCCTTATAATGGGCACACAATATGCTCTATCCATCTCCAGCCTGTACTGGCTGTACTAACTAGACACCCTTTGAGTGTAAGAGAGCTCAAGCGCCCTAAATTTATGAACGTGAATCTGTGAGCAGGGTGCCACCTGAAGCTGCTTTAGAGCATCTTACCTCAGTTCTCGTTGGCTATGCCACTGCTCACTGCTATTGGGGGACCTCAGATATCCCAGGGCACAGGATGCCTGTCTGTAAGAGACAGAATCCAACCCTCACATTTATTGCTAGTGATGACAAATTGGGTTATTAATCTGCTAATGCCTGTGTTATAGAGCACTGCAGTACCCTGGCTTCTATTCAGCCGTCACATTTCAGGTAACTGCAACTATCTGCCTCAAGAAATGCTCATTATTATTCACTTAATAGAACAATTATTTTTTAAAGGTCAAGTTATCTATATGGCATCTCATTTGTCTCTCTAACTAATCTTATGCAGGCCATCATCAAAGAACGTACAGCATCTAAACCAAGTACAAGTCACTTAATAATACTTTTAAAATATTTAAAATATAAATAGTGTGCCTACCAAAATAAAACAAAATTGTCTCATAATGTTGCTTTCAGTTTAGAATGTATGTCAAATAAAATGCAGGATCCTAGTGTCAGGGTTGCCTATCTGTGTTGCATTTTGGGACTTCTAAGTTGAGTAGTGGTTGTGGTCCACTTCCCCAGCTATTCAAGCGACTGTCACTACACAAGCTGCTCCTACGTCCTTGTAACCTGCATTACCCAAGCTTTGATATATTGTTCTTGTTCAGCATGTGACCCAGAGCAGTTGGCAGCCAGAAAAAAAACATTACTTGAGAGGGTCTGTGCTAATCATCTTAATTATCTTAATTATCTGCATTTACATATTTCAAGATTTGTAGCTACTTTCTGAGGAGCTTCAAAAAGTTAGCAAACACCCAGCGCCTGGAGATACAAGAAGTGTGTTACTTGTCACTCAAGCAGTCACACTGCTCTTTTGCCTGCCAGGGAACAGTAATTAAACTGACAAGAAAGCTTTGACAGGCTGTGCCAAAGCTTGTCCATTTGTCCCCACACTTTGGTGTGATGTTTTCGCCGCAACTTGGTCTCCTATCTTGCCTTCAAAAATGATATTTCAAGGGTGTGAAAGAGCTGTTGGAGAAAGCCACAGAAAACAATACACAGAGAGATTGGAGTTTATCGCTTCTTGTAAGGGCTCATTCACTTTGTCAGATGATTTGCTGCACTCTGCAATTACTGCAAAAATTTCAACAAACTATTTAAAGTGATTTCCTCTTCTTCCTCCTTCACCCTGTTTCCTAAACTGTCAAAAAGTACATTGTGTTTTGTCTACTAAAAGTATAATGTGAGTCAGGAAGCACCTTAGTAAGGGATGAAAAAAAATACTGCCTGCATGCTTCATGTGCGCTGTACAAGTTATGGATATTACCCAGATGACAGAACTTTGGTGCTCTTCATTTTTTCCTGGTGACAACAGATGATATATTTGCAATCTAAAATACATATATTAAAATATAAAATATTAAGGGTGATGTTGTCTGCATGGTTTTGTGCGTGAAAAAAGAGTTAAAGAGGACACCTGCAATGCCATCCACAATTACTATTAACACAGGGTCCCATTTAGGGTGCTTATGACTTAAAACTATAAGTGGTTTTGGATCTTTTGCAGTAGCCTATAGATATATTCTGATGGTTTAACTACCACACACAGTTATACACTAGCTTTTAAACTCCCTTAAAACTTAGCACGTCCCAGGGATGTAGCCAGATAAGCTCAGTGTTTGGTAAAGCTCACCCCAGAACAACAGAAGTAAAAGTCACATGTTCTGTCCAACATCTCCAGTCTGAATATTGAAGCACAGTGCTGATATCTGAGAAAATGCAGCAAATTTTGCCCTTAAGCAGAATTGCACTGGCTAAATTGAAAATTGTAAAAAAAAGTTAATGAATGCTCACAATGAAAATTAAATGAGATTTATATTGCAGTATTCGGTATTTAAGGCACTTTTAATTACATATGTAAGGAAGTGTATTCATCTCAAGTGTATGATAGAAAGTGACATGCCCCCTTTAAAATGTGTTAAAAAATTAACATGCTGATCCTCGAGCTGGTGCAAGAACTGTCAGAGTCCATTGATTTAAACAAAGCTCTGACAATATTCAGCAGTCTACTATTTACCCAAGCTTTTCAGCCTCTAACTTTTCATAATAAAATAAAATCTGCTGAGTGAAATTTCAGCCCATCTCTGGTGGACCTGGAGAACAGTCCATTCCTCTCCCTTTTCCATCGACATTTATTTATTTCCATCTTCTTGTCGCCCTGAAGAGACTTTCTTTAAACTACATAAATCCAGTACTTCCGTGTTTTCCTCTTTTTTTTAGGCCAATGATAATTTGCGTTACTCTCCCCTGGAGTTTCTTCAATTAGCCCATGTCTTTCCCAAAGTGCAGTGCCTAGAGCTGAAGCCAATGCTCCAGCTGAGGCCTCCTTGATGCCAACTGGAGTGGAAGAACACGCTTCCCAGAACACATAGCCCAGTGGGGTGTTCGGCTTTTGTGTGGTGCTGTGATGTAATTGACTCTATCCTGTTTGTTACCTGTTCCCTCTCCAGCTCTTTCTAGCAACTCCGCTACCTCAACAGCCATCTCGCATCATACCTTTCTACCTATGATTATACATGAGTAAGTAAAGCAGGCTAACTTTCTAAGGTGATGTTCCTCTTAATATTTAAGGCTGAAGTTAATCCTGAGCTCCAGGAAAACACTGATAACCTGTCCAAATGTGGCACTGGCTGCAAATTTAGTCGGTGTACTTTTCACTCCACCATGAAGGAGAAGATCGGTGACATCAGACCTGGAGAATTCTTGATATATCCTTTTGCTTGATGTCTGGCTAAAAGCCTGGGAGAAATCCCACTAACTTCAGTGACATTCCTGAGACAAGTAAATGACCTGCATAAACATTTGTGTACCACATGGGAGCTTAAAGCAATGGTCTTAAACAGAGGTTCTTAACTCTTTTATCTTAGCAAAACGTGTAGGGACTGGAGGAAGGAAGGAAAAGGTGAGGATCAATAACTAGCGCACAAGGCTGAATTCAGAACATGGAGAGATCAAGCCAGCCTGCAAGGCAAAACTTTAAGAAACTCTGTGCTGACTGTTGTGAATGTTTTAAAGAGTGATTTAAGCAATTTCATGATTTTGCTTTACTGGTCACAAAATGTGCTTAAAAAAAGGCAAAAAAAGCCATCCCCAGAGCAAAATAGAAGCCTCCAGATGAGAACTACCATGGAGCAGTAATAGGACACTAAAGAAGTAATTCTAGGATAATTCCTCACATAGACTTCCTTAAGGATGTGCTTTTCGAAACATGTACACATCATAACTTTATGTTATAACAGAATAAATTTCCCTGCCATATGGTAAAGGGAGGTGAAATCTGAAAAGCAGAAGATCTGTGCTTTGCTTTGAGAAATCATCAGGGTTTATAAGATCACAGAGACAGGTTAACTGGAGAACAACTTCTCTGACACCCACATCCACTTTCAACCAGCTAGAAAATCCAGTTAGATTTACCAGGGCTCCACTGCTCAGCAGGATCATGAATATGATGAATGTTTCAAACCAATTGTGTTCAACGATTCTGTAGCACGTTTTCCGCAGCCTCCACCAAATTTTGCCTGGAAATTTTGTGATGTCCACTGAACAGCATGGGAAGAATCGCACACAAACTGAAAAGGAGCAAAATAAAAACAAAGCAGTTTAAAAAGTCCATTTAGTTTTTAAAGATACAATAAGAAGCTGCTAAACAAGATTTCTAGTAATAAGCTACTGCATGGAGTCTTTCCTCCCTTGTTTTTTTCACTAACCTCTTCTCCTCTACTTTCTGCTTCCCTCTGTCATCTCTTTAAAAACATTCAAAAATCACTTAAAATGTGCTCCAGTAAATTCTCCCTATGATTTTTTATGGTACAGAATACGTTGGCCATGAGTCATCAGTGCCCTAGGTCAATCACATTGTATTAGCTGAGACCGAGCAGCACCCCTGAACAGGATTAATGACTCTAGCAGGGCATTACCAACAATTTCCATAACCTTTTGAATGGAGGAAAGAGATTTTCTCGGTACTTCGATACCACTAGAACTACTGATTAAAAGTGGCAATCCGATGAAAAGGAGATGAGGGGAGAAAGTGCTGCAGTGCAGATGGGACCAATGTGCTAAAGACACTTGGACAGGAAAAGCGGGAGGCAATTCTGATCTGTACTCTGAGGAGCTTAAGCAAGGCATTAGACCAACACTGGAAAGGTATTTAGGTGGTTAAATCCCCTTTGATGCCAGCAGAAATGTTGATACCCAGTCTCTGTCACAGTGGCTTCCCCACTGGTGCTTCACAGCACTTTCTGACCTAAATGACAAATACTGTGTAGATAGTTAAATGTTGTGGACATAATGGGGACCGCATGAGGATTTCTGATAGGCAAAACAATGGCCATTNATAAATCCAGTACTTCCGTGTTTTCCTCTTTTTTTTAGGCCAATGATAATTTGCGTTACTCTCCCCTGGAGTTTCTTCAATTAGCCCATGTCTTTCCCAAAGTGCAGTGCCTAGAGCTGAAGCCAATGCTCCAGCTGAGGCCTCCTTGATGCCAACTGGAGTGGAAGAACACGCTTCCCAGAACACATAGCCCAGTGGGGTGTTCGGCTTTTGTGTGGTGCTGTGATGTAATTGACTCTATCCTGTTTGTTACCTGTTCCCTCTCCAGCTCTTTTTAGCAACTCTGCTACCTCAACAGACATCTTGCATCATGCCTTTCTGCCCATGATTATTTCTGAATAAGTAAAGCAGGCTAACTTTCTAAGGTGATGTTCCTCTTAATATTTAAGGCTGAAGTTAATCCTGAGCTCCAGGAAAACACTGATAACCTGTCCAAATGTGGCACTGGCTGCAAATTTAGTCGGTGTACTTTTCACTCCACCATGAAGGAGAAGATCGGTGACATCAGACCTGGAGAATTCTTGATATATCCTTTTGCTTGATGTCTGGCTAAAAGCCTGGGAGAAATCCCACTAACTTCAGTGACATTCCTGAGACAAGTAAATGACCTGCATAAACATTTGTGTACCACATGGGAGCTTAAAGCAATGGTCTTAAACAGAGGTTCTTAACTCTTTTATCTTAGCAAAACGTGTAGGGACTGGAGGAAGGAAGGAAAAGGTGAGGATCAATAACTAGCGCACAAGGCTGAATTCAGAACATGGAGAGATCAAGCCAGCCTGCAAGGCAAAACTTTAAGAAACTCTGTGCTGACTGTTGTGAATGTTTTAAAGAGTGATTTAAGCAATTTCATGATTTTGCTTTACTGGTCACAAAATGTGCTTAAAAAAAGGCAAAAAAAGCCATCCCCAGAGCAAAATAGAAGCCTCCAGATGAGAACTACCATGGAGCAGTAATAGGACACTAAAGAAGTAATTCTAGGATAATTCCTCACATAGACTTCCTTAAGGATGTGCTTTTCGAAACATGTACACATCATAACTTTATGTTATAACAGAATAAATTTCCCTGCCATATGGTAAAGGGAGGTGAAATCTGAAAAGCAGAAGATCTGTGCTTTGCTTTGAGAAATCATCAGGGTTTATAAGATCACAGAGACAGGTTAACTGGAGAACAACTTCTCTGACACCCACATCCACTTTCAACCAGCTAGAAAATCCAGTTAGATTTACCAGGGCTCCACTGCTCAGCAGGATCATGAATATGATGAATGTTTCAAACCAATTGTGTTCAACGATTCTGTAGCACGTTTTCCGCAGCCTCCACCAAATTTTGCCTGGAAATTTTGTGATGTCCACTGAACAGCATGGGAAGAATCGCACACAAACTGAAAAGGAGCAAAATAAAAACAAAGCAGTTTTAAAAGTCCATTTAGTTTTTAAAGATACAACAAGAAGCTGCTAAACAAGATTTCTAGTAATAAGCTACTGCATGGACTCTTTCCTCCCTTGTTTTTTTCACTAACCTCTTCTCTACTTTCTGCTTCCCTCTGTCATCTCTTAAAAAAACATTCAAAAATCACTTAAAATGTGCTCCAGTAAATTCTCCCTATGATTTTTTATGGTACAGAATACGTTGGCCATGAGTCATCAGTGCCCTAGGTCAATCACATTGTATTAGCTGAGACCGAGCAGCACCCCTGAACAGGATTAATGACTCTAGCAGGGCATTACCAACAATTTCCATAACCTTTTGAATGGAGGAAAGATATTTTCTCGGTACTTCGATACCACTAGAACTACTGATTAAAAGTGGCAATCCGATGAAAAGGAGATGAGGGGAGAAAGTGCTGCAGTGCAGATGGGACCAATGTGCTAAAGACACTTGGACAGGAAAAGCGGGAGGCAATTCTGATCTGTACTCTGAGGAGCTTAAGCAAGGCATTAGACCAACACTGGAAAGGTATTTAGGTGGTTAAATCCCCTTTGATGCCAGCAGAAATGTTGATACCCAGTCTCTGTCACAGTGGCTTCCCCACTGGTGCTTCACAGCACTTTCTGACCTAAATGACAAATACTGTGTAGATAGTTAAATGCTGTGGACATAATGGGGACCGCATGAGGATTTCTGATAGGCAAAACAATGGCCATTTTTAGTATCCTCGGCAACACTCATTCATTACAGCAAACGAATATTGTCAATGGTAATGTATAGATCCACCTCTCCTATTTTATAAAACATTATGTGCATTACTTTCTGCTAGTTAAGAACTTAAAACTTTGTGAGAGTACAGCCTGGTAGCCAGGAATTGTCCTTTTCCAAGGTGGCCATTCAGCCTCATGTCAGATAGTTCAAATATCAAATTTCACGTTTGCTGATGAGAATGATCCTCATTAACTACTTTATTTTCAAAAAGCAAGCTTTTAACCCTATGTTTAATCCATGTTTTGTATAGAAATAGAATTAGCTACGGAGATTTATCAATCCCATCATAATTAAAAAAAAAATCACAGGCCAACTGCTTCTGTAGCTTTAAAGTGGTCAAGGCCACTAACATATCCCGAAGCATACAACAACTGCTCAGAAGTGACAAGAGAGGTCATCTCACTCTGGTGACCTAGTGCAATGGTATTGCAAGTAGAAATAACATTTAGGCAAGAAAGCTCAGGAAGGAAAGAGAGTGAGTTCCAAGGTTATGCAGACAGAAAGGCTGCTAATTCAAGGTGGCATAACTGAGGCACTTGAACTGCATATGTTATGCAAGGAGATCAAGTGCAGCTCCTGAGATGGTGGGATTCCCAAGAAGCTGAAAGTGGAGCTCTGCTGGCAGCAGGCTCTGCCAGGAAGAACAGAGCTGCTAAGACTACTGTGGTCCTCCTGGCATTTTCTGTAAGTTTATATTATCCCAGATGCCTGCTACGGAGCAGCTGAACTGTAGCATGCCACTATCACATTTTGTACATGATGCACCCCCAAAAGCTCCCCTTTCCCTCTTTTGAGATGTTTGGTAGGTGTAGGTTCTTGGCTCTGTGAGGTTCTGAAATAGGAGTAACAGGACATGAAACTATTTATGCAAAGGTAAATTTATGCAAAGTTATGCAAGTAAATACCTGTCCTCTAAAGCCTTTCATGATACAGACCCATCTCGGTTCTCAATTTACTACTGTATTCTGGAATTCAGAAAAAATCTGGGCTTACTTGAAATACACTGAATTAATAAAACTATTTGAGAAGGACATAATGCTAGGAGAAGACAGAAGTGTAAGAACCAGCTCTCTGCCTCTTTGTACATCAGGTACCCCTCCAGCAAAGGAGAATTTTATCCTTCTAAGTGCTTCAGCGCTAAACACCAAAGAATCATGTCAAGACATGGACAGTCAGGACAGTCACTACTTTTTGCTAAAACCAGTGCTGTGCTAAGAGATGGCAAATATGTGTGACTCGGGTATATTTTAGGAAGCAGATAAATGGAAGAGACTTCAGGTATGCAATACTTCATAGTATCAGGATCCCTGACTATATGGTAGCTCTGCTTAGAGAAGCCTGTGTAGTGTCATCCCACCAGCACGACATGACAAAGGGGCCTATTAGTTGCATCTCTTAGCAGTGCTGTCAGAAACCTCTGATAGTATTTCTCTCCCCACAACTTATATGGTCATTACCAGCTTGCAGGTGTCTGCTCCACAGTCTGTGCTGTTATGCACATACATTGGCCACCTCATGGTCAACTCAGATTTAGATCAGGAAGACCAAACCTTGGGCTCGGATCTATCATTTTTCAAGTGAACAGCCTAACAAGCAGACTGTCATCTACCTAAGCATGAATTTCTCATGTTAATCAGAATTATTCTTTGTACTGGAAGTAACCACTGCTTCTAGCAGAATGAACTTTCCATGAGCCTACTTTGTTCCCATAATCAACTCAAATTTGGAAAAAAGAACAGCTTTTTCATCCAGACACTCTCCCCTCTTTTCTTTTAAGTTACTTCCCAGAAGGATACTTGACTTTTTAGTCTCTTAGATGGATGCCTAGGTTCATCTAGTAACAGGTGTGACATGAGCTGTCATGCTCTTATAGCACTGAAATGTTCCATAAATACTGTTGGGAAAGGTTAGGATCTTCCAGGAAGAGGTTTTCCCCACTGTGAGATAGTTGAATGACTCATTCCCAGGAGATTGTCTCTGCCATTCTACTACACAGGGAGCCTATGTGATTACCTGGCTAAAATTACAGGATCACCTTCAAATTAAATACTAATGAGCAGGGTACCGTGAGATCAAAAGTCACTTCATTTGTGATGGAAAATATTTATAAAATGGTGATAAAACGGGCTATTGCTGACTCAGTCATTTTCCATCTGATAATCTACAGGTACAGGGAGGTATTTTAAAAGACAAAAAGCCAGATAGGATCACTAATCTTTTTTTATGCTCTTTGATGGCTTTCATGCAATTCCGATCAGAAAAAAAAAAGTCCTAGTTACTGACAGTAATACCTTCAAAAATCCAAAATAGCCTCTCAGATGAGTCAGCCCAAAATCACAGCACTATTAAATCCCATGCGTCTGATTGGGCTCAATTCAGAAATGTTTAGACCTGATTCTGATACAATTACTAATGTCAGGTAGCACGTCCATGAATAATCATGCTGGCTGCAATTCAGATGAAATGCTATTTTAAGCTATTCATAAATCAAACAGAAATGAAAGAAAGTGGAAAGAAAATAAAAAAGAAATTGACCATAAACAGGTCTTTTAATGAATTAGTAGAATTCTATTTCCATTTCAAATTTTCCAGTATCCCTCAATGACTGTTATTAGTAGAATTTTATTTCCATTTCAAATTTTCCAGTATCCCTCAATGACTGTTATTTCATGGCTTTGACTTTCTGGACTCCATCCTAATGCCAGTAGCCTCTAACCCAAACCTAAATGCTGAATTAGAAGCTTCACAAAACCCAATGAAAAAAGTTTACTGTCCTCAGTCAGCATTCCAATAGGACGGGGTTTTCCCCCATTTCTGTGAAATCAAAATATTAAAATCATTCCAATGTGTCTAAGGCATAACCTGGTGAGGGTCTGAACAATTATAACTACAACTGGCTTTCAGAACAAGGCAGGTGGTCAGCAGAGCCCAGTTTCATCTTTTGAAGCTTACTTTATCCACATGAAGAAGGCTATTCATGTACACCTTTTAGCACAGCAAGTGTCAAGGCAGGAATAAACCCTTTGGCATTTCTTAGAGCAGCACTACTTATACTGCCTTCCCTAACAGAACTGTGCTATCCCCCTGAAATCAATGCTAGTAGGGAACAGGATGGGCAGGAGAAGCCGATCACCTTGTGATTTAGTCAGGATCTAGTTTTCCCACTGTATTTCATGTTAGGCTATATATTTTTTTGAGAGAAAACTGACTCATTTCCACCATGGCCTTTTGGGTAGTCAGTTACTGCTCAACAGAAACACAGAAAGGCAGAAAACGACTACCAAAGCATTGAGCTATATTCTAGTAAATCAGTGAAGCTTTACTGAGCTTCATCAGTGCTCAACTTGTTTAAGAACAATGTCTGTTTGTCTGCTTTTAATCCGTATTTGAATATTACATATCATTTATCATGAAACAGACGCCTATTTACCAAGAAAACTTTCCAAATACATCAGTACACCATGATATAATTTACTCTCTGCTTGTTTTTCATAACAAAGGAATTGTTCCCATCAGTGACTAGGCTGTCATATAGCATATTAGTGAACTGCAGACTAACATTTGTCCCAAACCACAGTCTCCAATGCAGGTGTGACAGAGAAGGCTCTCAAGCATCTCCCACAATAATAAACAAGTTAACAAAAAAACAAGTAAAAAAAAAAAAAAGAAGCAAGAGAAATTTAATTTACAATGCATTTTGTGTAAATATTACTTACATTCCACTTTCACACTTTCTAGCCTGGTGCCTTATAATCATGGAGCTCTTGGATTTGATTGTATTAATGGGGCGCTTTGGGAAAAAAAAAATCTCTTTGTAAATGTGGGAGCTGTACTGCAAAAACTTCCTCCTGCATACACGACAGTCAAGTCTATTGATTTCAGGCTTATGAGTGAAGTCTTTACAAATCCACTGTTTGTTCACACCAATGCATAATTAAATTTACATAAAATTATTAGCTTTAGTTTGGATGGATTGGGATGACAATTCTCTTCAATAAACCAGGAAGACTAATGCATTTCTTCTATACTGTGGCAGAGTAAGACTGGTATTTTTTTGTTCAAAATGCAGTAATATTGTCAGAACTTTTGCACAGGATTTCTCAATTATCTGAACATTCAATTTTAGAACAAGACAATATTTTGCTTAGCTTTGAATTCTGGTTATAGCATCGTTTGGTTTGACACAAAGTAAATGTAGCTTCCTCAGCATAAATTCAAGCAGGCAGTTATTCTTTGCACGGTGTTACAAAACATAGATCTGCTAAGCTGGGTTTCCAATGAGCAGTCTGGCTAGCTGGGTATGCTCAAGCAAGAAAGCAATCTTGCTGTAGTTCCTTTGTAACACCC
>WAAB01013923.1:27980-73765 GCA_013389865.1 Piaya cayana
AAAAAAGAGGCAAGAGAAATTTAATTTACAAAGCATTTTGTGTAAATATTACTTACATTCCACTGTCACACTTTCTAGCCTGGTGCCTTATAATCATGGAGCTCTTAGATTTGATTGTATTAATGGGGCGCTTTGGGGAAAAAAAAATCTCTTTGTAAATGTGGGAGCTGTACTGCAGAAACTTCCTCCTGCATGCATGACAGTCAAGTCTATTGATTTCAGGCTTATGAGTGAGGTCTTTACAAATCCACTGTTTGTTCACACCAGTGCATAATTAAATTTACATAAAATTATTAGCTTTAGTTTGGATGGATTGGGATAAATAAACCAGGAAGACTAATGCATTTCTTCTATACCGTGGCAGAGTAAGACTGGTATTTTTTTGTTCAAAATGCAGTAATATTGTCAGAACTTTTGCACAGGATTTCTCAATTATCTGAACATTCAATTTTAGAACAAGACAATATTTTGCTTAGCTTTGAATTCTGGTTATAGCATCGTTTGGTTTGACACAAAGTAAATGTAGCTTCCTCAGCATAAATTCAAGCAGGCAGTTATTCTTTGCACGGTGTTACAAAACATAGATCTGCTAAGCTGGGTTTCCAATGAGCAGTCTGGCTAGCTGGGTATGCTCAAGCAAGAAAGCAATCTTGCTGTAGTTCCTTTGTAACACCCTACTCATCTCCCTATGCATGGAGATCTCTGCATATCCTCCTTATTTACCCCCTTTCTCATCCTCTGGCTCCACTAACCCATTGGCGTGCGTGACTGGTTTTTACACCGTGCAACTCCAGGGCTAACACAGGAGAGAGATGCTGTCACTCCAGCACTTACGTACCCCAGACACATAGAGATTTGAGTCTTTTCTCATGTACTACAACCAGGTGCTGCCAAGAAACTATCTGACAAAGCCAATCTGCCAGGTGTTTTCATTCTTCAAAGGGCTGAACAAGGGTACATTTCATGTTTCTCTGCTGCTACTCTTCCCAAAACATATTCTATCACAGGTCACTACAAACTGTGGTGTAATGCCTTGAAGTAAAGGTGGTGAGAAGCCTGGACCACCATGAATATCATCCCTGGGTTGAGTAAGTGGGGGGGGGGATGATTTGCAGTCTAGAGATCCTATCTGACCTGAATTAATTTAATTCTTTAATTCTGTACATAATTCTGTGATAGGAGTATTCTGACATCCAAAAACTGTATACAATAAAATACTGGGATGTATTTCCTGACAGAAGAAAAATCCTGTATCTCAGATGTTATGGCTAGAGGAAACAGATATTTTAATTGTTTCCCTATGATGGCAGTTAATGTATTTTGTTGGGCTTGTTTGGGTTTATTTCTTTTCTAAACATCATCTGGTGGCAGTCCCCATAGCTCAGTTGGATTTGTTCAGCTTAACGGTCTGCTTGAGCTCCTCTTCGGTTTTTAATTTCTAAATGACCGCTAACTGCGGTTGGGGAGGTCACGACACAGATCCCACTGTTAATCAAAGTAACTTCAATGCAGCGCGTGGCATTTTCCAGCTGCAATAATTGCTCCTACATGGTCACATGAAAAACTGGTTGGGGGTGTCCTCAGTGTCACGAGTTGCGACCAACCATGGGTTGAGCAAGGTAGCTCATTCTCGCACAACCATTTGATGATACTCTTTTGAAACCTTTGCCAGCGGGCTTGTCCGGGGAATTACGCTTGAGGACTTGGCGAAAACTTTCTCCTATTAGGGTCTGGGAGAGAGGAGCGTGCTGGGGCCAGGGGGCTCTCTTTGGATGACCTTCCATGAGACACTGAAGATAATGTCCAAACAGATAGCAATTTTTGATGCAGAGAACACATACCAACGGAGGTAACAGGACTGGAGTGTTGCAAGGCATCTGGAGGAAAAAAGTACCCAAATAGCTGGCATTGCCTGGACGCTGCTTTCCCATCAAATGTCAAGAAGAATGATCTCTCCATTTCTATCAGGTTTTCCCAGCAATACTTGCTAGTTGCCAGAGCTGTGACCCTACCTTGGCTTCACATTTCCTGACCCAAGAATATTCCCCGTTAACCCTAATCAAAGCTATTTTGAGATGATAATGAATTAACAAGTCTCCCTAAGAAAAAATGACCTATGGCTAATCTGGGTCACCCAACTCCGGGAAAACTGTGACCTCAGCAAACTTTCAGCAACTATTTCAAGACCATGCATTATCTTCATTGCCTTTGTTATCTGAAAAAGGAGACTGAATCTGGAACATATTTGCTCAGGACACAACCTGTGCTGGATGTATTTAGAAATGTCATAACTTGAATTTAGATAGATAGTGAGCTAACAAGGCAAGAACTTAACCCTTCCTCCCACTCTTCCATTTTGTCTTGCCCGATATCCTCCTTTCACAAGGCTTGCCTCATCATTCTCCTAAATACACCAAATATTGTTATATCTCTATTACAAGCCAGTAAAGGCAACAACAGATAAACTTGCCCAGTGCTTGCCCTTCAATAATGTCATTACTTTATAACCTGGTCATATCTCAGCTGTTGTTTGTCTGCTTACTTGTTTTTTAACTAGATCGAAATGATAACTGCATGAAGCTTAATTGCAAAAGTAAGTTTGGGTAAAGATACTGGAAGGTATTTAATGGAAGAAGGTTATAGGAAAACATTTTGTTTCCCTGCATAAATAAAAAAAATTGTTCATGTAAGGGCAATGAGACTCCTTCGGACTTTAAGTTTATGACACTTTGACTAGAAATTTTATGACCAAACATTCACAGGTCAAGTTTATGTATTTTTGCCAAATGAGGAGTGTGGTCACATTTAGCCTACACAATAGTATCTGAAAATTCTACACAGGTATACGCTGCACAGGAAAGCAGAGCAGGTGAGCTGGGGATGACATCACCTGCAACTGCATCCCTATTGCCCCCAGATCCCTGTACTGGGTCAAGGGCTGAGAGCAGGTTCTCCTTTAATTCCTGTTCAGAACTCAAGGCTCAGCTGGTTGCACCCTGAGAGAAAAGGAAAACATCCTGAGTTGAACAGGGACTGGTGAGGAATTAGGAGAGATGAGGAAAAGAAAAAGACAGGAGCAGGGATGCTGAGGGGTCAGGAACCAGCAGGGTGGATGTAATCCAAGGCAAGCTTGGGGTTCACAATGACTGCTTTTTGACATTTCTCTGCTACCAGGACAATGATGAGCTTTAAAACTGGCTTAAAGCTTCCAATGAGCTGTCCAGAAGAGCATCACAGCTACCCTGCATCACATTGAAAGCAGTGGAGGAGATCTAACAAGACTGGGTTGGTACTGATACAGTCCTGCACAATGGAGTTTTGGACAGTTCTGGTTGTTATAAGGCAGAGCAAATTACAGAATCCTACTGCCCTGGGATGAATCAGGACTGTGCACTGAACGAAGTGATTGGTTTTCTAATGTCCCTTTTATTTCTTTTAAAAGTAGAAGGTGATCACGTCCAACCACAGTTCCATACTCCAGCATCTGACTAGTGCCAGACATACACCACTGGCTTGTTTAAACATTTATACCGCGATTTTTCATGTTGCGGGTCACAACATGGAGTGTTGCTCACTAACCTCATTAAGAAATATCTTGTGAAAGAATGAAAACACCAGATCTAACTTCTAAATGTTATTGTATGGGCCAGAGTACTTACAGCATAGTACCATGCTTCCTTCCGTCAACTGCATTAATTTTTTGGTTAATGCTTTTAAGCAGAGCTGCCAAAAAAATGTTTAGAACCTAGGGACATTTGTAAGCCCTGCAGGGCTCCCTTACCTCATTCAATCATCTTTCTCACACATATAGAGATGCACATTTTTGCTGACTTCAGGGGCATTCATATACCCAGGAAATCATCTCTGTCTGATCCTATCTGAGCAGCTCTGTTTTTATTTATAATAATCCTTGAATTTTCAAGGGACTATACTAATATTCAGCTAACTCTGTTTTTCCTAACACAGATTTAAAGGAAAATGAGGAATCAGGTGGAGATAACATTTGGAATACAACTTACCCTGAGAAGAAAGAACTTAGGATGTAATTTACCTTATGGATTGACTTAAAAATAGATCTTGTGATTTAGCTGAGTTTAAATCTGTATTTTAGAGCTGGCTGTTCTTAAAAAATAATAAAATGCTGGGTTATTCATGAAAGCAGTTATGTAAATGTGAACTGTTGTCATCTAAAATAATCAAGCAACAGAAACAGCCTGATCTGGTTAGTTCTCTACCAAATCTGACCACGTACAGATATTGGAAGGCAAAAATCTTCACTGGCCAGGTTAGAAAAATCAACATTTTAACAAAAACCCTCTATGGCAAGAATTATGCTGAAAACAGCCTAGCACGTTAGAAGCTGCACAGCCTTACAGCAAGCTTTTGGCTTCTCTCACCTTGGAAATCCAATGACTACTTTTAACAAGTGATTTGGAGCACGTGTTTGGAGCATTACACTATCTAAGATATTAAATGCATCCAGTGAAATACTATTGCAAGCAGCCAGAGCAAGGTGGTGTGAAGGCGGAGAGACATTCGCTGAGAGAAGAGGAGGTTTCTTGCCTCAGCATTGCAGTGAAATACGCAGACCCTTACCTTCGGGGAAGCAATCCTCAGGCTCCATCAGCTCCTCAGCAAACTCAGGGATCTGCTCCAGCAGTTCTGCAGGATTTGTTAAATCCACTGTGCTGCCTTCGGAAAGACTGATTTCATCAAGCTTGTTGTCACAAGAACAAAGACGAGGAAAACAAATTGATCAATTGCCCTGAAGAAATAACTGAGTTTTTATTCCACTAACCGATGTCCCAACTAAAATGATCACAACAGAGGCATTGCCATGCACCTCACATGCTGCCCACTCCTCAAGTGGCAGCTCTGCCTATGCTGCAGTAAGCTAACAGTTGATCCATCAACAAGAGCAACCACAAAAAATTAAAATGTAAAACAGGGGGTTTTTTTAAAAATAGAAGCAAACTGTAGGAAGATAGTGAACAGCCGTTGACTACTAATGGTAGGTGGAAGACTGAAATGATGGAACCATTCATATTGTTAATGCTCACACATCCTGAAGGCTCATACTTTCAGATGGGAAGGACGACAAGTGGAACCTAGCTTCTGAAATGCTGAAAGATGAATTTGATGACCTATGTTGGGCTCCTCTCTCTTGGGCCTCATTCCTGAGGCTCCTCACTCACAGCTGATGGGTGAAAAACTGCACCTGGTCAGTCAGGACCATGCTCTGCTCCCTTCTGCTACGATGGCTCCTCCAAACTAAAAGAGGACCATATGTCACACAATACTACAGGCACAAGCGTGTGAAAGAGACCCTCCACCTGCCTCATCCTGGGCCTAACTTGTTCCCACCACATGATGTGGCCCCTAGTTTTTTGGTGACACAATTATGATCTCAAGGTGTCGTAAGAGGAGGGACACATGGTTTTTGAAAGTCTTTCAGAAGCTCTATCGCTTGCCTGAGTCATTCGATACCATCATCTTAAGTGTGTTGTTTAAATTCAGTGTTTCTCAAATCCTCTACTGCAAAATGGGGACAAGAATATTTTAGCTCCCTGAAGCACTGGTTGTCTTATCTATTTAGAGCAGGAACTCTTGAGTAGATCTGGGTAAAAATTTCTGGGGACCATAATATTTAAAAAAATAGTTTTAGAGGCTATGCAAGAAATTGGGTTAAATACACAAAGGAAATTGATAAAAATCTTATGTTGTAGTTGGAATTTGGCTGAATTTGCTATTAAAAGATATTTGATACCTGATTAAATATGTCACCGAAATACAACATAGAAATTTTATTTCAGGTCAAAACTTTCTTTTAACAAGATCAAAACATTTTCTTTGGTAGAAAACAGGTTTGTCTGTCCTCCTCCCATTTTATTTTTATAGTCGAAAGAAATGATTTTTACATTGTTTATCCAAAATTACATCTTACTTGATTATTCAGCTTGACCACTAAAGCAAAAGATCTAGTATTTGCTTAGTCATGCTCACAGTTTGTTTCTGACTGTATTAGAGCACTACCTGGCAGAAGTGGGCAACAACAAATCTGGTATCTACTATGGGTCATATCAATGCAAATTAGCTATAAGCAGTAGTTGGGGGAGGGAGGTTGTTACCTGTCTTATTCTGTTTTCTGAGTACCTACTGAAATATTTTTGCACTTTATCTTGCAATATTATTGTTTCCATTTAAAAAAAAAATGAGGTTCATATTACTTACCTATGCTTTTAACCAACCTATGAGATAGTTGTATGAGTGATGGTGTGTACACATAAAATAGTATTTTCATGAGGATGATGGTGATGGAGTTAGAGAATAGGTACAGCTTTATGTATTCATTATTAATGTGAAAATGGGCCTTCTGTTTTCCAGTATACACAGTCAATGCAAAATTTATAGCTGAATTCAGAGAAATGCTGAACCTGGGCTAAAACGGGCAAGACTGAACATTCCAGCAATGCTTGCAAGCGGGGTTGGAAGCTACTTGTTTGCAATTAGCTGCAGCATCCAGAAGGTCATAGTCTTGGCTAGGGTTTTTAATGCTCTACTCAAAAGGGCTGCAAACAATCAAGAAGAGACCTTTTAAAGAGAGAGTCAGAACAGAAAGCACAGGTCAAAGGCATGGATAAAGCTTCTAAAAATCCATATTCAGAATGCAGCTGTTGTACAGAGCCCATTTTCTACAGACTGCCAACGGTATATGATGGTGGAAAAAAATGTCATACCAAGTTTTAGTATAGTCAGAACTTTCTGATGCTGTTCATTAGGGAATGCATTTAGTCATTATCTGTTCTGTTATGAAGACGTCAAAACATAGATCACTGAAATAGTCCTAAATCATATACAGCTGTAGAAAGTAGAAAATAGGAGTTCCTATGAGGAAAAAAAGCCTTGTTGGATATAATTCTTACCAATAGACAGAAATCAAAGAAAATTGTGAGAACAATGTCAGCTCGATAGCACTGTCAATGAGAGAGCTGTATTTAGCAGAGACAGGTTAGGAAATTCACAGAACACAATAAGGTGCAATTATAACAGCCTACAAGGACAACATCTTAAAAAATCAAGAATTCTGGAGAGCTATTTATTAGGAGTTTTCAGAAAATATTAGAATCCATTGGCGTCAAGGGGAGATAGGGAACATGCAGGACAAAACAGACAGGATTTCTTCTGAAAAGCCTTCAAAGAAGAAAAGGCAGTGAACAGGGACTCAGAAAGCACTAGAAAAAGGATTGAGGGTCCGAACTGGGACTAGAAAAAATGAGGAACCATATATATGAGAGAGTAGGGAAAGATTAGGAAAGCTTGTAGGAAAAGAAACAAAGGTTGTTCTTTGCCAGAAAGGTTAAAGGGGTTAAGGTTTTCATGAACTCAGTAATGGAAATAAAAGAGCTAGAGACATAATAACAACTGAAGAGGCAGATCTAATTAATCAAAATCCAGTTGACTAAGAAAATAAACTCTTTTAAAGGAACCTAACGAGAGGATCAATAAAAAGATGACAGAAAGTCACTTAAAATTACTAGAAATGTAAACAAAGAAATATCTAGAGAGCCTGAAACATGCACAAATCAGCAGGTCTAGACAAGGCGCATTGTAGGGCATAAAGGGATTGGATGCACCAGGTTAACACACCATTAGCAATCAATAGTGAATGCTCATGGAAAACTGGAGAAAATCCAGGAGAGCAGCATTTAGTAAACACAATACTGAGCTTAGAGAGGAGAAAAGGGGAATAATCATGGGAATCACAGATCTCTAAGCTCTCCCTGTGGCTTGTAATTAAAGTAAATTAAACAAAGACACAGGAGGAAAGGAAAGTGTGTTCTTGGAGTAAAATGACATAAAGATGTAGAGGCAGTGAGGTGGTTCTGCCTGCTAAGGGTATGGTGCACAAAGGGTGCAAAGAGGTCAAAAGATGCTTATAAGGATAACTACAGAACATTCTCTTTCTTGGAATAAGTGAGTAGAGGAGGTGTACTAGGCAGAAACAAAAGGATGTGTCGGAAACCCCTCTGGGACACCACCCGCCAGTGCATAAATTCATGTTGCAGAGGGTAGTTTTTTATGTGTTTCTGGGTGGAGTGACTGTTTTGAGTACCTGGACAGGGTTTCCACACCCACCTCCTGTGTCTGTAATTGTGGCAAATTGACCTGAATGGGTTTTGGGTTTTTTTTTCAAAAAGCCTTTGATAGTGACATGCTGAAATCTCATTGAAAACTGATGTTTGCTCAAGGTTTAACTCTCTTATCTCCCTTTCTTTCTCCCTCACCTCTGAAGATCACAGTCTTAATCTACCAAATTGACACATTATATATAAACCTTAAGAAAACAGCTGGATGGCTATTACAGAAAAGTAATAAATTGTAATTGGTTTGGATTCACCCATTGCTGCATAGAGAAAAGTCATCCTAAGGACCCAAATATAATACAAACTTTGTCTTCAGAGGAGATCTGCAAGGATTAGTGTCAGCATTATCTCCCCTAAAGATACGGAAGAGGTACTGACTGATGTAATCCTCATGTTAGCTGATAACATTCAGTTGGAGAAAGTATTGAAACCAAGCAAGCAGAAAGGAAAAGAGAAGAGAAACAAGGATACAACACAGCAAAATGACACTTGAATCAAAACAGTACTAATGAGAGAATTCAAGGAAAAGCTCTGTGGAAATCCTGGAAAGCTGTAGCCCCTCATCACCCGGAGCAGTACTAAAAAATTAGATGTGATTCTGCAGAGGGGTATAGCAATGCAGAAAACCTATATGAAAGTATCTGGTCTAGATAATGAGACACTATTTCCTCTGTTTACATTTCTGTGGGAGCTTTATTTGGAGTACTGTGCTTACTTCTCGTCAAAACACCTCCAAAAAGGAACAGTCAAGGGAGTTACAAGTAAAGGGGTAAAAAATGGCAGATAAAGGGCATAGTGACAGTCATTTACAAGAAATAATGTAATGACAGAACAGTGGTGTGTGACTTTAGAGGGTAAGATAAAAACGAAAGGAAGCAAACAAGGGTCTATTAAATTAAGTGATATTAATTCATAAAAAGAGAATGACGGCTAAAATTGGTAACAGAGAAGAATGACATGGTACATTGAAAAGGAAAAAAAAAATACAAAAGGGTTGATTATTAAGGCAGTATACACAGCCACGGGAGTTTTTCTAAGCAAGCAAATTGTTGCCTTTGGTAAACAAAGAAATGCAAGTTGCCTGATAGATTTAAAGATATATTCCACAAAGCTGTACAAAATATTTTATGGAGTAGAATTTTGGCAGAGAAATCAATCATTTTTTTTTCTCTGTGGTCTAATCCACCTGTGACATCAATGATTTTATTTATATGGTATCTTTCTGATTATTTATATAGCATGAATTTTTAATCATATAATGTATCCTTTACTGACATCAACAGTGTTTTATTCAGAACACATTCACTCTTTCCTGTTATCGACTGAATCACTCAAAGCCCTGTCTCTTGGGCATACCGAATCTGTTACTTCCTTGCAGTCGCTGGCTTTATTTGGAATTTGTCACAAGTTCTTGGGACATTCATCAGAAAGATGATTAGCATGTCCTTGTGTGCCAGCGCTAAGATTACTTCTGAATAGGAGGACCGTGAGTATGTAATGTCCATGCAAGATCTGGCCTTCAAAAATAGCATCCTTTGGTCTTTGCTCTTTCATGCTGGTATTCATAGCCTCACATGAACTTCCGTCTGATTTTAAGTCATCCCCGGATTATTGCCATATTCCCCCACCTCTTTCTAAGCAGCTGCAAATAGAATCGATTATACTCTACTATAGAAAGGTGACATTTGTGTCTCAGGACCCTTTGAAATTTGAGGGAGGAAAAGGGGATTAATTCTTTACCGCGATGTTGCTGAATATATCGGGGCCAGAATTTTCCTGGTTTATCATGACATTTCATCATAGCACTAAAAAAAGATGTAGTTTTGCAGCCTCCACATTAGGACCACAGGGTTTATTTGTCTTAAAAAAACCATTTCAACATGAAGGATACCTAATCCCCTGAGAGAAGAAATCCTGAAATAGTCTTCTAATTCCTCCTAGTTATACTGTTTCATCTCATTATGATGAAGTTTTGGTTTTCTTTGGTAAATACATTTTTTTTTTTCTGAGACTAAAACATTTGAGTCTCCTACTAAAGTTCAGAACCTTTCCTTTCTGAAGACAAAATTCAATATGCCAAGATGTATTCTGGAAAGGAGGACTGCTCCTTACAGAAATGCTCCACAGCTCGAGGATTTCTGGTCACTTTGAGTGGAATTTAGCTCACCTAAGCAAACGACTCATGTAGCTACCTTGGGCTCCCTTTATAGTCAATGGGTAGAAGCAGGCACTTTTAGGAAATGATTCAACTGACCTGAATTAAATGTTGATTTGAGTCAGAGATGAGCTACATTTACCTAACTACCTTGGCTCCAGATCCTCATTGACTATAAAGTGGCCTCAGATAAAAAGTTCAGATGCAGGTGTCTACATTTATTTGAGTAGATTCCACAGCATATGACAATATGAATCAGGAGGCCTGGAGAAGGTGAGCTCTGGTTCTGTGATGGCTGTTTCTTGTTATCCTGTTAAGATCTCTCCATAAGATTTCTCCCGCAGTTTTATAGCAGAGCTATGAGAGGTGCAATGCTTGTTGATACTACGTCATCCTTTCCCTTTCATTAATATAGTCCCTAAAAACAAGTTTTCATCTCAAGGAGCTATGGATTTCCTCAGACTCCTAGGTCATCACCCAAAATCCCCAGTCATTGATTTTAAAGACAGGAATCTATTACTATCTAAAACTAAAGGCAATGTTATATCAATATTATGCTAAATCTGAATGGGAAAAAGCCCCAGGTCAGCAAATAGGATACAGGGAATTTAAAAGCCTGGAGTCACTACAAATACATGTAGATTTGGTATTCATGTTTATAAGGACAACATAATCCTAAAAACTGAAAAAGAACGTGCAGGTGTACACAGCCACAAAAAACGAGTGAGCTGCACTCTGGCCAACACCAGCTAAATAATACCAAGGCTTAGTATTTAGTTAGTATTGTCATGTCAGCTACTTAAATCATTGTACCTTTCTTGGGTCTGTGTGCTAACAGGAAAAGAAATGGTAATCTGTGACAGATCACAGATGCCCTCCAGTGAACCCAAGGTATAAATCTGCCAAGTCAACAGATGCAATTCTTAGAGCTACTTTTCAGTGGGAAAACACACACATAATTGTTCCTAAAATAAGACAGTAGCATTACAGACATTTTTATGGGTTTTTTTTCAAAGCCTCTTAGAACCTCATCTTAATCCCTAATGCACATTTTCAATACTTCCCAATTATTTTTATAACAGCAAAATCCTCTCTTTTCTTTGCAGAGACCGTAATTCCTGCTGCGTACTATTGCTTTCCTATCACTTGACAAACACGTATTTTTACAAGCCACAAACCCCACATAAATCGGTGACAGTGACATGCACTATGGAGCTGGTGCAATGAACTGCATGCAGTATCAGGTAGGAAAGTCATTTCTGTTACCTCTTTTTGCCCTACTGGAGGTGGTGGCTCAGCCTTCAACTGCTTATCCACGTGCAACTCACTTAACTCTTCACAAATCTCAGAGTTCTGACTCCGGCCGCCTGGGCTTTGGCAACGCTGCCCCCTCAGCTGCAGCTGTTTTTCCTGCTGAAAATAATCCTAGATGGGTTTATTTTCTTTTTCTTTGATAGCATGCTTATTTCTTACGGAGAACTCCCCAGCTAAAAGAGAAAGTAGCCTGGGCTATACTTGTCAAGAGACATCATCTTAAAGAAATTGGCAAGGAAAAAGATAACACAAGCTTATGCTGTAAGACTTGGGCTTTAGCAACTAGATATGTCAAGATATCCAGCTATAGAAAATGGAAATACAATAAGCCAACTTGTTTTAGGCTGTTGTTGCTAGGACAGGAAGAAATACCCTTGCAGTCTCCATTTTGAATCCGGTTTTGATACACAAGTTTCCTCCAGTGACCCAAGGCACGCAGGAAGGTGGCTGCAGTTCAGTTGAATAACCAAGGGGTGTACTCTGAAGTTACACAATCAGGTAGCAATACTCAGCATTGCAACTGGAGAAAGGCACAAGTGCAACACTCAACACTGTGCCAGGAATCTTGAAACAGCGTGGAAAAAACTGCAAAACTGTCTCAGAGGAGACAAAATACAGATTGAGGGGGAAGTTCGCAGGAAGAGATAAAAGTTATCTAAAAGATGTGGAAAAACTGCAGGTAAACACGCAAATATGTACAGCTCCTACTCAGCAAAACACTTAAGACTACTTTGCATCCAGCACTGCCGACGGGACTTAACCACAGGCTGAAGGGAGAGCACATCTTTAAGCACTTCACTAAGAAAGGATAGACTGGAATCAGAGCATCATATTTTTTCTGCAAACACACCTGACGAGACTCAGTGCTTGCTAGAAGGAGCGGTGCCATTAAATCCAGACACTTCTTCCTGGGATGATGATTATTGCTGTTCAGCCCTCTAGAAGTACTCCCAGGACTAATGGCAGAGGAGGGTACGTTTGCAGGGTTGGTCTCTACACCTGGAGACCCGAGTTCTCTGCTGGTATAAATCACTGTGGCTTTATTGATTCACCCAAGACAGAGATTTCTCTGAAAACTCCATAGCTCATCACAGTACTACCAATGTTCGTGCCACTACTAATGCTGCTACTAAAATATTAATAAAACTCTAGCTGATTTCAAAGGGTTGCGCTAAATTGCTTCCAGAAGGACTTTCATGCTGAGAAAAAAATTACAAGCGTAACAGGATTTCAACAGTAATGATTTAAACCTATTTATCTTTCCCTTGTCCACCTTTTTTTTTCCCCTTGGCTTGACTGGCATTCGACGTTATTCATGTATTAAGCGAGTTTCCCTTCCCCAGGGAGCTGCAGCCTACCTGCCTCTGTTCTAAAGCCACATCACCACAGGAAGTCCTTCAAGAGGTACCAAGAGCAGAAAAACACTTTATTCCAAATATAACTATCTGAAAGAACAGACGACAAAAAGGAAGTTGTTGGTTAAGCAAATTGCTCTCCGTATAAATACTTTCGGACTGTCAGGTTTGTACTAGTCCTTTCAAATGCCGTTCTGTGTTTTTAGCAAATTAATTTAAAATCAAATTACTTGTTTCCTGCTTCAGAAGGCATGTGGTCTAATATATATTCTAACTTCAATAAATTAAATTATGTCCAAGCCTGTACCCTCGGCATAAGGATGTATTGCATACAATTTCTAGGCACAGTTTAGTGCTGATCTTCACAGGGCAGAGGCTGCTCCATAACCATCCAGCTACATTTCCATCCATGCCAAAAAGTAACACTCTCCAAGGCACATCTTTGGAAACAGTGTTATATTCAAGGGAGAAGCTAATGTGGAAGTCGCAGTATGCACAAATAAGGCACTCAGCCACTAAAAGTTGTTCTTTTTTTAATGCAATGTGCATACAACTTAGTACCAAGTAATCTTAATGGCATGGTATTGGTTATAGCACTGAAACAACATAAACAATTGTTTCATGTTAAAAGTACAATGCAATCTGAGGTGACATCTCGAGTTCATTTATGCAGAAAGGTTGTGCACTCAGGTTCATTAGAATACATGCAGTGTATGAGAACAGACTGTGTAACTCAACTGATCTGACCAATATTCAAGTTGTTAAGCAAATTATTGCACTAAGCCAGAGTCAAATGACAAATTTACACCAATTCTCTATTTACTAACCACTCTGTGTGGTACCGAGACTTAGCAACACTTTCCTAGAGACTAAACTCCAGGAAACATGAACCCATCTACTTCCCAGAAATCACTCTTGTACCAAATATCTGATAACCTAACATTAATTAAAGCTGATTAAATATATCCTGGCAAATTATCCCATTGAGATAACACGTATGTGTGTTTGGACAATGACTTGGTTCATCACTACATGTTTTCAGATACATCCTGCAAATTTATAAGGTGGGAAAAAATGTCTAAGAGACATAGACAGTTCAAAAGTATTTGATTGTGTAGACTGATCCCAAAAGAAGTGGTAGGGAATCAACTGAGTTTTTGCAAACAACTGATGCCAACTTTCCTAAGTCACTCTTATGGGATGCCATAGTCTCATTGCCAGCACACAGCACGTGAAGATCAGCACAGACCTGTCTGGGGAAAGGTACATTTGTTTCATGTTGTTTAACTTTGGACTGTTTGGCTTTGTTCTGATTCCAGATGATTCGTTCTTCTGGCAGCAACAGCAGCAGGTTTATCTTCTGTAAAGCTCTCCTGCCGTGGGTGGTTTATATAATTTGTTTTTAATGTTTGTATCAAGTGCCATGTTGCCAAGGCAATACACATTATGTTAATATTTATTGATTCAGTTGTTTTCATAATTTATAAAGTAAAATCATTCAGCAATAAAAAAAAATGTGTGTGCAAATGGACTGTTGGGAGCCTGCGACACACCTCAGCTTCTTTAGACTATAAACCAAGTGTTTGCTCATCTTTAATCTAATCTGGGCCCTAAAAAGAGGTGATGTGCCAAGATCATACCAGTATTTAGCACATGGAGGAGGATGGACCCAGTGTTGCCCCTTGCATGCTGCAGGTCAGTTGTAGCACCAGAAAAACAGCAACCAGATGAAAACAGAGCATAATCTGGGTGACATCTCAAGTGTGTTTGTGCACGGACCCACATACTTGTTTGCTGACATAAATAAATACAAAGGCTCCACACTGCGTTCTGCCTCTGAAAAGCAGAGATCGGCTAATTGTTTCAGGCTCAAATGGGGATTAGTGCAAATGCCACTCTTTTGGAAAGAGGACTTGCTGTTGGCAAAACAAGACAAATACCTGTCATCGGCATGGATTCACTTTATTCCTTCTCCATGGAAATATATTTTCTTCCATCCTGTGCAAACAAATTTAGAAAGAGGATCCCAGGACCCGTCTTGTGAATGGTGATAGCTCAAATAGGTTCTCCTGATGCTTCACTCACTCACTAGATCATGACCCTGACTTGTAACATTTGTTCCTTGATTCCCAGGCCATGGCTATTGTGGGAAAGATGATGTGCAAAGCCTTTGATAGGAGGAAGCTTCCTCTCCCAAGAAGGTGGGGAGGCAATTAATGAGAACTGGCTCTGTAGCCCTCATAACTTGCAACTGTCACTGCAGAGCCAGCAAGGAAGGACGAAGGATGTGGCAGGATAAAGATAATAGAAGTTATTTTATGAAGTGGGCAGGGTATCTCTCTTGAGACAGCGCAAATTCAAACTGCCCTTTACTTAGTGCACAGTGCAATGGAAAGATTCACCCCTATTTATCTTGTTTTTGCTCCCCACCAGACTCATGCGTCCCTCTGTCTCATTGAAGACCAATTTTGAGACACTAATGGGATTTCAGGGATGTCCACATTCTGTGGTCACTTTCCAGGATTGACACCTTCAGGTGCAGACTTGGAGTAGTAGAAGCTTGTCCACCTCCCCCCCCATACAAATCTGTACACGTTCGGCCACAAAGGTGTGACTTTACCTTGTCAAAGGATACTGCCCATCAGAGGAACTATCAATAGCCTCCAAAGATGCTAACACCACGAGCATCTCTGCTTTAGCCATTCATAAATGACTGACACTGAAATCCAGCCTCCTCAAGAAATGCTGCTTGACAGAGCAGCAGTTAGTCTTTTAGTAGCCAGCAACATATTTTAACCAGCAAAGTTTGCTTTAGACAGTTTTTGGAATCCGTAACGGGAGTTGGAGGAGCTTTTAATGTATGGTAATCCCAGTTCAGCAGTGTGACACATAGTTATGAGAGGACTGTTTACTCTGTGAAGTACTTGTTGATGTTTGTGTTCCTCCTTGCAGACAGCTATGGATTTCATAAAGTTACTGTGCCTGGTAGCGACTGGCATCCTTTCTCAGCAACATTTTGTCTCTAGTAACTGGCACCCTTCCTCTGCAAAGGAGCCAAGAAGTAAACGATCATGAAAACCGAACTGTTTATATCCTACCTCTACACAAGTGGAGAAGCAAGCAGATGGCAATGCTGCTGAAATACAGCGAGCTTACATTACTGCCTGGGTGGCACCTGTTTTGTGTGTAAAGTAAATGGGAGATTACAGTCTGCAGATCTGTCAGGCTGACAACTCTCAGATCTGCTGAATTCAGTCTTTCTGAAAATCCTTGAAAAATCTGAGCTACAATGGGAGAGAAGTAAAGAACCAGGGAAAATAATTGTGAGTTATCACAACAGATCATCTATGATTTTGGTTCTCCTCTTTCACAAATAAGCGTAAATCCTTGTAGCACCAATTAATTCAGTGGATTTATTTTTCTGCATGTTTAGCATGAGAAGAAAAATCACCAAATACATCAGGAAATCCCCTTGCTTCCTTAATACAAGAAGGGGAAGATTAATATCACTTATTCAACTAGGAATCGAAAAGGCCTGGTGTGCAGCTGTCAATTTTAAGAGTGCACATTTAAGAATATCTCTAACCTACTTTAAAGAATTGCTTCTGTAAAGCAGAATTGCTGCTACAGTGTTTAATGAGAAATGACTAAAACCTGGAGTGATACCACACCACGCTGCTAGGACACAGAGAGGACTCATGCTACACTATGTTGCTTTACAAGTGCCTTTTATTAGCACGCTATGGGGCTTGCAACACTGATGTAAACTGTGTGAAGTCCTACCTTAAGTTTGCAACACATGTACATAATTTAAGAGCAGCACATTCCTCGGAGAGGTTATGAAAATAGGAGAGGGAAAGTCTAAATTCGATTCTTTGAGACTGGGCACCTACGCTCTCCATCCTACATCACCTGGTCCATAATTTGACATCTGCAGATATAATCAGACATCAGGGTAGCTCAGTAGACAGATTTTTGCTCTGTTTTTCAGCCCTTACCTACCCCTCCCAGTTTTTTTCTCTTGCCATTAGTATCTGCAAAAGCCAGAAACAATCTGATGCAAAGAGGGTAGTAAACCACCAGAATCAGAAGGTGCTTTTCCTATTTGCTATGTGAATCTATCCAGTCTTCATAGGGATCCCATTTATTAAAACCCAAACCCCTTGCACATGCATGCAGAGGAGCAGTGTGGGCAAAACAGGTTAAAAACAATAGCCTTTGAGTTCAGAAACAGCAGAAGCCTGTTGCCCAGACCCTGGTGAATGTACCAGTAAATTAAATTATTCCCCTCTACATGGATGTCCAAAGGTCCCAAGGGAGTTTACAATTGAGCTGTCATCTGTCAGGGTTAATGCCACTGTAGTTTAAACTTACACCTATATAGATAAACACAGAACTTGTCCTCCTGGTGAACCTCAGAAACACATTTCTACCCCTACAAATTACAGGTTATTTGGAAGCAGAGTAGAGTACTTGTTCTTAAATATATTGCACCTGTGAGTACTTAGCTGGATAAAAATACCAGAATCTGGCCCTTAAGGTTCAGAATGGTGAAGGCTAAGGCTGGCCAGAAACCACAGCTGCTCAGCAGAGGCTGTTAACAGCAAAAACTCCCCTGGAACCATCCTGCCCTACTATTTTCTTTCATTTTTAAATAAAGGGGAACTAAAACTTTGCCAGGAAAACATCATCACAGCCACTAACTGCTGGTCTCTGCACAAGCACTGAATGCTTTGCCAAACGTCATCTCTCAAGAAGGGAAACAACAACTCAGTAGCACTCCTTCTGAGATTAATCTAGAACATTTTACGTATTTGAACTCTGGCCATGGAGGAGCAAGGCATGGTATTTGTAAAGCTTTCTGCCTCGCTGGCCTAAGATCTTTTCCCACACTGGGAAACACGGTGCCCATAATAAAACAGACTCATTATTCCAAGGTTTGACTCTTAAAATTAATCTAAGTGGATGAACTTGGCAAAAAGACAGACTGCCAAAGTTAATTTAGCCTGTTATCAATTCAATAGGCTTAAATAGGCAGTGAAAGTGTTTCAAAAGTGTTCATTGTTCAGAGTTCAAGCTAATACCTTCTGCTAAATTGCATTTTGAAGTTTAATCACACTCTACTTTATGTTTCTTTTGGTAACTGGGATCTCTCTAAGGTATAATACGAAGAACTCAAACTTATAGTCTCCTCTGATGGAAGTTTAAATTTTGGGAGTTTGTCTCAAAGTGTAGTGAGTGAGAGTACCTCAAATAACCTGCCACCTTTCACTCAAATAAGGTATTAATATTTTAATAATTGAAGAACTCACATGCTATTATGGGCAATAGCAAGAAAATAACCAGTATTTTATCTTTTGTTATTCTGGATCATAATCAATGAGAGTAATTTAACCACCCTGACACACACATGCATGCACTTTCTCACTTGGCGTGGGAGCTGCTGGGGAACTGTCTGCTGTTCATTTTGTCCAAAATGTTAAATGTTGGCATTTTTCTTTACCAAAGGGAGAAACAGTGAGAAATGCTCATTTCTGGGCAGCGTTTTGCTCGAGGGAGGGATATGGATACTGGGAAATGGCACCCGGTAAGCTGTGACTGACGTGCAGACCAAGGTCTGGGCACTTGTCCAAATGCATGTTGTCAAGACCGCTATGCCTGATATCGGCTCCTTCAATGCCAGGCTTTATTTTTTCTCTTTTCCTCCCCCCCTCTTCCTCTCCTCCATCAGCTCCCTGTGTTTTCTGCACCTTAGGCATTATGCTGTGGACAAATATATTTTCCTGCCACCGCGTACTGAATAAGCATCCTAAAACCTTTGTTCACAATGTGACTGCTCTAATCACGTCAGCGGAGTTCTGACACAGAGTCTTCTCCTTTTGCCCCATCGTACTGGAACAGAATAAACACAAATGTCTTTCTATATGTAAAAGCAAAGATGCAGACATGGGCGCTTTAAATCTGCTGTGTTTTACAGCCCTTTTTCTTTTTCTAATGGCCTCATGCTATTCCTCCAAAGACAACAAATGCAGAAATATTCTATCCGGTTTCTAAAAATAATTAGCAAATCTATGTAGTTTTCAAGAAATGCAAAGGAAAACATGCAAATGGGAGAAATCCAGGTAAACTATGTGCATAATAGTAATGATAAGGCCCTCTATCTTACTCAATGATCAGAAAAATATTTGCCCAAATAAAGCTGACAAGAAGAATGCTGTAAGATTTATTATATACTGCACATTTATATAGACATGCACTCACTCTCCTGCCAGTAAGACCTGGGGATTCACCAATAGAAATCAAAGGTATTTTATCCCATTGCACTAAAAGAGAATGTGTCCCCCACACTGGAACTGAAAACAGAGAGAATATAAATATTGTTCGAAAGGGCACTACAGTTCCTGCCAATAAAGTATATTTCCCGCAGTAAAAGGCTGAAATTAATGTACCCTGTCAAATAAACACAGGACTTCGAGTTATCTCTGATTTATAGACCTTAGAGTTATTAGGTGCATAAGACATTGTCACAAACAATTTTATATCAAAATATTTGATAACTGTTATTTTTATGGCAATTTTCAATAATTTCAGCGACACTTATGTCAACCTGGAATAAATCTATTGACTTTAACAGAATCGCTTCAGGTTTAGGGGCAGGTCTGTAACGTACAGAAATTGTACAGTAAAATTTCCACCGTACACAAAGGAAACAGATGTGCGTCCAGATGCAGATGGTGAACTCTCTGTTACCTGAGACATTCCATTATTTTCTGTGTCTTACAAATGATGTATCATAGCTAAAATAAACTTACAGGCTCTGTGCAGAAATCAGTGGTTTAATTTTTTTATCTCTGTGTTGTGAGAAAGCTAAATATTATTTTTCTGGTAGAAATGTGAAAAAAAGCCATCAGAAACAGTTTCACCATATCAAATAAAATAAAATGTATCAGTAATTCTGAAATAAATACAGGGAAGAAAAGGATAAAAATTCAGGGTTTTGATCCAGTTCAGGGCAATATAGAAATTGTTCCTCTGAATAGAGACTGTGGTTGCACCCAGGTCTATCACTGATGTACAGCAGCTCATCTCAAGTCTGGAAACCTAGTTTTCCTGGGAAATGCATTTGGTGGAAGCCAGACAAGGTATACTTAAGGAGAGCACTTCCAATCAAGAAAAAAATATGATTGAGAAAGCAAAGTGTGATCTGGATAATCCGTCATTGTGCCAAATCCAGGCAACATACAACCCTTTGGGTTCTCTGCGCAGACCCAGACCAAAACCTCTTGAATACCACAGCAGAGGTGCTGCTAAGCCTTGGAGGGTCTAGGGAAGAGTGAAAGAAGCGCAGCTGTGGAGGTGGAAAACTGGGAAACCCTGAGAGGCAAATGAAAAAGACACTGTTCCTTTCCTGCAGGCAATATTTTGTGCCAGGTCACAGGAAAGTGAACCCTAGCAGGCACAGCAATGGCTCTCTGCTATTTAAGGATTTCTACAGCCAAGGGTAAGCCTCGGGCAACAGTATGGGCTAGCCCTCCACTGGCTTTGCAGTCTCCGGATGGCACAAATCAGCCACGGTGGCAGCTGGGACCTGGCTGCTGTGCATGGAAAGGCAGCGCTCCTGCAGCATGTGTGCCTGGTGTTGAGGAAGGGGTAAGGAGCTGCAAAGCGTTCTGTCCTGGCAGCAGGCAGCCAGCACTTTCCATATGACCCAATTAGCCACTCCGTCGGAACAAATCAATAATGGCATTTTCTGAAGACAAGCAGGCAAGTGCTGCTGGCTCGGCACTGTGCGGCATGTGAAAGCACAAAGGTGTTACCTCTGTGGAAAGCAGCATCTGAGCCTGGCTTTGTCACTGCAGAGGGGGCAAATCTAAGGTGTGGCCAAGAGCAACCACACTGGATTTTCTTCACCGTGTCATTCTATAGACAGATCAAGTTGTGGGCAGTAGTTTGATTAAGGTAGTACCTGCCACAATTAAATTTAAGAAAAGGGAGAAATTAATAGCAGCTCTGTTGGGCTGACTCAAAAAATCGGGAAAACATAGAGCTATTTTCTTAGGTTGTACTAATTAAATTTGCTGACTAAAGGAACTTCTCAATGCAGAAAAAGATCCAGAGAGCATGCAGAAAGACATGGACATCATTGAGGCCTCGGTTAATGGAAACAAGACAGAACCCAATAGTGTAAGTGCAGGAACCATAATTTGGGGACTGATTCAGGACACTCAGTATTACTCATTTGGAACCTCCTGTCAATCCATTAACCACAGGACTCCTCTAAACCACAAAATGATGTCATGTGTAAAAGGCATACACTGTTCTGAGCTATGGCTGTGGGCACCTTGAAGGTTAAGCAATACCAAAAGAGGAGTTTTGAATATTTAAGCTTGGACTTACATATCTAATGTAAATGGTACAAGCCCTATAATGTCCGAAACTTTCAGTGTAATTAAACTGAAGGTAAGTTCTGGTAGGATCCCCTGTGTGAGGTGGACTGGACTGTGCACACTGAATTGTCCCATCACCTTACCATCTCTAGAATCATAGAATCATAGAATCATAGAATCATAGAATCATAGAATAGTTAGGGTTGGAAGGGACCTTAAATATCATCCAGTTCAAACCCCTGTGACGGGCAGGGACATCCTACTAAATCAGGTTACCCAAGGTCCCATCCTATCTGGCCTTAAACATCTCCAGAGATGGGGCAGCCATAACTTCCCTTAGCAGGTTAATCTCTTCTTCAGTTGATTACGCATATGAAAAGATGGACTTTATAAGCAATTACAAGACACTCTATGGAGGTTTAAGAAAAAAAAAATCCACATTTTGATGATCCAGGAAGCCAAAATGACAACCCAGAAGAGCCCTGAGGAGATGCAACCAGCATGTTGCTGTGGTTGCTGCTGAGACTTTCAGAACTTTTTTTCCTGGTAGGACTACCCATATTTAGAACTGAAAGACAGAGGGAAAATGTAAGACAACTTTCAGATAATAGAAGCTTATTTGGACCCATGTCCAAAGTATGACTGGATGGATGATATCTTTGTTGCGCTTATTCTTGTTCTCATCATAAGTTTAAACTTCTCACCAAACCCTCAAAAATCTCGTGGAATAACAGGGAGAGACTTCCCCAGCACTATGAGCAGGACATGGAAGAGTGTTAGCTGAAGTGTTACGCGTGAATGTGGCAGTGACTTGTATCAAAACATGTATCACACAATAAAGATAATGAATTTCAAGACTGTTCTTTTTTAGCTTAATTCCTCTTCTGCCAGCTAATTGCACCTATGATGACTTTTATTGTTTCCCGAGCCTTTCACCATATGTGTGGGCTACAGGAATATATTTCCTGCTTCTCTGAGCTGGCAGAGCATCTCACTTGCATCACAGTAATCAAAGGAGATTTTGAAGCTATCAGGTGGTTTCACTCCTACGAAACCTTCTCAATGACAGTGCCACAGATTTGGTAGCTTTTAGGAAGACGGCTGCTGCCAGTGTAAGCTTTGATAATAGAAATGGCAGCTGAAATTTAAACTTAGACATTTCTATTACTCAGAGGAAAATGTGCAGTCACAGAAGGGTTTCTCATCATCTGAAATTTCAAAATGCTCATATCTCATAGCCACAATGTCTTACTTCAGAGTAGCTTTGTGACTTTCTTGACAGAGCCTGGCATTGGCGCAGAAGCTGTAAGTTCAGCAGATCATCATCCTAGAATGCCCCATTGGGATCAACAACTTTGTGGTTCTGCTTGAAAGCAGCCCCTCTTTAGCCTCTGCAACACGATGGATGTATCTGGACTGATGTGGGCATACAATGAGGAGAACACTGTCCAGGATCTTCGACTGACAGAGAAATTGTGGGTGCCCCATCCCTGGAGATACTAGAGGCCAGGTTGGATGAGACTATGAGCAACCTGACTGGAAGGTGTCCCTGTCTATGGCATTGGGGTTGGAACTAGGTGAATCTTTAAAGTCCCTTCCAATCCAAACCACTTTGTGATTCTATGATCCTATCAAAGTCTAAAGAATGTGCGAGGATCATGTAGGTTTTCCTAGCTGTGCACTTGAGAAGCGTGCGTACATTTGCTCCCTGTTTATGCATCTCTTTGCACCTCCTCTCCGACACTATTGCACCAAAGTCTATGAGCATGAGAAGGAATTTGGCAATGTTGCCAAAGGGCTGCTAAATTCCAGGTCAGCCAACAACGCTGAAGTGAAGCAGGGTACATTGTCTTCTGAGAAGTAAATATACAGACACATTCTCTTTGTGCATGCTAAAATATTGAAATATGTAAAAATATGGATTATAATTAGGGGAAAGTTAGAATAGATTTGAATGTTTAGTGTGCCCTTGGTAGTTCTTGTTTAATTTCTGTATGATGCCCTCCACAAAAAAAGATACTTCACTGTAATTGTGCCCTTTCAGTGCAATCATGTAAATTTTGCTCTTGTTCATGTTGTTCATTCTTTGTGAGCTCTGCCCTGGTTATTGTGGCTGTCCTGGAGGGAGAGAGGTAAGTTCCACTGTGGAATTTGGGCTTGCAGTACTGGAATTTCTGGGAATGACTGGCTAAGTTTATTCCCTAGTGCCCTTGATAGAAAGGCTGGCATGATGTAAGCTCACAACTCTTTATTCAGGGAACTGGGGTTTCATCCTGACCTCTTGCTGCTATAGTGTCTTCAGCAGTAACCTATAAGTTATTCAAGAGAGTGGTTTTGTGCATCCAGAGATCACACATATTTGGAATGATCACCATTAAAAATTACAGGTCTTTGAAACATTCAGGATCTGCCTCCTCATGTCTCTGCTCCTTATGGATACCTTTATGGCTGTTCAAATTTATTAGGGTTTTGCAGGAAGGCAAATGCAATACTCATTACGTAATTATCATTTCTGTTGTTGAGCTTCTTCCTATTTTTGATAATTTATTACGCAAATGTATTTGGAGTCTTTGAGTTGGAACCCCCTCACATTTTACCCCCCTAGAAATCTGATAAGATCATTTGCTGGATATATGAACTAATTTCTTGTTTGGACCTTTTAAGCAGTAGACCCCTCAGGCTCGTGGGCAAAGGTTGAAAACCATACATCAGGGTTATACACAGGGGAACAGCAGTGACCTGCAGCAGCTGTTTGTCAAAGCCTGGAAAACACTAGTGACACAGCTAATTAATACACTTTGCAGCTCCATGACTTCTACTTAACGCACAAGCTAGCAGTGAACAACATTATTTCACTGCAATCCAAATGTCTTGTGGTAATGTGACAGTGTTAACCTAATGCTTATCGAAAATTTCATGAGAAGATACAGTGTGAAAATTGATTGTTTTGGTTTGCTTCTCCTACTTGGTTTTGTTCCTTATGATTTTGTTTCACTCTGAATGTTTGCATTACATACAATAATGTTCAATACTATTGAAACAAATTGAAAGAATTTTCTTAATATTTTTGAATCAACTGTTACTCATAATCTTCCATTTCACTAAATTGCCTTTGTTTCTGCATCAGTTCTCTCCCTCAGGACTCTAAGAGGTCTCACTAAAGGCCTAATTCCATGTTTTCTTACTGTTCAGAATAAAATAAATGGCTACTTGCCTTGTCTAGCATACATGCCAACACGTACATGAATGCATCATGCAGCGAAACAGAAATCCACATTTCTATAGTTTTAAGATCCCATAAGCTGTAAAATTCCCAAACCCCTATGGTCTATGCTGCAGTTTATTTTGCAATTGTGAAGATTGCTATGTATCTGGAGGAAGGTGGAATACTGTGATACAACATGCACGCGTGTGCATACATACCCACAGACACACATACACCAGCGTCCACACCTCGCGGGCTCTCATATGCAAAGTTTCAACAAAGTTTCGCTTTGCACTGTGAAGGAAAAATCTGAGCATTTTTAAAATCATGTCCCCCTATCACATATAGCAGAAAGGTTCAGGTACGCTTAAAAGCCAAAAAGGAAAAAACATCCTTCAGCATTAAACACATCCATACATTACCCATACTCATTCATGCTAGTCAGTATCTGCAGACCAGATAATGCTAAGCAACTCAACTAGTACATTCATGTTTCACTTTTCAAGTGTACACTGATTGTAATTTTAACCAATACAATGCCGGGAGGAAAAAAAGCACTTCAAAGGAAAACCAGATATTATCCGTGCCACCCATACCAACCCAGAGATCATTTCAATAAATATATTCCTTAAAACCTCCACAAAACAGTCCCTACAAATATTTGCCAAAAATTTCAAGCTTCTTTCTTTTGTTACTGAGGTGTCTATTTGGACAGTGGGGCTTGATGAGGAAGTTTTCTGACCCCTTGGCCTTCAGCTTTCCAAGGTGTTGGTCAGATGTGTAAGACTTGCTAGTAAGTGGATGCATAAACACTGAAAACATTTCCACAATGAAGCAGGAAAATTTAACTTCAAGCTGACAATTCATGCCCACCTCCTGACACAGAAACCTTTCTCAGGGCTTTTTTAAGACAATCTTTCTCTAAGGACAGATTTACTTCCAAATCTTCTTCCCCTCAACTGAGATACATGAGGTTCCTCCGAAACAGGAGTTTTGATCCAGTGCCTGTGGAACTCCATGGGTCTCAGTCAGTGTCAGAGGATGCTGGATCAAAGCTGGAGGATGTAGAAAACATCAACTAGCTACAGTGTGTGGAGCCAGGAGATAAAGCCAGTAGAAAGGGGAGACGGGGTGAAGGAGAGAAAGAGAAGTGTTCCTGTGAATTTTTTTCTTCTGATTTTACACCAACACTTTGAAAGACACTGAATTTTTCAGCTTTTACTACTAAGGGCTCTGGGGAATATGAAAATCTGCAATGTCACACCAAAGAACAAGCAAATAACTACTTTTCTTCTCTGAATTCAAACAATTACATATATTTTCTCTTTCTCTATTACCTTGCCATATCAGCCTCTGCCTCACTGTGTTTTAAGAGAACTACCTGACCATCAACTCTTGCTGCACAAATCAAAGATACTGCCCACTTTTGCACTCTGAAAAAATCCTCTGTCATAGGCAGAAGGTCCAAGATTTATTCTGTAACTTTACCATGATTCATCTGAAAGAACAAATTGTGTTCCTGTGTGAGAAAGAGTTTAATTGTTCTGGTTAGAAGAATTAATCTAGATGAGGACGACAAATACAAAGGGAACGCCTGTTGTTGGAGACTGAATCTTGCTCTTAGATATGCATGTATAACTTCCTCCAAAGTTAACAACATATCAAAGGCAGGGTTAGGCCATAGGATATTTGCATCATGAGCCATGGATCCAGAGCAAGGGTGGGAACAAAGGGCTACTTAATTAAGTGCAACTAGCAAACATTTTGTTGCCTACCTGCTCCATTTCCGTAAAAGTGCTCTGCTCCTCATCTTCCTCCTCAATATCTGACTCTCCCACAGCAATAGGAACACAAATGGACAGGTCAGGATTCGTCATAAAATCATCATCTGTAATTCCTAGGTGTTTCTCCCCGTTTTTATTCATCCCATCCTCAGCATGGTTCTCTTTATGATTCTCCATGTCTTTGCCAAGATCAGAGGTTGTATGACTGTTCACATAATTGTTAAGGGCACCTGTATTCTGGGCAGCAAGCTTCATCATTGCCTTCTTTTCAGCCGTTGTCTTCGGGTGCCGGAGCACACTGCAGCAAAAATCCCACATCATGCGTTTTACATACTGAAGACCCCTGTTGATGCGAGCAAAAGCGAGCTGCAAGTTGTTCATCTCCCCATCCTCATCTGGAGCTGAGAGGTTGTCAGCGCTGAAAGAGCTTAGCAGCAAGGCAAGGAACAGATTGAGCACCTGAAACAAATAAAGTTACAAGAAAATCAATCACCCTTAATCATGGAGGACGAATGTGCCACTGTAACATCATCAGCATTTGTGGAACTACCTCTAATTACAGGTGGTTTCAGTAGGAAAAGGAGATCTGCAGACATTCTGAAAACACTAATTTCAGGTGCAGAAGTTTACCCTGGCCAATAGCACACACTGATATTCTCTTTTACCCTTCAACATCCCAAAACATGAAAAAAGAGAAGGCAAAGCTGAGAAACAGACTGTGTGATAATATTGGAAGCTATATGGTGTAAATGTCCTCAGAAGTGTCAGTATCACAAGTTTCCTGTAATTGCCTGCATTCTTTCTTGGAGAAAATACTAATTGCAATGCTAATTGACATTCAGAAAGGTACCGTTTAGATGCAGAAAAAGACTAAAGAAAGAATGCTTTCAGGACCATTTTGGATTTTACTCAGTGTAAATAAAGTTATTTCTATTTCATGGTACATAATATATAGTGACCTGGACAAGCCTGAGAGGTGGCCTTGTGTGAAGCCCTTGAGGTTCAACAAGGCCAAGTGCAAGGTCCTGTACCTATGTCGAGGCACTCCCAGGTATCAATACAGACTTGGAGATGAAGGGATTGAGAGTAGCCCTGCTGAGGACTTGGCCATACTGGGGGATGAAAAGCTGGACAGAAGCAGGCAATGTGCGCTCACAGCCCAGAAGGGCAACCACATCCTGCGCTGCGTTAAAAGAAGCGTGTCCAGCAGGTCAAGGGAGGTGACTTTGTCTCTCTGCTCTGCTCTGGTGAGGCCACACCTGGAGCACTGAGTTCAGTTCTGGAGTGCTCAGCACAGCAAAGACATGGACTTATTGAACTCTTTCCAGAGAAGAGCCACAAAAATGATCAGAGGGATGAAAAACCTCTTCTATGAGGACAGGCTGAAAGAGTTTGGGTTGTTCAGGCTGGGGAAGAGGAACCAGGGAGACCTTCTAGCAGCTTTCCAGTACTTAAAGGGGGCTTGTTAGAAAGATAAGGACAAGCTTTTTAGCAGGAGTTGTTGCAATAGGACAAGAGCAAAATGATCTTAAGTTTAAAGAGGGGACATTCAGAAGAGATATAAGAAATAAATCTTTTTAAAAGTGAAGGTGGTGAAATGATAGAATAGATTGCCCAGAGAGGCAGTAGATGCTCCGTTCCTGAAAATAGTCAAAGTCAGTTTGGATGGGGCTCTGAGCAACCCATCTGATTTCAAGATGTCCCTGCTCATTGCAGGGAGGTTGGACTAGATGACGCTTACTGGTTCCTTCCAACCCAACCCATTCTATGGTTCTATGAACATTATACATACATACATGGCACTTAAACCAAATAATACATTTGGACACATTTCTAAGTATTTGTATGTATTTTCACAGATAGTCTTGGCTTGAATAGTCTCTGAACCATGAAGAAAATCTATTCTGACTCTGAATAAACACCTAAGAGGTCATGGTTTAGTGTTTGATAGGAACGGTTGGACTCGATGATCCGATAGGGTCTCTTCCAGCCTGGTGATTCTATGATTCTATCATTCTATAAAACCTCTTCCCTCCAGGCAAAAACAAGCCATCACAACCAGGATTAATGCAGTCAAATCTAAGCAGGGCTCACCCCCAAAGCGGACTTGGTCCTGGAAATGCTGCCACGAGTCAGGAAAAAAAAAACCTATTTGAAGGTTTTCACTGATACATGAGGAAATCCAAACTGAACTGCAGACTGTAAACTGGTTTCCTCTTGTTCTTGCAACTTCAGAACTGTCTGCCTTTGCTGGTAGTGCACTGCAAGATTAGACAAACTATACTTTTAGGTGATGTATTTGATGATTCAAACCTCCTTTTACCTTCTTTTCCTCCCTCCAATAAATACAATTATATCCAGTAAATAAAACCATCTTCTAGAAGGCTGTTCCTAGTAATACAACTTGCAGACTGATCACCAGCTGCTGTGCATGGGATATTACACCTGCTCATGGTTTGAGAAGGAATGAATTACAGCTTTTGTGCTGGATTGACAACAAGAAGAAGCTCACACCAGAGGTAGGTGCCTGAGATGATGGGAATGGGACAAAGGTGACTCAAACCAATATCAGCTAAAATTTACTTACCCAAAATAAACTAGGACCAAATTGCCTGGTACCAACTTATCTGCCACCTGTACAAGGTGGGTGTGTGCCAGCTCTGTGCTATGGCAAGGGAGAGATCAGTGCTGCAGCACTTCTGCAGTTTTAGCAGTAAAATGGACTTTGTGAAAACATTTCCTCTGTCATCTCTCAATGCAACCAGAAATACTTGCAAGTTCCCTGGCTTCTGGCTTTCTGATAGGATTTTTGATAAAGTATTTTTAATAGTATATTTGGTGATAAAAGCTTCTAGACCAAACTAACCAGTCTAAATGTATCAACACCAGCAACAGTAGACCAGGCCTTATCAAAGAGCTACAAGCTTTTGCTATCATCCCCCGACCTTGTGTCCCCTTATTTCAGATATTTAGAATAATAGCTGGACATTTGAAAACTAGCCAAGTCTTAATCACTCTGGTGACACTATATTTGAAGTGTCCTGCGAGTACTGTTTCATAAAGTACTCTTTTGCAATCACCATGACTATAAATGAAATCAGCTGGTTAGCACAGCAGATGCCCGTGTCTACTGGATAACTTCTTGTTGTAATGACAACTACCCTTCTCTAAAGAAAAGTGAGAATCAAGCTAATTGTTTCTCAGGTGGTCCATCATTCCGGAGTGTCACTGACAGCTTCTGTGGGTCTCCTCTTAATCACTGTGGTGATCTGGTATGAATCAATCTTTCATTTCATAACCCACTCAGGAGAATTGCAAGTGATGTCATCTGGCAGGTTGCTGAAAATCCAGGCACTGAGTCTACTGCCAAGCAGGTGTGAGCCCATTTGTTAAGGAGTCATGGATAGAATCACTTTAGCCATTTTCTACCAAGTTTGACAGAGAGATGGCATCTTAGAGATAACCACAGTGCTACAGGTGTCCTGCAAATAAGCATTTATGAAAAGACATTGCCCAGGTCACCAGTGCAGACAGAGCTCAGACCAAGTGGCAACTTAGGGACATGGGAGGGAGCAGGAAGAAAGGAAATATAAAGAAATCCAGTATAAAAATCTTTATATATATATTTATATTTATATATTTATATATGAACTTTATAGGTTCAATTCAATTACCTTAACATTGTTTGAGGTTATCTGATACATCTGTACCAGACCTACTGGAGACGTATATCCTCCTAAATCCCAAGCTATCATCCAGCTGGGACACATGGGGTGTTGCAGCAGGCAACACACTGGCAGTGTTCAGGGAACTCAGTCATGTTTCAAGGATGGCAGCTACCTCAGATTTGAACTCAAATATTGGGGGTCTAATGTGGCATCTAAGCCTCATTTTAATCAAAAGAAATCCATGTAGACAGGTATACAGGTGACCGCATTATGGCTGCATGCAGCTGCCAACAGGTAGTCATCTAGTGCCAAGTGACCCTAGCACACCCAAGTTATCCTGAGGCAGCGAGCCAACATGACACACTATTATAGGACACACGTGTTTAGTTGGAGGCCAGGATGGATACACTACAGTATCCCCAGTGGTGCTATACGAAACTGAGTTAAGACCCAGATTTCTGCACTGCAGTGGTAGCTCAGGTATCTTCTCCATACAGGAATATCTCCACATAGGCACCCAAATTTTGTTGTCTGAAGATGAATTTCATCCTATACTTCATAAGTTCTGCTGTTCACAGAATAAGTTGTTTGAAAAGCATTCTTTTACTTTTCTGCATTTACTTTGTGTGTCAAACTACAGTTACATAAGTTTATCCAGATACACCTGCAGGTGTATCTAATAGGCGGTAACATTCCCAGTGTTGTTATTTACCATGGATTATTAAGGCAATGCTGTTTGCTTCTGAGAAAGGCAGCTGACATTTTGCACAAAGAGCTATTTGCACTTTGCTTTTAGCCAAAAATAAACCTCAAATATCATTCCCTCCTTCCTTTATGAGCAGGTAACCTCAGAGGTGTATTGCTGGGTGTACAAATAGAGTGAACTGCTGTATAAGCACTTTATGTTTACTTATTCTTCCCTGTTTCACTGCGCACTGCATTTTCCAGAAAAATATATGCTCAACCCATGACACATCACAATTTCTGTAAAAGGTTACTAATAATATCCAGTCCTCCCGGTTGCTAACGCAATGCTTTCAGTTAAGTAAAAGCGAACTAAAGACTAATCCAGTTTTCAAAAGCAATGGCAGATTTGTATGTCCATATGGATCCCCTTAAAAAGAAATCTGCTTTCCAGTGACACCAAGCAGTCAGTCTCTTAAAGCAGGTCAGTTTTTTGGTTTTTGAGGTTAGGAATCAAATGACACACTCAAAGAAACCCCTATTCCTTTGGTATAATGATGTTAAGTATTTACCCTAATGACAGTACAGCATGCTTTCATAGGCTTTTCTCACTTTTAATTCCTTTCCAAAGCTAGTGACTCTGGTTATGCCACTATAAGGCACAAAGGATCACATACATCCTGCCTAATGTCAGTTGATTCCTGGAGGTACTTAAGATAGAGGACACATCCTTAAATGTCTGTAGATGATGGAGACAGTCAGGCATGGCAGGAGATGCTTAAGAACAATATCTGGTGGTGCCTATTGAAGCCTAGGCTAGTTTGAACTTAGTATCTCGCAGCTAGATTAAAGTTAGGGCACTGATTAATAGAGAACAAACAACCAACACAGAATCATACAATCTCTCAAGTTGGAAGAGATCCATAAGGAACATCTAGTCCAATCCTCTGCTCCTTGCAGAACTACCTAAAACTAAATTATATGATTAAGGCAATCATCAGTTTGAATTGTCAAAGTCAGCCAGGTGAACAGAAAATCCTTCCTGGTGTCAATCTGGTACTCCATGCTCCAGGCCAGTGACTGCTAACCTTTATAACCAGGCAATCTTCACCAGGTAAGAGGAGAGCATGGGTGCTTCAGCTGAACCCTGGGCACAGCTGCAGCACACAGGTAGAAAGCGATACACAACAAAAAGTGCTGCCTCAATTCTGCAGTCAAAGCAAGTGAAGATAACAGAGGCACGAAGCCTTGCAGCTAATCACTACCTCCCCAGCCATGTGGAGAAAGTAGGCTACTGGAAGGATCCCTCCTCCCCAGGGAGCCCTGGGCAGGGGCTATTGGTGGATGCTGGGAGCCACGTATACTGCCACGATCGATTGTGGTCTGAATGCCCCAGCTCCACTGCCTCCTTTTGTTTTAGCCATCACAATACAAAACCAGACAGTGTAATTTCAGATGACACCTTCTGATCAAAATCTTTTTAAAAGAATCTGTCTGCAAACTCTGGTACTGAAGTTAAAATACTTCTGGAGCAAAAGCATGTGACTACTCCCTTATTGTCCTCGCATTCTTGTATATACCTTGATTTGGCAAAAATTGAGGGATATAAAACTTAATGTATTTAACCTTCCACCTGTCACTCAGTTAAATGGTGTCCAGCCCCTGCAGACCTCCTGCGCCCCTGTGAATTGATTCAGCAATGTGTTTGCTGCCCTGCACTCTCACTGGGGTCACACACTGCACTGAATTTAGGCTGAAAACTCACTGGGAAGTCTAAAGCCACTTCTCAGTAGACTGAAAGTAATTCTATAGTTCATTTAGCTAGGAGGGAGAAAGATGTTGCACCTGCACAAGTTCAGTGGCAGGGTTAAGCTGTCTCCAAAGTGAGGTCCTCAGCTACTGGTCTTGTTTGACTGCAGAATATCTAATAAGAGATGATCTGTATGGCTTTTGCTGTGGAGAAGAGTGCCCTGATTGCACACTGCCAAAAAAACGAGGGAGTTTGCTTTTCGAGCCCCTAGTCTGTTCCTCTGCTTGAAGTTTAATGAACTTTACACTGAACAGCAACTAAGGCTAGATGTTCCTGGACCACAGAGGACAGATTCTAGTAGGTTGGAGACAGATGGGTTCATCTTTTCAGGCAGGAAGTTTATAAGGCAGAACAGTTCAGGAGCTACTCTCAGGAACGCTTATTTGCTTGTAAGCCCTCAGGACCCTTCAAATAACTGAAGATATGCAGCCTGCAGATGTGAACTGTCATCTCCACAGTAGGAAACGGAGGACAGCAAGGGCAGTTGAGGGCAGCTATGAGGGACCTGTATCACCTGGATGTGCTTCCTTATAGAAGAAGAATCTCCTAGGCACCATCTAAGCATGTTTTTCTACAACAAGGCCCAGAGCAGAAAACATGCTCCATCAGTGAATTCTGCCACGGAAAAAAAGAAAGAAGTTAAAACAAATCTTATCCCTGTGGTAGTACATTGTCCCTGTTGTCATTCAGCTGCATAGAAAAGCCCAAGTAGAGCTGTATGGTAAGGCACCTGCCATGATCATCAACTACTCATCTAAAACTTTTTGTGCAGATAAAACAGACCCATACATCTCAGTCTATTCAAACAATTTCTCTGGTGGTGACTTCTAGATACAGACTAGCAAGAAGCTCTTCAGACACTTCCTGACCAGAGGAAGAAACTGTTTTTCTTCCTTCCTTTTTGTTTTCTGATGGCAGCACAGAGAGGGAAATGCAGTTTCTCCTTGGGACCTTGATGTCTTCTAATAAGCCTGATACAATATTTGCAAATAACTTAATTTTGTTTATTGTAGCAAAATCCATGAAGTTGCAAAGAAAAACTGCTCATAGAGGAGTTTTCACTGCAACAAGGAAGTGTGACATTTAAGTTTAAGCCAGAGGCTCGCAGTAATAGGTCATCTATTCCATCTCTCTGTTACTAAAAGATTATTTCTTTCCTTGGAAGTGTATTTTCCAACCCTTTGTACATTTTCATTCCAGAGAAAAATTTACCGAGAGAGTGCTCCTGCAAAAAGCAATTTACATGATCAGTTATTTTCTATATTCCCTTTTCTATTATTTCAGCTATTTGTGCTTGGTTAAGAAGCTTATATCCCCCCAGCCCAGTTTCTCTTTATCCTGTAGTTAATCCCATAATCCCATTCTCGTGATATCTTAGTTTCTCACTGTTGAAGTGATCATGATACCGCAAGAATGGCATGTGTGCCTTGTGGCGAAGGGTAGGTGGGAGAGAACGCAAGTTGGTGCAAAACTGATCTCCTTCACGTTTCTTCCTCAAGAGCAGTGAGGAAAACACATGGAAATAGGAATATGGATTTCCTGCCTTGCAGCCAGACATCTTCCCAAGTGGATTGTGTTTGATCCTACAAAGCAGGCTAGAAGTTGTACATGAGAGGTTTGTGGGGCACTACAGTACCAGCACTTTTGCAACAGGAATTATTTTTTTCTAATCAACTCCACATTAACCTGTTCAATTCAATAAATGGTTAATCTGTTCAATTCAATAAATGGTTAATATGTTTAAATAAAAACAAGAATGTAAATAAATACAATAAAATTAAAAGGAAATGAATAAAAATAATGAACCAAATTCAGCCTATTTCCCATGTAAGTTCCCTAAACTGCTTTGTGATGGCAATGAGAGCGGATGTTCTCCACAGGAAAAATAAAACGTAACTAACATAGTACAAATAATTCACTCACATGCAAATAAAAAAACAGCTAAAAATTCAGTGATTTAATGTAAATTATTACCATTTTCCCTAAGAAAGAAGAGAACAAAGCCTGATTTGTTCCCCTAGCACCATAGCTAACGTGCATTTCCCCTGCTTGTGCAGAGCACAACTCACAAGACAGCATGTTTGAAAAGTGCAGCTTTGGGGCACGGCTGGCACTTGCACTCCCTTTGGGGATGTCAATGGCATCTAGGGTTCCCTCTGGAGACAGACTAGATCCAATCTATATGATCAGAAGAGCTAGAGCCCAACACATCCCATCCTGATGGCTGCACCAGGTCAAATGAAACAGAGTGCCTTTTCTCTCTGTTTATTGCGAATAGGTAGAGTAGCTGATACAGCTGTAGCTATACCAGGTGAGATGAACATTGCCCCTATTCCATGAGTGGTTTTTTGTGATATTTACTGTAACTCCAGGAGTTTTGCTGACCATTCTCCACTTCTGGTATTTACATTATGTTTCTCTGCAGTTTCAGTGGTCTCTGAGCAGCCGATTGTGTTTAAGCAGTGAAAGGCAGAGAAGTGATGCTGGACGGAATCTGTGCTCGCTCTTGTTTGATGGTGCGTGTGTGGGTGGAGGAATGGTCACCCTATTCCTCACTTCAGAGTTTAAAGGGATATGTATAATTAATGGGACAAATTCCTTGGTGCTGTTCTTGCCACTTTACATAGCAGTAAATCTCCTTGAGTAATGGAAGGGTAGATTAAGCCCATTAATTGCACTTCACAGCATCTTTGGGTCACACCGTAGGAGTTTTCTGCGGTCATTTCAAGCTGCAATTCATTCCTCCCTGCTTTCAGTGGAGCTATAAAGCTGCACTAGCACTGGAGTATGTCAGATCTAGCATGGGTACATCCTTTTGAAAGGTGGAAGCAGGCAGAGAGCGCTATGTCAACATTGCTCTTGCTGCCATTCTGGACCATACGATGAAGCTGCCTCTTCAGAATAGGAGGCTGAACTGAGAGGGGCGGCTGGTGCTTTCTCAGCTCCCCTCTCACCAGGACCAGCCATTAGATTCTGTCTCTCTTCATCCCCAGGCTCTGGAATACCACAAAACCATGCAGAGTTAGTGTACGTATGTCACTGTCACCCTGAAACACAGATCTGAGACAACTCATGACACTTCTTACCACAACCTGGTGGATCTCTCATGTTGCCAAGTTTTTTTTATTTGTTTTCTACCTACATGGCTATAAACACGCACATAACCTGTCCTGCTTCAAGTGCTTGTCAAGAACCAGTGAAATAAATTTAGATATTTTTATTTTAGCTGATGACTCTCAGTATTTTTTGAAAGTAAGTCCCTTAGAAATAACAGAAGATGAGTCTCTGGGGAAAAAGTACTTCGTGATCTGAAAATCACAGTCTCCAAGTCCTACACAGGAGAGGAGGGTGGTTTAGTGAGTGGAAGCAGATTCTTTCAACTACTAATGACACAGCATAAAATAAACCCCAACATATTACTGAAGGAATCAGACATCAGATATCAAAACAACACTAATTCACCAGCACAGTAAGAGCTCTGTAAGAGCTGCTCTGGACTTCTCAACCCACTGTCTAGACAGACAAAAAATGCTACCAGACAATTCTAGTTGCAAACCTCTCCAACCAAGACAACTGTGTACACAATGTTAAAGGCTCAAGATATTCCAAAGTATTAGGAAAACTATGGAAAATTTCTTGATTACAAGATAAGAGACAATTACCTTTCTGATCAGCCAACAAAAGTATTTAACTATCAAGGTAATGAGGATGTCAAAACAATTAGAAAGCAAGATAGACTGCACAGGTTTGGACTGATCATAAACACTTGAGAACCTTCATTATTGCTGCTTCCAGCAAGGAGTGATGACAGGTGAGAAACATCCATAGAACCCTAGAAGATCCAACCCGTCTAAGATCCAACTGTCAGTCCAACACCACCATGCCTACTAAACCATGACTTGATTATATTATGCCTTGAAAATTTTCACTACTCACATGCAATGCCACCTCAGCAGCTGCTCTACAATTACTAGACCCAAGAAAAAACCCTGACTTGGAAAGTTTAAACTCTGCAATTTTCACCCAGAGACCACACCAGCCTTAACCTGTTCTTATGTGGAGGATACTACCCTGTCAAAGTAGGAAGAGACCTTGGAGTCATCTCTTTAAAACTCAGATCTTACAGTTCCCTGGAGACAGGGGCATTCATCCATGACCAAAGGGTGTGCTAAGATTTGCATTCAGTCATCTATGGTTATCACGCCCTCTAAGCAGTCAGGACTGAAGATCGAGAGAAAGAGGTAATTTCCATTCACATATGGCAGAAAACATGGGGAAATATAATCCACAGAGAACCAAAGGGTTAAAAAAAACCCTGGAATCGGATTAGCAGAGAAAGAAAACCAGTAAAAATGGCCACAGTAAGAAATCACTTTCCTGCATTGAATATATTACCCCAAAGTAAAATCAATATGAGGGTAGGCCCAGAGACTAGAAAATTAAATCAGTGCTTCAAGAAAAAAAAATACTATTAGCCTTTCCTTCTTTTTTTTGTTTAATAGGGAAGGGAACATTATTTCCTTTAAAAGTTATTTTCTAATCCATTTCCCAGGTTTAATTATAACTTGTGTTCCATCGTGGAATCACACTTCCATACTACGTGAAATGTGAAAAGGATGATTATTTAGTGAATTTGAGGGGTGTAAGGAGGTTCTGATTTTTGCATTTTGCAAGTGCAGATTCCTGGAGGGCAGATCAGAGACACAGAGCGGTCTGCCAGCCAGGCGGGCCTCTTTCAGGAAAGCTACAAAATAGACTTCTACGAGTATTGTTGCACAGTATGAAAACTCCTGCCTTCACAGTTTGTGGTCAGGCTTGCAGCTTTCACGTACCTCTGCTAGAGAAGACAAATGACTGAGAAGTAGAACAAACCCCTATCTTGTATTAAAGAAACAGGGCAGGAGGGTGTACCAGTAGTGGTACCAGTTATACAACCAAAATCAGAGCCACTCTTCAGCTGCAAGGCAAGAAGTGCTGACACACATGCTTTACTGCTATACTAAAACATTATCCAGACATTCTGCCATCGTCTGCTCCTGGTTCCAATGGTGCCCCAACCAGCAGCCTGTCCCCTTTGGTGTCTGGTTTAGCTGTGGCTACTTCTACAGGTTTAGTGTCTTCTAAAGCCCCAAGCCAATAACCTTGTTCTTTGGCAAGGAAGGAAAGGAGGTGGGTGTCATATTTTCCCACAGCGTATATCTAGAGGATGAAGCTGGCTCTGAGCTGTGTTTTACAGAGAAGCATTACTAAAAACATAAGAAAAGCATTTTGTGGAGGACTGGCTAGCAGCATCCTGCAAATAAAGTCTGTGCTCAACCACATGATCAAAGCAGTCACTTCTTTCCAGGCATGATGAGTCCATGTTTGATGACCTTCTTATATCACAAACTACCAAGGTATTTTGCTGATGCGGAAATTTGAAAACAATTGTTTTTATTAATTGTATTCTGTGTGTCTGGCTGAAATCCCAGCAAATGGATTTGCTCAAAATCTTCTTTAGCATAAGACAGACATAAAACTGGGGAAGCAAAGGAGGAAGTCAGTGGTGTAAGTTGTCCCTAAGAGCTTTTTTATGAGCTTATGCTCACTGCCAGTCTGCTAGAAAGAGAGAAAGGAATCAAGAGCTAGGCAGCAAGTCCATTTTATGATCTAAGAAATGCATCTACAGTAGTAAACAAAGGCAAGCTAAGACCTGTTCTTCATCCCCAAGGGTAAGCAGCTGACCTTCCTTTCCCACTCTTGCCCCAAGGCAGGATTGCTTCCTGGCTTCTGTCCCCAGCTAGGACTGTCCTCTGAATGCCCAGGCACCAGCTGGGATGGCGTGGCCAGGCAATGTGCTAACCAAGACAGAGGATGGACACTCATTATGTTTAAGTTCATGCCCTAGCCAGTTTATAGGTGTAGCCACCTGCCCATGTTTTCAAGCAGAGAGACTTCATCAGGTATTTTGCACTTGCTGAACCTCCCAGAAATGGGATGCCACGACATTTAAATGCAGGAGACAAGAATTACAAGAGAGGAGAAAGGGACATGGCAATCTTCCTGGAAGAAGCACCAACAGAAAGGAGTTCAGTGCAATAGGAGCATGAGAGTGCTATTGGTTGGTTTTGCAGTTGCAACAACTGCATGGAGGAGGGCAGAAAGAGAAGGTAACTGGTGATGGGGAGGAGGCAGCAAACAGAGGGAAATGGGCTCAAACTGAGAATAGAGCTGCCTGAAAAACATCCATCCCTGAAGACAACTATACACGCCTCTTTTCATCTCCATGAAAATTCAGCATGGAAAATATCACGTATGCTCAATCAAAACCCTAAGATCAGTTAGGATGTGCTATTTTCATGAGAAACTATGACTATGACCCACAGGAAGCAGAGCTTCTGTATAAAATGTGGCTTAGTAAAAAAAATACATTAAAATAATTACAAGAACTTCAAATAGATTCAGGACAGAGACATTTGCTTGTGTATAGGAAGTGTAAAGTCAAGATCCATGATGAGATGGAGCTTGTAGAAGATGCCATGAAAAGCACAAAGACAACACAATGTAGGAAGAGGAGGAGATTTGCTCAAAGTATGAGACAAGGACGACTACAGCAGAGATATATGGCAATGTCAAAGAGGGAATTACTGTAATCAAGGCCAGAGCGAGCCAAAAAGAAAGAAAATGCATTTTAGGTAGAGGAAAAATAGGGGATGGGCAGATTTGAACCATATTCAATGAGAACTATTCAAGCAAGGGTCTGGCTAGGAATGATCCAAACAAAATAGGAGGAAGAAAAGATAATACATGGAATCTAGAGACCCAGATATAGAACAAGAGAGGCAAAGAAATAAAAATGTTAAGAGGGATGAAAAAAAAACCAACCAGATCTGATTCTCCTTTTCACAGAATCACAGAATCATAGAATCATTTCAGCTGGAAAAGACCTTTTAGATAATCAAATTGATGGAGTAGATCCATATCTGTTGGAGATTCTCCTTGGCAAATGTAGACCAGTGGTTTTATGTGATTTAGAGATGTTTAACAGAGAGAGAGCCAGCCAAGCTGACTTTTGGGAACAGGAGGGAATGTGCAATGGTAGCAGGAGACCAAAAGCAGGACTTCTTTGACTGCAGGAACTTCCTATTCTTCAATAAGACCCCAAAAGGTAGGAAATTGGCATCCAAGCCTCTTTACTATATTTAGTTTCTAGATGTATTCTGCATATTTCCTTGGGAAGTCATAGATCACGTTGCCATATGTGCACTAGGTGTAGAAGTGCAGATATGAATATGCACTGTACATGGAAAAGATAAATCCGTGTCTTAAATATTGTACACTTCCTAAGAAGGTTAAGGCTGTCACGACTAGCTGTTTGTTTCACATATCCCTTCTAACAAGCTATTTGTAGAGGCAACTGTTAGAATGAACTGCTCACTGCTTAGTTTTAGTGGGGGAAAATAAGATTTTTAACTGATTTATTTTTTTAAAAAAGTATAAGATGTTTAGGAGTAATGAATAATGCATCAAAGTTGTACCACCTGGTCTATCTTAATATTAAAATCTTGCTCTTCCCTCAGGTCATGCTAGGAAGAATTCTTTTGTCATTACCCTTTCAATGACATCCAGACAACTAGCACAGTGACATTAATAAAAAGAGACACATTAGGTTGTACCTACCTCTGCACACTCTTGTCCAATTAAATTTGACTCGGTGTCTTCTAGATTTTTAATAACTAGCCAGCTATTAGCAAGAACCTAACCACTGACAAAATCCTACTTACACTGTTAACCAAGGACAGATGTAGTACCAAACATGTGCAGTATTTCATCCTACTGATCCCTACTGTATTTACAGGGCTGCAGATTTTATTTTGAAAATTCAGCTTCTTTCTCTTCAGTCCCAGGACTACAACCAAATCTCAAGAAACAATCCACTAGTATCACCTTCACAAATAATATATATACGTGCATATATATATATGTATGATGGATCCTATAAAAGTAGTTCATATTGTCAGCAGTTATACAATGAAATCAATGCTTAAGTAATATTTTTAGAGAAATATCTCTGACTTGGAAAAAACAATTAGAACAAAAGGTATAAGGATGGTTTCAAAGGGCCAGGTTGGTTGAATTAATGTATTAATGTTCTTCTTTCTCCATGTTATTTCTAGTAAGTCTCACACCATGAAGGTCAATATGAGATAGTTTCATACTCCGTTATGTATGTATATACAGAAGAGCATTAGCACCATTATCAGATTTTCTTCCTCTTTCATATCTCCCAGTGACTCATTTATAAAACAAGAAGCAGTACTTGCAATTGCACTGATAAAAATCTGCACCAAATACCAAAATCTGTTGCAACCTACCAATTAATCTTGCTTGGATTATTGATTTTGGGAATCCCTTATTTCACAGCTGAAAAACGAGCCTTAGTCAAGTTTTTGTTTTCAGTCTCCTTTGAGATGCAAAAGCTCAGTCCTCTTTTGTATGCCAACTTTTATAAGGATTTTGGCTATTTGTATTTAAAAATATCTGCCTTTCTGTGGATGGATATTGCAGGGAAAAATAAGGGCAGATATTTTTATATATTCAACGTGGATACTGTACGCGTCCTACATCTACTGTTGGGGTAATGTGTAGCTTCAAACACAGGCTGAGGGATGATGTGATTGAGAGCAGCCCTGCAGAGAAGGACTTGGAGGTTTTGGTTGATGAGAAGCTCAACCTGAGCTGGCAATGTGTGTTTGCAGGCCAGAAAGCCAACCGTGTCCTGGGCTGCATCAAAAGAAGAGTGGCCAGCAGGTCAAAGGAGATTATTCTCCCCCTTTCTCTGCTCTAGTGAGACCTCACCTGGAGTATTGTGTCCAGTTCTGGTATCCCAGACGTAAGAAGTATATGGAATGGGTCCAGAGGAGGGCCACGAAAATGATCAGCGGGCTGGGACAGCCGTACTGTGAGAACAGACTGAGAGAGTAGGGGTTCTTCAGCCTGGAGAAGAGAAGGCTCATGGGAGACCTTACAGTGGCCTTCAAGTACCTGAAGGTGGCCTATAAGAAAGCTGGGGAGGGACTTTGTAAAAAAGGCATGTAGTGATAGGATGAGGGGGAATGGCTTTAAATTGGAAGGGGGAAGATTTAAATTAGACATCAAGAAGAAATTCTTCACAATAAGGGTGGTGAGGCACTGGCACAGGCTGCCCAATGACGTGGATGCCCCATCCCTGGAGGTTTTCAAGGCCAGGTTGGACGGAGCCTTGAGCAGTTTGGTCTAGTGGGACCCTGCTCATCACAGGTGTTTGGAACTGGATGATCTTTAAGGTCCCTTCCTATCCACTCTATGATCTCATGATTCTAATACAAGATGTATGCTCAGATTTAGTCACCAAGTGCAAAGATTCAACTTTCCTGAAGAAACAACTCAGCCTGTGGCAGGATACGTATAAACTCATAAATCTGGAGTGACAGAAGGAAGCAGATTATATTTTAGGAGCACATTTTGAAAGTATTTCTCCTCCCATTTGTTCTAAGGTCATCTCTCAGGCAAACCAGCCCTCCCACCTTTGAATAGACTCTACTTAATCTACCATACGATGGCATTTTTGAAACCCAGCAGTCTTCGATGTTCCATCACAAACATCCCAAGGGTAATTTCCTCAGACATTTTAGCACCAGCACCTGGTGTTACATGAGAGTGGGATATATCTTTTCCACAAAATAAATGAGGCTTATTTATGTGGGTGCTGATAAATCACACGATTTTTTAAGTCTGGAGTCTTAGACAAAAGGTTTGTCTTTAAAGTAAGCTATACAAGAATGAAAACTCCATTTCTCCTAGAAGTGATCAGAGGCAACTGGGCAGATTGATGATTGGTATCAAGATTTATCTTTTTGATTCATCACGTGATACAATTCACACAATCTGTTTCTGATAGACCTTTCATTATTGTTGTGGATATTTAATACTTAAGTAGCTACACCCAGATCATTGCTCGAAAGCATCAGAATCACCTGAGTGCTCTGCTTCCCAGATGCTGCTCAAGCAAGGATGAATAATGGGGAATACAAACAGAAAAAAATGCATTGGGACACACAAACTATGTAGGTAGCTCATATGAAAAAAAAAAAAATGAAGGGAAAAGCTGGGAAACATGCTGAGGTTTAGCTACTTTCCTTGAATTTGCCAGGATCACACTAAATGTATGTGCTGCCAGCTGTAAGCATACATCAGCAGAAGCAAAAAGGATGGTAACATGCTGACAGTTGTTTTGACGCTGTTTTGCTTGTGTCCCCAAATGTGCTTATTTATGTATTCTGGATGGCTCTTTTGCAAACCTGCATGTGACTTAAGAAAGAAAATTCACCTCCCTTACGTAAGTGTCCGAGGCGATAAGACAGACTGGAATGACAGTTCCACTCCTCTCTAATGATCCCTTGGGCTCCCTGGCTTCTTCCAGATCTTTGAACTCTCCAGTTTCCATCTCCAGTGCTCCCTCAGCCCTCCTTATGGCTCCTGCTGCTTTCTGACAAGTCCCCCTCCTGTGCAGTGCTCCACCCACACTCTGCTTGCTGGTTGCAGATTTTGTGTGTCCTGACGATGACTGTTACTGACACGCCTATTCTCGCCTGTTTGTCTAGTGGTCTGCAGATGATGTAACTAAAACACAAATGCACGTTTCCAGAATGTTGAGAGCTGCTGAAAGAGGTGAACAACGGTATGCAGGACAGAGACACAGACATGCAGAGGGAAGGCAGTAATCATGCAAGACTTTGGACAAACTGAGCTTCTCTTCGAACCCCTGTGGATGCACATTTCCTTACAAAACAGTGTTGTTCCCCAGCTTTATAGAGTTGCACCTTATCCCCTCTTCCTTCCGTTTAGCAAAAAATGGAACTGATGGTCCCCAAGGAGAGTTCCTGCTTGGTGGTAGAATATGATATACAAAGCTTGAGGATGCAGACCTCGACTGTCATATGAAAATTTAAAAAATAAAACCTAAAATGTTGTAACTTGGATTTCTAATAATTTCTCCCCAAACTTGCTTTACTTTCCAGTAAGCAGTTCCAATCTAGGATGTGCAATCAGAAGGCACACAATATTTTAAAATTCCAGTTCATTTATATTAATCATCAGATACAATACAAATACTTCATTTTCCTCCAAGGAGATTAACTTTATTCACAGAGTGGATGTCTTCATTGACCCCCATGAGTAAAAGCATGTTTGTCATTAAATGTAAGAATAATTAGTTGATTCAGGGCAGGAACTGTGGCTGCAGCTCTTAGTTGTATATTTCTCTAGGGACAGACAGTAAAAACATTAAAATAGGGGTTTGGAAGTTCTAGATTTGCATATAATTTGAAAAGAAAATAAGGAGAGAGCTGGAAATGTGCTATCATATGTCATGAGTGTTCTATTTTCTTTCATTTATTGGCATAAGAAGTCTTAATGAATGAGGTGTTGTTCCTTCGGGGTAAAACAACCCTTAATCACCCTGTGAAAAGTTTCATGTTCTTCAGACCCCTCTAGTGTAATGCATCATGTCCTTTAAAAATGCCAGAGTCTTGATGTAGCTCCCGTCAGTGACAGCCCCTTCATATCAGGCAGAAATTCAAGTCTCATCTGAAGAACCTTTTTGACCATCATCATACTCTTTGGCTGTCTGAGCTCTTGAAATGTAAAACTGTAACCCAGTTTTACCTAGGCCTGTTATATGCCTAGCGATTTTGCTATTACTTGTGGTTTTACCACAAGGGACAGTGATAATTCTCCATGCCCATTTCATTTAAACAAAGAGAAAATCTGACACGTTACCATAAACCTCTTTCAGGCCTGGTTGTGATCTGCTGAGAAATTTGCAGTGATGGAGATGTATCAGTATTGGGTGAGACAGGACTTTATGGCTACTTCTACACTAATAAATTAAACGTGTCCAGGAATATTTTCTGGTACTGAGGACAAACGAAATAGACCACCTTGCTCCGTATTATCAAAATTCTTCATATCCTGCACAGACCCTGAACTTCCAGCTGGGATAGTCCTTTGCCTGTGAAGCATTCATACAGTCAGACAGCTGATGGATTCCTACAGAGTGGGCTACAAGGTTTCCCACATGGGTGGCCACATATACTCTGGCTTACGTTCCTTCATTAAAGACCATGGTGCTCGTGTAGTAACACTAAGTAATTAACTCTAGGAAATGGTTTTACACAAAAAAACTAAGCTCCTATGCTGAAGACCACACAATCGCAACAGCAGTCACATCTTATATGTTTGTGCGTTACACACCACAGCTACCTCTTCTGTGAGTTTTGTTCAATTTTCTTGACAGCAAACACTGAACTAAAGGCAACATTAGCAAACAAACAAACAGGCTAACAAAGCTAATCAGAATTAAATGCTTATCACATGCCTTTACTTCATTCCTAATGTTAAAAACATAAGCAGGAAAAGAAAACAATTTATTTGGATAGATGTAAATTTGCAGGAACACATAGGACGTGAATTTAGCCAATGGTAGCGTTACAGCCATAGCTAACAAGGATTAAATAGCCACACAAGACATAATGACTCCTTATGTCACTTAGGGTCAGTCACTTAGGAAAGTGACAGGAAATTGCTGTGAATTTCCTCTCATAGACTAAGCTTAAAGTATATCTGTAGCCACTTGTCTTCTCCATCCCAACAATCCTCCCCGCCTCTCTTGCATACACATCAGGCCAGGATTCATGCTAAATGGCCTTCATCCATCTCACCTTTCTCCTCCTTTTAGGACATTTATTCCTATCCAGATTGCATCCATGGTACTCAGGACAACCTTTCAGAGGCAAGGAGGGAGAATCATAGAATCACAGAATCATAGAATCGTAGAACAAGCAGGTTGGAAGAGACCCACTGGATCATCGAGTCCAACCATCCCTATCAAACATGAAACCATGTCACTCAGCATCTCATCCAACTGTGCCTTAAACACCTCCAGGGGAGGTGAATCAAATGCCTCCCTGGGCAGCCTGTTCCAGTGCCCAATGACCCTTTCTGTGAAAATTTTTTTCCTAATGTCCAGCCTAAATCTCCCCTGGCAGACCTAGAGGCCATTTCCTCTTGTCCTGTCCCCTGACACTAGGGAGAAGAGGTCAGCTCCCTCCTCTCTACAACCTCCTTTCAGATAGTTGTAGAGAGCAATGAGGTCTCCTCTCAGTCTCTTCTTCAGACTAAACAACCCCAGCTCTCTCAGCCATTCCTCATAAGGCCTCTTCTCCAGCCCCTTCCCCAGCTTCGTTGCTCTTCTCTGGAC
>WAAB01013923.1:73906-91282 GCA_013389865.1 Piaya cayana
CCATCTGGCCCCGTAGACTTGTGGGTGTCCAGTTGGGCAAGCAAGGCTCTGACCACCTCCTCTTGGACCATGGGAGCCTCATTTTGCTCCTCTAGTTTTGGGGTTTGTGCACAGACGGAACAACTTTCTTTACAATTAAAAGACTGAGGCAAAGAAGGCATTAAGTACCTCAGAATCTTGTGGAAGAACATGTTTAACATGATTTTAACCTGATGGAGGTTTAGCAACACTTTCCCAGAACATCTCTTCAAAGAACTATCCTATACTGACTTGTAGGAAAGGAATGTAGGGAGACACAAACCTCTTTTTTCCAAGAATCTGACATTTCTAGGTTTCTGTATGTCATAGTCCTGGGCCACGTTAAACAGGAAAAATAGCCATTAAAGCTTCCTGAGACATGGAAGCAGAATAAAAGAATGGGTTCCAGGCATATCTGACCTTTTCAGAGAAAAGTTTCACTGAAGTTTAATCAATGCAGGCAACTTCAAATCTCATCCAAACCATACTGAGCATCTCTGCTGTCAGGCACTCATATTGCCGTAGGAAGGCAGGAAAGTCCTCTTGGGTCACCAGGTCAAGTTCTTTGCTAACATGGATTTTTTTCCTTCAGAAACTAATCAAACTCCATCTCACGTGCTTCTGATTTGGGTCTAGTCAAGTCTTGCTGGAATGTCCTCTAAACAACCTCATGAGGCTGATAGTCAGAAGCCTCCTTTCCAATGCCAGTCTAAACGTGGGATTGCAGTAATTTACAGTCCTTTGTTTTGAGGTGAGAAATATCCTGTGACTTAAACTGTTCATCTTCCATGCCTAGGTCTGCATTCCCCTCATCAACCTCATATCCTATGCTTTTCCCAGTATCACTTAATCTTTCTTGAACATCAGTCATTAATGAGATGTATATCCAGTATTGCAGACTGCTGTGCAACAAAATCATTCATACTGCCATTTCTCCTCCGTAATTACCTTTCCTGATCTGTATTAGAATCTCATATATATTTTTATTTGGTGCAACGTATTGGTATGTCATATTCAGTTGATCAGAGTTAGTTGTTCATGGGGATATCTAGAGCTGAGTTTGCCTCGCAAGGCTTCAGGGGAAGAAATAGTTACTTTTAGGGTCTACTTAATCTGATGTAGTCTAGATTTCATTTTGGGTAAGGTATTTTTTGACTTCACAGACTCCATTAACCGGTTCTGACTACAAAGGCAATTATGTCAGATATAGAAGTCCACAGTGACTGCTAGGTATACTTTTATTATTTTCTCAAACATTTTCTGTTGGTAAGTTACTTGGTCATAACATAAATTCTTAAGCAGGGCTGAGTGCATGACCCCGTGCTTTGTATTTCATAATTCCATGCATCACACATTTATTCAATGATAATGGTTATGCAATTCTTCCGACAGAGGACAGTCTGATACCCTAGAAATTAGTCATGCTTTTTGCCTTTGCACTCTCCAAATCATTAACATATTCCTGAGTGAACAGTATTTCCATGGACAGCAGATCATGCCCCTGCTCCCACCATAAAAACCCCAAAACCAACCCAAACCACAGGAAAGATCCTAGAAGAGTGCTTATATTTCACCTTTCAGGGAAAAAAAATGAAGATGTCACTTTCCTGGTTACAGGCTACATCTTGTGCTGCTTGTGACCCCAGGAATACATAATCCACCATGGAAATGCAGTAGTGAATATCATCTTGTGGGAAACTGGGGAACGGTGATGGATGTGCCACAGAAGTACTAGGGGATACCTGCAAATTCCCATTAAATACATACGCTCCTACTGGCTGAGCTAGTCAGAGGTAAGACAACAGCAGTCCAGAAAGTCAGCCCTAGGGGTTGTTTCTTGCACAGTGGCTATTAGCTCGTGTTGACACTATAACTGGTGTTTTTTCAGTGCCATCTGTGTCTTATACAGTCCAACCGGAGCATAAGCAGAGACAGTGAACACATTTCTACCCTTCACTTGGTGGCATTCTAGGAGAAGTTATTAGAAAACAGGTTTCATGTGAACGATCAGTAGAAGAATAAAAGGTTGGCTTGGCCAGCGTACGTCATGCACACACAGTGAGGCTGGAAGGTTGGTTTTTTCCTATGATTGAAGTGTCAGTTTTATTCATGCACATTGTTAGTGTCTATTACATGCATTTGTCCCCTGAGACATGGCTGATGCCACACTTAACTCTCACATCAGCTGACCTGGAAGATCAAGGAGCACAGGGGACTGCCTCCCTACCTAAATTCCCCTACATCTTCTTAATAATTCCTGTCACTGTGATTTTCCTCATTAACCTCAGTGACATAAGTGTACGTAGGAAATATGCTAAGTCTTAAAAATCTTAACAGTAAGCATGATTTTTCAGTTAGTAATTTCAGAAGCTCATTCTTACAAGTGAAGGAGAAGCTATTTTATTATTTGTCTGGTTTAGCTTTACCTTCCAAAGCAGTTTCAATGACTCTAAAAATAGCAGCACAGTATTATTGTGCAAAAGGCAGCACATAATTTTCCAACTATGTTGTAAAGTTTAAGATGACTCAAATATCAGCTGAGCAGCAGTAAACAGGGTTTCATGTGGCACTGTGCTGATCCAAGACATTTTCAAAGTAAACGAATGCAAACCAAAGATTTAAGAGTTACTAAAACTCCTTTCAACAGCTGGACTGCACTATAACATGAAGTTGCCCAGAGCAGTTAGTAACTTTTGTGGCTTTTCTTCCACCGTCCCTTTGAATTTGTGTTAGCGAGGCTTGGTAAGACCTGCAAATGGAATCAGTGAACATACCACAGCATCACAGTGGTTGAAACTCTTCTGAACAGCCTTTATTTTACAGTAGTTAAAGACTAGGTCTGTTCTACAATGCTTAGCCTTGCAGTTGGGAAAGTGACCACAGACACTACCAGAATTTATTGGCAGATGTGACAGGTTAAACTATTTAATCTAGATAAGTGTGTAGATGTGCTACACGGGAAAATTGCTGTAGGATTTCCTTCGTGCTTTCAGAGATGAAGCAAATGTTGAGTCTAAATGAGATACAACCTCAGGATAATATTTTACTTAGCAGAACTGAGTCCTGAAACTCACAGGAAGAACAAGGATCTCCACAAGTTAAAAGAAAAACTCTGCTGGCACAGATTGCAATGGAGTTACAGGTAGAAGATTTAGTGCCGGAGTCTTTTTATATTAAAGGGCTCGTGGTGCTTTTCAGCTAACCAAATTTGGGGGTCTGATGTTCAGAAAATAAGTGAGTTTGTGAATTCAATCCACTCTCACTGAAGAAAGCAAGAATCTTGCTGATGCCAAAGGAATAAAATGACCTTCTCTCTACCTGCTAAGCAACATTATGAAGTATCTGTGTAACACAGTTGACACTGGCTGAGTTTCATGATTCAGAATCTGTTGTTCTTTTCACATCTATGAATAATTTTCTTTTTCTTTCTTGTTTTTTGGGGGTTTTTTTAAGTGATCTACAGATAATGCTTATTGAACTGTTGGTTGAAGGGGGTAAAGCTGGCATTTTTGCTTTCAGCTGATCAGTGACTACAGCTTATCCACTCTAACAGAGTTTTTCAGTGTTTGGTCTTACATTTGAGACAGTCTTTTTTGAGAACTAAAGGTTAAATATATGTAGATAAAAGTGCAATCTCCAGTCTCTGCTGAATCAGTTTCTATCTTCAATAGAATTTATACACACTGATGAGTGTTTATATCTAAGGGTATCTGACACTGCAAATTCACATCTTTCAACAATCCATGAAAATATAAAATGTTAACATTTTCCCCAGAATTTACCACATATTATTTTCAGGTTTCATTACCATACACAGAAACCACTGCGTAATGGCACAGGAGAGTAACTTTCTGGAACTTGGGTTAAATTCTCCACAAAACTACGCAGAAAGTAACAATTTGCCCCAACTCCTCTAATCATATGTAGTTCTAAGAAATATTTATAAAAGTGGGAAGTTAGGGAAAAAAAACAAACATAAGCAATCTGCCACTTTCTGAATTTTGTCTGGGATAGGGTTAATTTTCTTCACGATAGCTTGTATGGGGCTATGTTTTCAGTTTGTGCTGGAAACATTGTTGATAATTCAGGGGTATTTTCATTACTGCTAAGCAGTTCTTATACAGGATCAAAGCCTTTTCTGTTTCTCATACTACCCCACCAGAGAGAAGGCTGGGGGTGCACATATAGTTGGGAGGGGACACAGCTGGGACAGCTGACTCCAGCTGATGAAAGGGATATTCCACACAAGATGACATCATATTCAGCATGTAAAGCTGGAGGAAGAAGGAACGGGGGGAACACACTATCAGAGTTATGGTATCTTCCCAAGTAACTCTTATGCATGACGGAGCTCTGCTTTCCTGGAGATGGCAGAACATCTGCCTGCTGATGGGAATAGTTAAAGAATTGCCATTTTTGCTTTCTCACCACGTGTGGCTTTTGCTTTACCTGTTGCACTGTCTTTATCTCAGCCTATAAGTTGTCTCACTTTTACATTTCCAGTTCTCTCCCCCATCCCACTGAGGGAAGTGAGCAAGAGGCTGTGCAGTCCTTAGATGCTGGCTGAGGTTAAACCACGACATGAGCAATCACAGTTTAATCTTTTGACTTTTATAAAAAAAAAATCACATGAAATATAATTTGCCTTTTGCAATTAACATTTTCCATGCAAAGCTAACCATTAAAATAAAAATTACTGTAAACAAAACAATGCACTCTGTTTTTTCTACCAGCTCTTTCAAGACCTTTTCTACCCAGCAGCTGAGAACCAAAACGTCGGGTACTTAAAAGCAAAACAACCGCTAAAAGCAATTGGTCGCAAACCCCAACTTTTTTTCATAGCAGCATCTACTATTAAACAACTCACTACATAAACAGTAAGCCCATTAGAGCCGCAATGTCAAAGATGCTTTGTAAGCTGAACAGGAGAAACATTTTCACAATGACTGCAAGCCAGGAAAGTGCTCCATAAGATGTCAACAGGGAAATACAATTCAATCTTAATAGGTTCAGTGCTTATGTAAGCCATGTTTATGGGATAGTCTATTAAAAAAGTAAGCAAGCAAGTGACATTACTGTAAACACAACCTGCCGCTTCCTAGAACAAGATGATCATAACTCCTCTCAAAGACACTGCGCTTGCTTTAAGGAGGTTCACATGTTCTGGACCAAAACTGAAGAGAAATAAGAATACCTCCCAGTACAGTGACCATTGAGGTGATGTTCACACCTGTACAGAAAAGAGATCTGGAATCCATTCACTCCCATGTCTGGCTTAAGAAAAACCATAATTATAACCATCCCACGTGCCTTTCCTCTAGTAAAACATTATCTGTTCTGCAAAAAGCAGCAAGCCTTCATTCCTAATTAATAATGCAATGCTAGCAATTTTGTATTTGGCATATGAACAAGTTTCTCTGTGTGATAACTTGGTTAAGCAAATTAAAGCCATGGAGCAATGTGAGACGTCCTATTTCTGGATAATAAAAAATAAATAAATAAATGGTACATTTGCACACACTTGCCAAGAAAGGGAGAAAAAAAAATATCTTGAGGACTCACCACCAGGTTTCCTATTACCATGACCAACAAGAAGACAAGAAGGCACAGCGGCTGCCCAGCTACTTCCATGCAGTCCCACATGGTCTCGATCCACTCCCCGCACAAAATTCGGAAGATGATGAGGAATGAATGGAAAAAATCATTCATGTGCCACCGTGGCAGATTGCCAGTTGTGCTNCGGTACATTTGCACACACTCGCCAAGAAAGGGAGAAAAAAAATATCTTGAGGACTCACCACCAGGTTTCCTATTACCATGACCAACAAGAAGACAAGAAGGCACAGCGGCTGCCCAGCTACTTCCATGCAGTCCCACATGGTCTCGATCCACTCCCCGCACAAAATTCGGAAGATGATGAGGAATGAATGGAAAAAATCATTCATGTGCCACCGTGGCAGATTGCCAGTTGTGCTTATCTTCTTCACATTGTCCAGGTAGCTTTTCCCAAAAAGCTGCATTCCTACCACGGCAAAAATAAAGACGATGATTGCCAGTACGAGAGTGAGGTTTCCGAGGGCACCCACCGAATTACCAATGATTTTAATGAGAGTATTTAAGGTTGGCCAGGACTTGGCCAATTTGAAGACTCGCAGCTGTGAACAAAACATAAACAACAGTGTCAGTTCACAGAAGGAATAGGCATTTCAACTGATGAATTATTAAAGTGGGTAACACGTGAAAGATGTTAAATGCCTGTGTGTGCAGTACAAGGTGATTTTAGCCATACTTCCTGTTAACTTCACTACATCTATTAATAAAATATCAGTTAGTCTTCTTGGATGAGAATTAAGTTTTCCAGAGTTATGATCTGCCTTAACATATAGACTTGGTTTTTGAAGCTGGGGAAGGTGGTGAGAGGATGGAAGGAAATCTCTAATTTCAACATTTTATTTTACATTGATTTTCCTCCTCAAATTAAACAGCCTGGCGGGCATCTGGGGGAAGGGCTTTAGGTTTCAATCCCAGAAAGAGAAAAGCAACTCCTCCGTTTCAGAGCAAGCCTCAGCCAGACGCTATTAGTTGTTAGTTACCAGGGTGAAAATGACCTCTGTGTGGAGGATCACACAGTCTATGCCCAGCCCACATCCCACTTAAGGCCTATTTTAAGGATGTAAATGGTTCCTTGCCTTTCTGTTGTTTTTTTCATCTGCAGGTTTAATTTCAGTCCTATTGAAGAGTGATTGCTCAAAACCTGACAGTAGACCAGAAGACTCAAGACCTAACAGCAGTGGTGATTTTTTTTTTTTTTTGAGAAGCATAGAGAATTTTGGGATAAGAAAAGACAGACAAAAGATCTTCCTTTAAATGCTTCCATAAGGGCTTATTTTCTTGGTCTTTCCAAGTTGTGAAGCCATATCATGGCCAGAATGATCAGCATGGACATCCTGGTACATGAAGTGCAACACAAATGTCAGGCTGGCAAGGAAACTACTTTTCTGTTCCAATATGTCAACAGTCTCTCGTTAATAGAATACCACTATCCCGTGCATAACAAAGGAGCTGACAGCTAAGTAGTCCCTGTGAAAGACAGATGCTATGTTATACTGATCTGTTCTAGAAAAAAAAAAATCACTCCATGAATAATTCAAAGACATTTTCTTTTGACAACATATAAAAGAACCGTGGCGTGTTTATAACATAATTTAGGAATAACAACTTGTGAAACGACATGTTACTGGCTCTTGTATTTCTTGGGCTATCAATTATCTGCTGACTAAGCTAACAGTTGCACAGGTATAAAATGGTAGATATTTTACAAACTTGAATTCAAGTCTTTCAAGTGTGCTACAAGTACCTGGCATGACTAGAAGGAATCAAATTATGTTCTCATTTACCCTGATGAAAATCTGGAACAATCCCTTATATCCCACAGCCTATAATTAGTGTCATTTACTCTTTACAAGTTTGCAGCAATTAAAGTATTTATCGGCAGATGCATTTTTAAGAAAATATGTTGCTTTCATGTCAGGGTTTGTATGTAATGCAAGAAGAGGGGGTATAAGAGAATAAGAGCATTACCAGTCGAAAGGAGCGTAAAACAGACAGGTTTCCCATGCTGGACAAACCCAGTTCCATCAGGCTTAGAATAACAATTATGCTGTCAAAAATATTCCAGCCCTGCTGAAAATAGTAGTAGGGGTCAAGGGCAATTACTTTGAAAATCATTTCTGCTGTAAAAATCCCAGTGAAGACCTGCAGAAAGAAAATATGAAGTCAAAGTAACCTTTTAAGCACACCTCTCTGCTTGCAGACTTTCCACTGATACAGGTGAACACAGTAGAAAGCCAAAACCACTTTAAAAGAAAGTACTTTGTTTTTCATGGCTGATTCTTTATCACTATTACAGCTTTGTCTGCTCTGCTCACAATAATATTTGATACTGCTGTAAACTTACAATGAAATCTGAGTTTAAGCTCTGGTTCGGAACATACATTTCCATCTCGTTCTGTCATCTGAATTGTTCCAAGTGGTAAAAAAGGAAGTGCAAAGGTGCCTTTTATAAAGGTTAAATATATTCATTTCATTGCAGAAATCAGAATGAATGGAGCAGGAGAGTTAAAAGGGTATTTGGGTTGTAGTGTACTTGCTGTATTATCTCTTTTTATTTTGTTATTATTATTAATACCATGGCAATGCAAGCCTCCAAGTCATTCAGAGGTTATTGCCAGCAGCAAAGGCGATTAGAAACTCTAATTTCAGTCCTAGTCTTTTTTTACAAACAGTCACGGCAATTTTCTTTTCAGAGCATCTCAGGAACACATTGCTTATTTATGACCCAGTTCAAATGTCACATGGTGGAACTTCTAATTGGAACATTTTTCTTTAAAACAACACATAAATATTACCTATGAGGCAGAGCAAGAGGGGAAGGGAAGGCTACTGACAGCAAATTCAGATTTAACATGTTCCTGCAAAGGCATCTCAGAGAATCAGATCTTGTCCTTTCATATGCCCTCCTTAAGTAACAGTTTAAATGCACAATGCAAGGCTCTAGTCAACTTAAAATGACAAAATGTGGGCATCAAGTTCTTTATATATTGTTTTATTTTAATTCCAAGTCCCAGTACAAGCTTCACAGAGCTTTATTTGTCTGAAAAAAAACCCTCAGTTGTACACATATATTAAAGCATTTGGTTTTCTGTGAAACAATCAACATTAATGCACTGTGCTGGTCAAAAAAAGAGGGAGTCCAGTGCTCACATAACAGTAACATGCTGTTAAGGAGAAATGTTTTACTTCCAATAAGCTGAATACTTTCAGCATTATCCCAGCAAAACGGATCAACTCTGAGCAAGAGACAATAAACACAGTAAGATGTGGAAGGGAAAATTTAAGGTCATGTAATTATGAGATTAATGAATAAAAATAAATGATCATAGCCTGCGTTTGAGGAAGGCTGTGCTTTACTCTGTAATTCATCCAAGTGGATGTTTTACACAAATTCCTTATGTGAAATACCTTCTCTCATCAGGAAAAGAATATATTGGATTGCAACACTACCTTGGAATGCAACAACGTCCCATCACCATCTCATACCAAGAATCCAATACAACAACAACCTGTCTCATATTTCTGACTAACTGACAATCTCTGAGTCACAGTGGTTAGAGATACCAAAGATTCCCACCAGAATGCTCCAATTTCCCTTAGGACAAAGAGGAAGAGAAAACTGTTTGTCAGTGAAATTGTATCCAGGGGGTTGCCTTAAAAACTATGATACCATACTCTGTACATTACGTAACCGCCTTGCTGAGAAATGACTCTGGAGGATCACTTGCTTTGCCTGAATCATTTTAATCAATAGCCTTCTGAGAAGGAAATGTCACAGTAAGATAGCAAAATGTCTGAGCATTCCTAAAGGCATTCAGAATCGTGTCCATATACCAGCTACAAATTTCCAATAGCAGTTGTCAAATCACTGGCACCTCACAGACAGTGACGGCACTTGTCCATGATGCTGGATATTCAGTATGATAAAGTCTGGAAAGAAACCAAGTCACTTAACATCCCACTGGTGCTAAATAAGCCACTGCTGATTTGGAGGACTTGGTCTTAAAACCCCTCTTTCATCTATAATTTCAGCTGTTTAAGGTCTAATTTTGCAGAACATCATCTTGGTTCCTAAAGGAAAATAACATCTCGGAGAATCTTGCTATATCTATCTATCTATATTTTAAGTGGTGGTATAGCATAGGCAGATGAATCATCTATAGATGTACATGTGCTGGCCTTCTGATCGCATTTGAAAATGTTGATTTCCTCTAAGTGATGAACTAAAGGAGTCTGAAGGTAGCAGGCACTGGATGCATACCCTGTACTCAGAATTGGTGAGGCCACCTTGAATACTGCGATCAGTTTTGGGCCCCTCACTACAAGAAAGACCTTGAGGTGCTGCAGCACATCCAGAGAAGGGCAACAAAACTTGTAAAGAGTCTGGAGAACAAGAAAAGGNGGTAGACGAACAATCAGAGACAGAGATCTCCAATGACTGGCAGAAAAATTGCTCTTTCAGAAAGTCAATCCCTATTCCACTTTCATTCTTTCATTTCTCTTAGAAACATTCATTTTGATGAAAAAATGCCAAAGATCTGCCCTTTTAAATATTTCTTCCCATTTAATGCTAGTATAATCACTCAGAGAGGGTTAGAAACAATGAGAAGATGACAGTCAGCCAACATAAGGGCAGAGGAGGGGTCTGGCAGTCTGCAGCTTAGGGAATGCCATCAGCTGGCAGTCTGCCCTGGAGCTGGAACTCCCTTCCTTTTCACTGGGGATTGCAAAAAACATCAACTTTCATTATAAATAACTTTGCAAAATGCTCCACAAAATAGAATTACCTTCTTCTGACCTGCTCCAATCACAATAAATCTGGTTATGCAGAGGTTTAGTAAAGCTGTCGAGGGGGAGCCAGGATGGTCTGGCCCCTAACCAACCTATTCTGGAATACAGGGGATGGGGATCCCCATGCCATCAGTCCGCTACAAATAAAATAGTAGTAAGCTGTTTTCCTTATTTTACACTTTAGCACAAAGAGGAGACATAGCTGTAGGCAGTGCTGGGAAACTCACAGCGAGATTGTAATAAATTTTTTGGCAAAATTCTGCAAAATTTGCTTTGCAATTCCTCCCCCTGCTCACTGTCTCTCTTTGATTGTTGGCACCCAGTGCAGTCCTACTCAGCCCCAGGAAGTCTGCAGGAGCCACGATGGCAGGAGGGATGCCAGGGGCTAAAGTTTCATTGCCTGTGATCTGCAGAGGGAGAATCTGATCTGCCAAAATCAAAGCAAGGAGCAGACACATTTACTATCCAAAATGCCAGAGGAGGAAATGGCACCATTGCCACCTGCTCTGCTGGGTCCGAAGGAGTTTTTTTTTAATTCATCTTAGAAGGCCACAAATTGCTGAGCAACAACAAGGAAGGCTGGCTGCAAATTGAAGCTGGATGCAGTCCCAAGAGATGAATTTCTGAGCTACCCGTATCTACTGCTTTCTGCAGAGGGCAAGAATATGGGTTTGAAGCAAGAGAGAACCAAACAGATTTATATTTAGCACAACAACAGAGGATGATTTGCCAAGACAAAGTAGCTGAAAAACTACAGACTGGTCCCACAACGTAGGAGAAGAATCTTAACCTGCCCAAGGAGGCCTAGAGCTGAGAATAACAAGGACCAGGGTAAAGAAAAAAAATTCATACATGATCTACCACATATTCTAAGCCATATTCTGATTACTGTCACTACCCACCAAACCTTCCAGTCAGTGTAGGATGCTTCTCACTAAAGGCACATCACATCTGTAGTGTCTCTGCATACACCCACTACAACTGATGGTCACGACAGTCGCTGGCCTCCAGGACACAGTTCACCTTATCCAAAAGTAAATGGCTTTCAAACATCACATAAATTGTGCCTTAAAATTGTCCATTACTCTCCACTGACTTTAAAGAGAGATAAAGATAACTGGTTCAAACAGAGACTCCTACATGGTAATTAACGAAGGTTAAGAGAGTTACTCCCACTTTGAGATACTGCAGCCTTATTTTTACAGAAGTAAAGGGCTTATTTTCTTTGTTTGTTTGAGCTTCTCAAACACAAACATAGCAGCATCCATGTCCGGGGGTACTCCAGACTTATCTCTAGTCCCCTAGGATGTCCTGTTTCTTCCACTAGATTTTAGAGGCAATTCCACCACGCCATGTCTAGATGGTTCATGCCTTCTCAAATACAGACTCTTGTAAAATTAAAAGGATTTTAAACATTAAACAGTAAAACACAGTAACTTTTAAATATAAACTCAGAAAGAGATGGTTAAAGAAAAATATTCCATTTTGTAGTAACTGCGGAAGTTTAGTGGCCCCTTGGGTTAACAAATTGTACATCATTGCCTCTGGAAAGGCTTTTCTGCTGCCCCTGCAGCTTGCCTGTAGATCTGTCACTCTGTTTCTCCTTGGAGAAGTGCAGTCTCTGCTTACTTTGCAGCTCTCTCCCCGGCTACTCCAGCTTGCACATTAAAAGCTTCCCCTTGCAGCATCAGCCATGCTTTGCTCCCTGTCCTCTCTGCCCTGGGGTTTACATGGGATCCAGCACGTGCTGCTGGACAAGGCAGGAAAGCACAGTAGGACATACAAGGTCATACAGAAAATGTATCTCAGGCACCTCCCTCCATACATATCTACCTATAATCAAATACCACCCTATTTCCCCCCAAGATCTCGCCTTATTTTTCTCGTAAAAATTCACTGTTTGTCACCAAGAACTACTGCTTTATCATTGCTTTACCAGAAATCCCAAATAATCCTCATTAACCTTTCTCTTATCTCAGTTCCTTAAACAGACACAAACTAGATACCTATCAGGAACAGCACAGAAGCTTCAATGATCAGCAATAATCTATCTGGACTTCTGTAAGGCCTTTGACATAGTCCCCCNGGCTGGGGCAAACCGCTGTTTCAATACAAGATGGGGGGATGATGTGATTGAGAGCAGTTCTGTGGAGAAGGACTTTGGGGTGCTCACTTATGAGAAGTTCGATATGAGCCACCAATGTGCACTTATAGCCCAGAAGGTCAACTGTATCCTGGGCTGCATCAAAAGAAGCGTGATCAGAAGGTCAAAGGAAGTGATTCTTCCCCTCTGTTCCTCTCTTGTGAGACCTCATCTAGAGTATTGTGTCCAGTTCTGGAATCCTCAACATAAGAAGGATATGGAACTGTGGGACAATGGCTATAAATTGGAGAGAAGCAGATTTAGACTAGACATAAGGAGGAGTTTCTTCATGATGAGCAGTGAGACACTGGAAGGGGTTGCCCAGGGCAGTGGTGGCTGCCCCAACCCTGGAGATGTTCAAGGCCAGGTTGGATGGGGCCTTGGGCAGCCTGATCTAGTAAGAGGTGTCACTGCCCATGGCAGGGGGGTTAGAACTGGATAATTATTAAGGTCCTTTCCAACCCAAACTACCCTATGAGTCTATGATTAGAATATGTCAGTTTAATGAAAGTAGATCCTTGTCCTACCATAATTTCTCTTTGCTCCCAGAAGAAGGTGACTATCTGGACCTGCTTGACATGTCCTATGCAAAGCGATGCTGACAGCATATCAAAACGCAATCTTCCCAAGCTGCCACCAAAACTTTAAAAAGTAGGAAATGCACTCCCCAGGTAGCACTTCAAGTTCACATTCACTTACCAAATTGCCTATGTAGAGCATGTGGTCAAACTCCTTTGTCATCTTGTAATGCTCCAGGGCCATGAAGAGCGTGTTCAGCACAATGCAAAGGGTGATGGTGAGGTCGGTAAACGGGTCCATTACCACAAACTTGACAAATTTCTTGATTAAAAGCCAAAGTGGGCAGCAATCCCAAATGAGAAATTTAACAGCAAAGTGGTTCCAGCAGGGAGGGCATTTCTGGTGCGATTCCTCAAGCTCTAAGTCACAAGCAGTAAAGTAACAGTCAATTCACACTGAGTTATATGACAAGGGAACACTTAAAATGACTCATAACATAGAGGAAGGCCCCTGAATTACCCCAAACTTTTTTTTGCGTAGGATAGAAATATTTCTGTCCTAATAAGATGGCAAATTGCACACTTTGGTGGTTTTGCCAGTTGACCTGCACTTAGCAGACAGTGACCTGTTCTGAAAGTAATAACCTTTTAAAAGTGTCATAAGCAAAAAGGAAGAATCACACTAAATATGTAAAATCCAGTATTATTTATAGGCCTCGATTTTTACTGTTTTCCTTTTTGGCAAACTCAGATGGATAAGAACCTTCATTTAACTTTGACTGGAATATGTTATCTTCACTCCCAGGTCCCATTTTACAATTATCTTAAGTAATACCTTTTAAAGCATTTAAAAGATGAAAGAGCTTAAATCCAATATTTAGAGCTGATATAAGCACTTGAGAGTTAGAGTATCACTGATTATCAACGGAGTTTCTGTTCTTCATGCACAATCCAAAAGGGCATTAAGTGTCTGATTTCTTCTGATAGGCCCACATACAAAATCAAGGGAGTGCCTAAGTCAGTTTGAAAATGCTACTGAAGCTCCACTCTGCTTTTTAAAGATGCTTTTCAAATATTACCTAAAATACAACTTTTATATGTTCATTTCATTTGAGCACAAAAGAACTGAAATAACTTCATAAGTATAATTTGCATTAAATAGTGAAAAAGAAAAGCCAAAAAAGACAGCTAACATCTGAATGATAATGATTAACAGAATTGCTTAATGCTTTCCTTTTCTGATTCCTTCATGGGCATGGAATGCTGCATAACGGTTTTAGTCTATATAATTAGAACCTCCACTGATAACAGGAAAACTTCAGCCAAGGCTGTTATTTCAAATCAGTTTATAAACAGCTTGCTCTCTTCAGCCAGAATGTATTCTTTGTGTACTTTCCTTCACTGGATAACAGAAATGTGGTGTTAGGTGTCATCTAGCAAGCTTTCAAAATATCAGATGATGTTTTCCACGCACCAGTTTTGCACAAACTTCTATACTGCTCCATTATCTCTGGGAAACCAAATTGCTCCCAAGAAATAACATCTTTCCAGCCTCCACACAGAAGGCTTACAGGTAAGCGCCCAGAATGATGTGAGAACCATCCATACCCTAAACAATTTCAATTCCAAATCCTAATTTTGCATTTTTGTTGGAAACCCACCTTGAAGTAACACAGGCTTTGGGGCAGTCACTTCCTAAAGGATCTAATTTTCTAGGTAAATCCTGAACACATCTGTCTATATCCATACTTCTCATAATCACTTCTAGTCAAACCTGCTTATCCCACTGTTAGTAATTGTGGGACTTTCATGACGGACACACATCAAACATGTGACCCTTTTCTCCAAGGCTCCACACTAAACACAAGTCCCTTCAAATCCAGAGTGCTGCTGAAAGTGGTACTTTAACTCCTCTCAGTCACATGTTATTTCTCTGTCTTTTTGCCAATTTTTGTACTCCTGGACCTTTTGGGTGAGCTGGTTCTGCTTGCTCATCCACATCACAACCAATTGCTTGTACAGTCAAATCAAACTGCAGGAACACAGCAAGGGGAGGAGAAAGGTGTGACTGTCCTCTTTTGGTAGTGATGTAGCATTAAAATGGTTTAAATCAATCAAGAGCCCACATCCTTTCTCCACCATGGGTGACCTTTAGAAAGCACAACAGATCTAATAGTTTTTGAAAGACATCTGCAAAAGGAAAAAAAAATAGACTCATCTGGGTTTTTTTCTGCTACTTCAGATTGTTTTTTTAAAAATGGCCAGAAAACCACAATCGAAGTTTGTGTTTGAGGTCTTTTTCTCCTTATTTTTAAATGAAAAAAAAAAAACTCTAGGTTATTCCTTGCCTATAAGGCTTTGCAGTGTCTGGGACAAAGAAGCTGATGATGACACCCAAGAGCCAAGAGTAGAAACTAGGTAACTAAAGGAGAAGGGACTTTTGGTCTGGCTGTTTCACAGAGTTTGGCACAAATCATGCAGCTACTATTACAGTTAAAAACTGTGATACATTTTATTCTGATTGATATTCCTCTTGTAGTTAATAAGTGTTCAATTTCAATGACTAATCACAGTCTGGGAGTTAGAAAACCTTTGATAAGGATTGAAACAGCTTTCATTTGTACCAGGCTAAAAATGTACATCCTCTGAGTTACCCTAGATGTGGTTTCTATTTCTGTGGTAAAAAGTAATAGAAGGTACCATTAAATAAATAAGCCCAAGTCCAGCTCAGGCCTTTTAGGCATTCTTAACACATTACAAAGAAGGAAATCAATCACAAAGCTAATTGCTAAAAATCCCACAGAAAACAAATAAAACCTTTGCCGACTACACTAAACAAAAAAAAAAGTTGAAGTGATTATTTACCTATTAGGAATACAACTCTTTATTTATTTAAACATATGTATATGTATGTTCTGGCCACAACGCTGCTTAATCTAACCACAAGGGATGGTAAAAAGCTGATGAGCAAGAAGGGCGCTGCGGTTACACACTGGGGTGTCTCCAAAGAGCTGGGTCCAGTCTCTCTCTGCGAGGGACCTAAATTTCATGGTGGGATCTGAACCACCCACCAAACTGCCACGTCCCTCTAGCTGCTCCACAAGGAGCAAACTTCCCTCCCCCGCTGCTTGGAAGTTCTGCATGTAGCTGGTGACTGCACATATCAGGCTTTGCATCAGCTCCAGAGAGATGAGATATAAATGTATGCAGAGTCACCCAAACATTCTGGTGCTCCACTACTCTGCATCTTGGTTAGCCCTGTTTAAATTAAATGTCACAGAGGAACAAAATATTACTTTGACTTTTCAATTATAAGGCCAGCATTTTGTCAGAATTTCTACAACTGCATGGCTAAGTTACTGATTATATTGCCTTCTGTTACAGCCTCAACTATATGGTAGGGGTTGCAACAACTATCTATAATGTCTTCCTGCAAAACGACTAGAGTCCACTACTAGGATTTTTTCTCTCGATTGTTCCTGCCAGTCAACATGCACGTGGCTTTGAGTTGGGGAACTACAGACAAGTCTTACCTTCCAGGGCACTGGTGATGATGCTAACAGCGCTTACTGCCCTCTGCCTCTGAAAGGGTTCATCCGAGTGGTCCACAGATGGGCGGTGGGGCATTAGAAGCTGCTTCTTGCTTGCCTCGTCTGAGGGAGAGGTCTGTTTGAATGAACACATTGGATCGGCAGGATAAAAACAAGGCGGATATCGAGTAGCTTTTTCAAAATTGCCCAAGAGCTATTTTTCCTATCGGAAAAGTCCGAATCTTACTGATTTCCCAATTAGACACATGCTGAAGGGGTATTGCTTTTGAAATGGCACTTTGAAGCCGCTTTGGAAACTCTGCCCTGCTCCTTACCTATAAATAGGTGAAAGATGCAGATGAAAATAAAGGGAGGTTCCCGATGCTGGAGAAACAGCAGTGCTGCTTTACCATGCTCTTTGCTTGTGAAAGAAGCTCTGCTTAATTACATTAATTATTCCATTATTTCTGAAATGTGTTAACTGTTTAATTATAGTGCGAGAAAAGGAAAAAGGGGCGTGGGTAACAGCTCCATTACAGGATTCTGATATCACACCAAGCAAACTGACTCCTCAACACATGTTTTTTTTCTTGTTCTGAAACATTGCCAAATCTCAGGAACACATTGCCATTCTGCTGATCTTTGGTGTCCATAATTAGAGGAGAATTTCAGCTTCTATTTTCCTCAGGAAAACTAAAGAAATAACCCAAACTATCTAGTTCTTCTGTTTCTCAAGCAAAAGCTTTAAAAAAAAAAAAAAAAA
>WAAB01013923.1:91295-109718 GCA_013389865.1 Piaya cayana
TTAAAAAAAAAAAAAAAGACCAAATAAATTAAATACCAGAAAAGGAGAACTCCCAAACTGTCTGTATTTATTGCTTCATTTTAAATTAGTTTTATGCTTTTTGAGAGTCTGGGTTTCTGAAGTCAGCCAGAAACATGGTATAGCTGCAGACACATACTGTATTAAGTACTTTATCTTGTCAGCTCACAGGAGCAAGACATTAAGACTTTTATTATTACAAGCTCTCACTTCATATAGACACAAATTCTGGCTGCTTTACGCCTCTAGCTTGTCCACAGGCAGAAAGGTGGCAATTGAGGTGTAAGGATCTGGCAAAGCCAGGTTCAATGCCGTTCTCTGTCACAGTCCTCCTGTTTGAGACACACTGTCTCCCCCCAAAAAATGCTTTAACAGTCCCTGTCCTGCTCCTTCAAGCTTACAGGCTCTGAGGTCCAAGACACTATGTATGCAAGAGAGATGCACTGTGAACAGATGGGTCCTGATGGCTCTCACAATATAAACTGAGGAAACGTGAAAGGAGAAGAAATCCATATGAAGATGGAAACTCCTGGTTTATACAGATGTCAGAGCAGTTGCTTTTGCTTCTCCATCATCAAAGGAACTAAATCAATTGGATTCAATCTTCTGGATCTTTTCTCATCATTTGAAATGGTTCTAAAGCACCCTAAGCAGCAAACAGAATGCCAACTGAAACACGCCATGGGCAGCAGCTCCTCAGGGCTGCCTGGGACATGCACCTAGAGGAACTCAGGAGCCCTTCTTTGGGCCATTTCTCTATCAAAACAGTTCTTCAAGAAAGGCAATTCTGTGACAAATGCAAGGAAAAAAAAGCAGTGAAGCTCTATGAGCTTTCTGGAATGTGATCTCTTCAGGGCAAGGGGTAGTCCCTTGTCAGATGGTCACAAAAGACAAACCCACTCCACCACTGGTTGGCATTGAAAATAATAATCAGGATACTGGTCCCAGGTCACTTCAAAGTACTGCAGATAAAAATACCAATGACTTAAAGACTGGAGAAGAGCAAGCACTTAAAACATTAGCTAAGCCAGGAAAGAAGTAATGCTTCAAAATGGCTTCTTTTTTTTTTAAAAAAAAAAGTCCTTTTTTGTTAAAACAATTAGGTTCATTGTCCATTGAGTTACTGATGCAGTCTTCTCAAATGGAGAGGTGTAATCAGAACCTATTCAAAGACACTCCTACTTCAGCACAATATAACAAGAAAACACTCTATCCTTGGCTTAGGAGCTGGGAACAAGGAACAATATTTTGATGCATTAGTTTGCTTGATTCCCTTCACCTCAAAACCATCAAATAAAAAATGAAGAAACAAAAAATGTTTTATTAATGAAGAAAGCACCTACAAAATCGCATATCATTTGCACCAGTTTTGAGTACATAACAAGTAGATGTAACTCAAAGAAATAAATAGACCAGGAGATAAAAAAAATTAGGGAGACAAATTTGTAAGAATAAACTAAAAGAGTAAAATCAAAGGAAAAAGAAAAAAAATACAAGTAAACCCCCAGCGCTTCCAGTTTCCTCTGTCTGTAGAATGAACTGTAAGAAAAATTCTAGTTTCAAATTCTTCCGCATCATCTAACTCTTTTTAAATTGTATCACTTTCCCATCCCATCTGACTCAAAGGACACACCACCAGCATTACTTTAGATAACCTCATGCCCAGAAGAACCAGTTTTCTGACTTTCAAGAAAGGTATTATATTCCTATTCATGCAGAAGTACCTTTGCAATACTTATGGGCTGGTGGCCTTCATCTCAGAGCCGCTTTTACTCACAGAGTAAAACATACTCACTACAGAGGTAAAAAGTCAAAGGGAAAAGCACTCAGAGATTCATTCTTCCTAGCTTTTGATTCAGGTAAACCACGTTTAAACCACATTAAGCTAAACCAGGTTTGGCTTCATAAAAAAATAGCAAGCAACTGACTTTGTTTCGAAGTTTTTATGTGAGATTCCCAACCCAACAAGTTCTCTAGGCTACTTTATTTTATTTTCTAGCTCAGCATCTTCAATCCTACCACCTGTGTCACAAGAAGCAGTCCCCAAGACTTCAGGAATCCTGCAGGAGCCAAGGGGACTGTTTACAGTGTGCCCACCTCCGTGTGTAAAGGGCTATTTCTGAAGGAGATGTGGGCATGGCTACTTCCTTCATCTCTGGAGGGGTGAGCGGTGCCATTTGCTGCTGGCTTGAGTTCAGAGGAAATGCAGCTCTGTGTGGTAGCCACCCACTTGCCCAGCTGTGCATGCCCCTGCTGGAGGGCAGAGTCCAAGGCCCACTGCTCCCTGCCAGCTGCTCAGCAGCACACACACAATGGAGCTTCAAACCCAGAGCTAGGAGACCGTGTCTGTCAGGCAGTACTGGGGTGTAAGAAAAGCTCCTCTGGCAGGAGGACCTGGTCTCTTTCCCAGTAAAGCAGTAAATCTATCACATAGTCAGCATGCCATTTACTAAAAAGCATTTTTCCAGGAAAGGAAGTTTCCATCCAGGTGAATTGTTTAAAATTACTGAAGTTACTTAGGGAAGTTTATGAGCTTTTATTCTTCGTAAAGAATAGATACACCAGTGTGGTTTATTATTATTTATTTTAGAATGGAGATAGCTAATAATCATGCAAGGAACTGGCAGGATTTTCACTCTGAGATAGAGAGCAGTTCCAGGAACTGGACAAACAAGGTAGCATAAAAGGTACTGTCATTACACAGAGGAAATGCACTGGCACAGTTATTCCTTGTACTTACATTTCTATAGAAATTAAGCATAAAATAACACCAGCCCCTACAGTTACGCAAGGAGTCTCCTTAGGGTTCACGTGAGAAATCACAGTGGAGTTAAACACAGGCACCTCTAGCAGGACAAGATTATCTGTATCGCGCTTTGATTGACTGGAAATGTTCCTCCTTTGGATTAGCTAAATTCTAAAGGGACAAATATACTATTCGGTAATTTACATGTAAATGAGGATGCATAACACTGCCGATTATTTTCTTCTGAGTGCCTTTAGTTCTGAGCTATGTCAAAACTGTTACGTGAAGATGGGTTTACACATGGCAGCATTTTAAAGACCACATTTGGGAACTGAGATAGATTTAATTTTCCTTGTACAGTAAAAATCTTTTCAAGCATAAAAAGAGGTGGACAGGCCACACCATGAACAATGGACTCAGTAAGGCACCAGCACAAATATTTAATGAGATTGAAGGTAACCATAATAGCACGTGGCAATAAAAAGAAGCCATTTAATTTTGTGGATACTTGATTATTCAAAGAGATGCATTGTAAACTGAAATGGCTTGCAATATTTTTGTCAAATCTGAATGATTTACACTTAGATTGTGCTAAAGTAATGTTTGAAATGAGCAGAAACCAGGACCATGGTGACAGCTCTTTGTGAGGCAGCAGCAGAGAGCTAGTTAGCTTTCATCCAAATGACTTGTTGGCAGCAATCTTTTTATGACTTATTTTGTTGACCTTTTTTGGAACAAGGAAACTGCTAACACTTTGCTTTTTCATGAGTCCTATGGCAAAGAAAGAAGGGGAAAAAAGAAATTTTACCTCGAAGTAGACTTAGGGCCAACAAGAAAACCTCAAACCAGTGTGGTCAGGAAAACAGGTTTATAAGTAGTGAGAACAAAAGCCAAGTTGTTTTGTTTTATTTTATTTTATTTTATTTTATTAAAAAGACCAAAAATTATCTAAAGATAAGCTTCTGAATCTCTTAAGGGCTCATTCCCCAGTAGTTTTTATCTGTCAATCTAGCAATTTGGCACTTCTAGTTTCCTATAAGAAAAAAAAATATATATGTGCAACCAAGAGGAAATTCAGGAAAGGTTGTATGTGCAAGAGGGAGACCCCAGGCAGCTCCAGCCTCCACCTCACTGCTCATCCCAAAGCCATGTCACGGGTGGCCCTGCTCTGCTGCTGGCTGATGGAAAGTTTCACTGAGTTTGTGAGAACAAAGCATTGGGGACCACCAGCTAACAGGCAGCTGCCCACTTGCAAACAACCATCTCCTCAGTCACATGTCCATTTCTCTGCCACTTCTGATCTCCAAACTAATAGAATGTCAGACTAAACTAAAAACCCCTTTGATATCCCTGCAGTTACAGAAATGGCTCCATTCGGCTTTACAAGGCTGCGGGATGCTGCCATGTGTATTTTTTATCCCTCAAGAAATTCTTGACAACCCCAGGTGACATCTTACTCTCACCAGATCCCATGGTTAAATTGAGATCCAGATAGCAGCTCATTAACTTAATCCAATCTTGTTCAAATAGCTCAATACGTTGAGAAGGGAGATGATATTTTAACCTCTTAAATAACTCAGAAACCTCTTAAATAACTCAGAAACACCAAGACACAATGGAGCACATAGCTACAAAAAAGAATCATAGAATCACCAGGTTGGAAGAGACCCACCGGATCATTGAGTCCAATGGTTCCTATCAAACACTAAACCATGTACCTCAGGACCTTGTCCACCCGTGCCTTAAACATCTCCAGGGAAGGTGAATCAACCATCTCCCTGGGCAGCTTGTTCCAATGCCCACTGACCCTTTCTGTGAAAACTTCCTTCTAATGTCTAGCCTGACCCTCCCCTGGTGGAGCTTGAGGCCATTTCCTCTTGTCCTGTCCCCTGTCACTTGGGAGAAGAGGCCAGCTTTCTAATAAACGAATGCACAGAAATTTTAGTTTGTAGAGTGCCCTAAAGATCCTTACATAACATACAGACTTTTTGTAAAAAGGGGAAAGCCTAAACTCCCAGCAGAGCAATCAACAGGAGTATAAAATTTTATCATTTTTCAAACCTCTTACTCTCTGGTCAAGTCCCCCCAAATTACGACTTTAAGCACAGTCACCAGGTCCTGCTTGTGTCTTAGTTAGATGGAGCTAAGTTTGATGAAATCAGCAGCTGCACCTTCTTCTGGTAGAACAGGACTGGCCCTGATTTAGTCTTTTGCGGGATACACCAGAATTTCCAGGAAAGTGACTAACATTTGTCATGGATTTATTGGGACAAGCTCCCACACCTCTCACTGAACACTTGTTGATCTTCACATCCAGATGAAGGCTGTCTGACCCAGCAACATCTTTGTGGAGGGTGTCTGCAGATCATACACTCAATATTGTGGTCTTCACATGACCTCAGTAGGCTTTTTAGTTTGAAAACTGCCACGCAACCTTCTATGCTGGCAAGGACAGTTCACCAGTAACTCTGCCACCATTCCTTGTGGGCACTTTTATGTGGTATGACAACAACAGGTGTAGGAAAGAGTGCATGGGTTCCCTACAGAAGACAAAACACCTCTCCTCTTGCTCTGAGTGTGCACTGAAGCCACTGGTGATTTCGCAGTATCGCTTTGATGCAGATGACTGCGCGGTTGGAGGCCATTCTGCACGGACAAAATCCATCCATAGCCAGTAATCCTGCTGACTGGTCAGACAACCCCAGCTGACAAGACCTGTGGATCTAAGGACCATCCATTGAAATTATCTGAAATCTCTCCTGTTTCACTAACCGTATTTAGGGATTAGAGGGAGGAGATGGAAACTGCTAACACACTGGGTTTCTCATGAAAACACCCTCGTATCCATCTGTGCCAAGCAGCCAAGGCCATCTGAACAGCACTTGAAACCAGCTTTTTTAGCTTCCGTACGCTTCTGTAGCCAAATGTCAGGAGACCACTTCTCTGAGTCACCAGACTGAAGAGTGGGATACTCTGCTGCAGCCACCTCTCTCATGCGAGAGGGAGCAGCTGCACAGGTGCCTGCATGTCAGCTGAGCAGCTATTCCCATGGGTGAACCGCCCCCAGGTGGGCCAGGGAGTAGCACTTGCAGTGACAAAAAGGCATTAAGTTCTTTGTTGTGGCCCTGCCTACTTGGCCAGGGGTGAAACATTCAGGCTGAATGTTGCTAAAACTGTCAGGCTAAAATTCTCAGAAGGGGCTAGTGATTCTTTGTGCTTTCCCTGGGAAGCCTTAGGACAGCTCAGTTTGAAATCATCTGCTGAAACTATGGTCTGCTTAAGGGCTGCAGGTTAGAAACGCAAAACCAGAGACAGTCAGATCTTGTTTGATGTTTACTCTGTCTCTGAATTCAGAAGTGCTCTTCCAGGCTTTCCCCAAACCAGAATTCAGCCATCACCCTCCCTCAGTAGCAAATATACAGTTCTGTTTTATGCTCATCTGCTACTGCTGAGCATCACAGAGGGACCTAAACAGCGCATCTTGAAAACCTAATACTGTAAAATGTGTTTTGCCAGCTCCAACAACTCATATGTTGCATTTATGAGTGAAGGCACACTTACACCTCAGGAAGCCGTAAGTCAAGGTTTAATACATATTTCAGTGATGCCTTTTCATGGACATATTTCAGTGATGCCTTTACTCGTTCAGGGAAGATACAACAGATAGCACATGTGGGCCTTTTTTTACCATGGGTTTACACTCACACAGATAAATAACAGGGGCAGGGTCAGTGGGGTTAATGAGGTAACATCAACTTTGCCCTGCAACATATTTTTTTTGCCTCCCCCAAATATATCAAAAGACTCTAAAAAGAACCTAGAGCTGCTGACAAAGAAACTCAATTTCAAATTTTAATAAGAAAAAGGTAAAAATAATCAAACACAAAGCCTAGAAATGTGTTAATTTATTTCTGAGCACGCTAAGGTGTTGGATTTGCTATTTCCTTGTACCTGTGCACCACAGCTGAGGCTGCACCTTTGTGTCCAGTGCTTATGGTTCCTATAGTGAACACATCTGTACAGCAGTGGGCTTCTTGTCAATTAGCTTCTAACTCCAGCTCACATTTTCTGGATAGATTAGATACCAAGCCTGTCTTGCAGAAGACACAACATCCTTCACATTGCATCGCTGAATGAGCATCTGTTACTGTAGTGCCTGCATGTCTTTTCCTAGATGACCAGGAAACTGCCAAGTGAGCTCACCCACCCGAGTTGTTCAATTTTCAACATCCATTTTTTTTTAAAGGCAGGAAGCTGGCAAATGAAAAGAAATGCCAGCAGAGCACAAAGCCTCCCTGTCACCTCAGGGCCCAATCCTGTAAAATACCAATATTTCCTGTGAAAGGCTGAGTGCTCTTATGCTTTGTTAAGCTTTTTTTCTGACAGCTGGGAAAGCCTCAGCAGCTTTCCTTACAGAGAAAAAGGGGACATCCACTGCTCATCTACTGAGGCTTCTATGGTTAAGATTTTTTTTTTAATGGATGCACAAACTCTTTCTTCCACAGCTCCTTTAGTGTACAGCTCTTTTTTTTTTTTTTAAAGCTGTCAAATAAAATTCCACTACCTACAGACGGTGTTTCTGCTCTCAGCTGTCTAGAGACTGCTCTCAGGACCAGCCTTCTGTGTCTACAGAGAGTAAGAATGGTACTACCACAGTCCTAAACGAACGAAGGTGCGAACATCTGAAAAAGCAGTAACAGCCCCCAAACTGTCAACAAAACAGCTTAGTCTCACACCGTGCAGCTTCCCACGCGCAGCATGGCCCCTCCTCTCATGCATAGTGTGAGAGTTTATTTGCAAGACTACAGGGAATGCCTGGGTAGGTTAGGAAAAAAATTCAACCCAAAGCTTGAAAGGCAAGAAACTGTCTGGCTCTAGAGAAAAAAGCTGCCTCTTACTGATAATCTGACACCACGGCTAGCATCCATCTTACTCACATTTCTCTTCAGGAAATATCTTGCCTAATACATGTTAGAAGTGCATTTGCTTATTTCCCCACCAAAGTAACCCATTTTTGGCATCTTGTTTCTCTGAATGGGTTTCATCTCATCCAACATAAGACATACGCACTCCAGTTATTCATCTTGAGTTCCTCCTGAGGTTGAAGTGAACAGAAAGTGGTACTTTTAGGGAGAGAGATTATTCTGGCATATTCTAGGACTCTAAGATGTAATAAATCCTGCTCACACTGACCATAGTGATGGTCCATTCCATTGCTTTAAAGACTGTTAAGAGTGATGAGCTCCAATATATATACTCTTCATGAAATGAGATAAATTCCCACCATATCAAACCGAAAACCTCTCCAAATTGCCCCACATTTGTAGCAGCTGTTTCCAAAACATCATCTAATGGTTTTCCAAGTGAATTTGTACATGGATCCTAATGGTTTGATTTACAGCCTCAATAAATACTTTGCAGCAGTGGTGCTTTGCAACAAAAATCCTGGCAAACTGCAAAAGGCTGATCTTTCCTGGCTATTATTTGAACTGGATGCTAAAACTTTCTGGGAACGATCTTTGGTTCGCAAGAACAGCCCTCCACAAATAGCTGTATGGAAGACTAGAGGTTAGATGCAACCAGTGGGAGAAAATGCAGTCTCAAGATGGTAAGACTCACACTGAATCCTTTTAAAACCATAATTTCCTAGCCACTGGACAATGTCAGTTATACAAATGCCAATAGGAACTGACACCAAAAGATGTGCCTACAAGAAAATAAAATTCAAATCAAACCCAAGATTCGGGTATTTGCCTCCAGCCATCTCTGAAAAGCAAGTGTCACCAGAAGTCATGAACCTCTCTTGCAGCACTACACACATACTACTGCAAGAGTTGGCCCGTTGTCTTCTCCCCCTACCTAGAATGCTGAGTCCGGGTTTCTCACTGCAGACTGCACATCACATAAATCAATTACAGCAAACTCCAACAACATTTAGAAGTAAACAAGAGTGTGAATCACATACAAAAGTTATAAAGTACTTACCAGTTCGCCTGTCCCAGGTTTTTCCATAATAACTGGGGGAAGCAGTAACCCTGCAGGAGAAGTAGGGTCTGGGTTGAGTGCCCCGGTGCCTCCTCCTATCAGGGAAACCACACCATTGCAATCCACTGAGCTGTTCCTTTTGCCCGTCTGAGTGTAGTTGGGAGCAGTAGGGTGAGAACTATGGCTCACTTGACTTTGCACGCTCGGACGCCTCCCAGATCTTGGAATTAAGAGAGAGCCCCGGTGGCTTTCATTTTCCCCAGCAGTGCTGATCTCATCATCGGCAAAATCTGTTTCGGAGCCAGTGTCTCTGCCACGGAGTCGGAAACTGAATATGCTTCCGTGGCTGGTTCTGCGCTTCACCAAGTTTGCACTGGGACCATAACTAATGCCAAGGAGAGTCTAGAAACCCCCAGAAAGGAAAAAGGGGAAAGAGAAACAACATTTTGCAACATGTTTTCAAGAGTGAAGAAGGTCTGGGGAGAGCAGTAAATCAAGTGCTTCAGAGAAAGACAATTACACATGTCCAACCTTCACAAAGTTAAGAGGTTGAATTCTCATTCCTAGCCGTTAAGTATTTGTCTAATAATTGACAGCCAAAGATGTTCTGAAATAGGAAGGGTCAAGGTGTCATCCACTTCCTTTGCTTCTACTCCAGCCCCTCTGCCCAATCTGATAAGTGCCAAAGGATCTAGGAAGGCAGCACAAGGAACAGAAGGCAGGAGCAGGGAAGGGGATCCAGCTCCAGTTTACTGCACTATCACACATCTTCATAACAGCTACGGAAGGAACGTTGCAGTGGGAGAAGAAGAGACAAAGAAATAGGTCAGGAAATGAACTGCAGGGAAAATGAGAAGAAGAGGGAAGAAGCAGAATACGACGGAAGAAGGTGATAAAGGAAAAAAAAAACAACAACAAAACAAGAATAAGAAGAGGGATATGGTTTCTTAGTTTGTAAAATGATTAACCCAATGTGTATGGCTTCTTTGAAGGGCTGGTAACCTCAGTACACAGAGTCTCCCTCACATCCAAATATCAGCCTTAACGATCCACTCTGATGTCAGTCAGTGAAAGTGCAACTCTGACAGAGCAGCAGCAAGATGTAGCCAAGGGCTAAATACACCTAAACCCTGGCAATGTAAAAAGGATGTTCAGAAAATGCATAAGGAATGCAAGTCTGTCCCCTTCCCTCATATCTGAATGGGAAATTATTGGAGTAAGAGCATTTAAGCAGAACATACTTTTGGTTTTATGGCTTTTACAGAACTTTCAGCTTCTTCAGAACTTTCTCGTGAGTCAAGCACATATGAAGAAAGGTCAGATCTCCACAGCATCCACCAGACAAATCCAATGAAGCCTGATTTTATTTTGCATTGTAGCTTACACCACTGAGTTATGTAATGATGTCATTTTTGTGACACTGGTACAAGGAAGAGTAGAAAAACCAGGCCCCCTCTAACTGAAATGAACTCATTTGGATTGCTACCAAATTTTAACTTGTCAAAAAATCCATGCCTGGGTTTCCACAGTACAGTCATTGAGACTGATTTCTGATGGCAACACACTTCCAGCTGCTCAGATTGCTTCTGAATGATGACTCAGCCTTACTCCCTCCAACCATGCCAGACACAGCCTCCCAGAGAAGATACTATAAGCTTTGAAATGTGTCTCCCATGTTTCTCATGCTTATGACATCCAGGGGCGAAAAGTGAAAACAAGAAATATTAATCTAAGAAACAAACTGGCAATGCACAGCTCTGACCCACGGTCATCGTGGCATGTGGTGTCCTGAAACTCATCCAGAATGAAGAAAAAAAGAGCAATTCTAGCTTTAATGAAGGTGTAATTTGTAATGCAACCCACTCAACCAATGAGACAAAAAGGACTATTAGATTAAAAAATGCATGTCATTTATAGAAATACAGCTCTGTGTAAATTTTGTGAGCTGAGGAGTCATTAATTGGTCACATTTACTTACATCACTTACATGTTTTCTATGAGCATTTTACGGCTGCCAAATACTGCTAAATTCACTGACAACAAAATACAAAAAGACTTAGCCCATTACATGGCTATTCAAAAACACAAAATAAACTGATTTAAACTTTGCCCTCAGTTAAGCAAAGACAAATTATCTGAAGCTATTTATGATCATTATACATATAGCACGGGCAGATTCATATTCATGCATGTCAGTAACATTTGTATAAAACCCTATTTAGAAACAGCCTCGCTTTATTTTTCCCCCTGCAACAGAAAGTAGGAACAAGTGCAACAAAGTTTTGACTTGAAGGCAACTAGCAAAGGAATATAAAAATGTTAATAGCATATTTGTATAGGATTTAAAAAGCCCTCAGAGAGAAGTTTCCTTCTTTTTTTGCTCCTCTCTTTTTAAGCTTTGCAGGTTTCTTCTAAGAAATTTATCTCTAGTAGGGATAGGATAGATATAATCAGATGAATGAAATTAAACGTGGGTAAATCTTGAAGTGAAAAAAAAGTAAATAAAATTGAAACAAAATAGATTTGTAAGAATGTTTAATGGGCATTTTGAACCATTTTTGAAAATAAAGTGGTAATATATTTCCTTCCATTGTTCTAACAAAAACTGTTTGCAGGTTAGTCATGATATTAGGGATCTGATTTCTCTTTACTGAAGTAAAGCTGAAAGTCTCAGCTTTAATTGTCTATTCACAGTCTGGCCTAGACAGCAATGTTCAGTGTGAGATAACTGATATTTCAGACCATGTCTTACCATTCTCCTCTGACCGTCATCATAGTCACACTTAGGATTCCTTTGGTCTTCCCCATACTCTTCTGCCCCCAAAGATTTCTTCTTCTTTCGCCTATTTCTTCTTTCCTTGGCATTTTTGGATGCTAAAGGTGACATTTCCAATGAACTAAGTGACATTGAATCCATTCCTTTAGCAGCTAGCGCCTAAAACAAAAGATGGTAAAAGGCATAAGAATTATTATTTGAGTTTAGGATCTGACTGAGAACTAATTGCTCTGCTCAGCAATTATTTTTCACTCTAAGTTTTAAAGTTGTATAGGAGACAAATTAAAAATTTCAAGTAGTCGTTAATCATATAACTATCCCATGTGGCTGGAACCAGTCTTAATCTGTTTCTAACCTCAATATTTAGCCATAGGAAAATAAACAATAAGCGAGACAGGTACATATGCACACAGTCAGGTCAGCCACCTATGATAAAGCATTAAGAATGGCTGCATAAAATAATGTGGTTTATGGAGCTCACAAGCAAAATTTATGAGAAGAACAGTCAGTGTCCACACACCTGCAGGTATACACTGCACATACTCTCTGGAGTAACACCTCTGATGCCAGCCAAAAAAAAAAAAATCTCAAACTGGGGAATCTCAGACTCAGCCCTCCCTGGACTTCAGCCCCTTGAACCAAGAGGGCTGGACAGAAGGGGAGCCAAGCTGACTGCCAGGAACCTTCCTCCCCTATCGCAGAGGGATGCTATGAACAGCAGGCAATTCAGCTGGCACGTTTTTGTAAACACTCATCCCAGGAAGCAGCACAGGCAAGCTATGATCAGAGATGCAAAGAGAAAACTGTGAGCTTAACTAGAAGTAAGGTGCTATCTGGTGGGATCACTGCAGGTGCTGTCTGATAACAGACCAACACTGGGGATCTAGCAGAAGCCAAATGAGAAGGCTTGAGCACACAAAGCCACAGCCTTGGAAGCAAATGAGCAGCCAGGAGGAATAAGTGATAGATACAGGGAGGAAAACACAGCCCAGGCTAGCAACTTGCCATCCTTGGTGAAGGACTCTGAGTACAAAGCATGAGGTCAGGTTTGGAGGTGCTGACATCTCCGTGCTAGCCACATCAGTGGCCAGGAGATAAGCCTATATGCCCACCCTCACCCCCACTCCCCACTGGAATACATAAAACAAGTAACGAAAACTCCACATGCCTCTCCAGGTTCCCAAGAACAGGAGAAACAGGTGAACCCTCAGCGCTATTGTCTAGAAGCCAGTAGAATCAAACAGGCAATCAGCTCTCTGCAGCAAAATATTCCCGTCCTCCCACAGGCATCAGTCCAAGGAAAGTGAAGGCACTTAACAGTCATGTAAAGAATCAATCATGTATTTCAAGGAGTAGCGGTAGCTCTATCAAGCAGATAGCACAACAAAACTTAATTCCTGTGGGAAATATATTTCATGCGCAAGCTGTTTAGAGCAAAGAGGAGGAGGGCTCAGACACCAGTCTAAGCTGTTCTTTTTTTTTTTTTTTTTCAGAGTCAATTGATTTAATTGCTATGCTGAAGTGTTTTCTCTTCATAAGATTCTGCAAGACTTTTGGTGTTAAGTTCAGGTTTAGGAATGCGTTAAACCAACTGTGTAAAATGACTAATAGTCCCCAAGCAGGCCTATCAACTACATATATATTTGTGTTCTCTTTATAGTGCACAATGCAAAAGCTGGTCTAAACAATTTCAGTTTTCATTTCTGATTGCCATCATACTTTATTTATCTAGAAAACATTGTAGGTAATGCTACTAAGCATGCTGTATGCTCACTGAAAAATAAACTGGTTTTCAGTTTCTTAGCATTTTCATAGAATAGAATCATAGAACATTAAGGTTGGAAAAGACCTTTCAGACCATCAAGTTCAGACATCAACACACCACCACTATGTCCAATTAGAGCCACATCTACACATTTTTTAACACCTCCAGGGATGGTGACTCTACCACTTTCCTGGGTAGCCTGTTCCAAAGGTTCACCGCTCTTTTAGTAAAGAATTTTTTCCTAATAGCTAATCTAAACCTCCCATGGTATAACTTGAGGCCAGTTCCTCTTGTATCACTTGTTACTTGGGAGAAAGTACCTATTTCTTGGGTTGAAAATGCTTCTGACTTACAGTTGTTTGAAAAAAAAAGGACTTAGACTAAATTATTTCTCAGGGCATGGAGGCTATTCCCACATCCTGCCTCTTTACTCCTTCTGGCTTGTTTCATCTGGCTGGACTGTGTCATGAACCCTAGGCACTGCGTGCATAATCCACTGTGTTAACATCCACGTAGAGGAAGGGAGTGTAGGACCAGGCATGTCTGTTAAGGATGGGCAGTGGCTGAAAGACGGGAAAAAGCTTAGCTCATATGAGCCTTAACAGGGGAATTATACAGGAGATAAGACTTGAGGCAAGAAATTAGCTTTACAATGAGAAAGTCAAAACTAAGACCAAGCTAAAGGCTTGGAAAGCAAGGCTCAACCTGAGTAGCTCTGACTGAGGTGAGACCCCTGAGAAGGACATCTGAAAGCTACATGGTGCGGCCCCTCTATCACTTTCCTGAGCCTCTTCTACCAGATATCTCATTTGAAATGCTGGGGGTTGATTTGCAGGCTTCGCTAGTCAACACAATGGACCCCAGTCTTTCTGCTCCTAAGTTTCCTTTCCATAAGATTAGGATAATTTTCCAGGAGTACTGCAAATACAAATGAGTTTTTTTGAAGCATACAGAGCAGTGACAAGAGGCACTGAAAACCTCTGAGGATGTTAGTCGTTTAGTCTTTGAAGTAGGCTTTGGATACCTCAGTTGAGAAATCTGTTCAAGTTGGCCAAAGGCTACAGAACAAGTGATGAGAAAGTAAAGAGCTGGTCTTGAGTCATGTACTGTCCACCCTTTGTTCCGAGCAGGGCACAGGAAAAAAATGAGAGATGGTGCTCTAAAGAGAACACTATATTATAAAGCATATAAACAAACAGGAACAATTTAGGTTTTCACAAGAACCTTCAGTTTGACACATTCTGACTTTCAGCACTTTATGTTCTTTTTGTGTGTATGTGTGTGTGTGTGTACATAGAGGTTTAACTGAAATCAAAGCCTTCAAAAGGAAATTCTTGAATATCTTCAGTTATAGCTCAGGCTGCTAAAGTTCACTGTTATTAGGATGAGCTCAGCTGGAGCCAAAACACATGAAAATTTGTATAAAATAGGCACGAGTCTGAGCTCAGTTTGCTCCCTCAGGTTATGGTAGAAAGTTACCCTGTTCAAAGTGCCTGTACATAGAATAAATTGCATTTACTTAAACTATCAAAGAGGATCTGTTAAGGGACTTAAATGATGTATAAGCCTCTACTAGCACTTTGTCAAGAATGAATTGCATTTTCTATTTTCTTTCCAAGGATTTAAATGGGCTTTGGATTAGGCTGTGAAGCCATATGTACCCAAAAGAAAATTATGTATATTAGTTTACATTGAGCATCAAGGATTTATTTCCTTCAACTACAATGCTACCTGTTATTTCCTATTAATTTTCTTATTGTCTTCTTTTTCACAGCACCTAAAATGTTCTCTTCAGCAGCTAAATAAACACTCTCCACCCCTCAATAAACCACAGGCAAACTAACTAGTGCTGTTAAGGCTATATGGCTACATCTACCACTTGGCCTCCCTGTTTTGTTTAAACTTACAACACAATATTAAATCCATATCCTTTGCAAAATTCACAAAAGTTAACCTCAAGACCTCCCTGTTTGCTTATTTAGGTATGAAGTCCTACATGCTGGACGTAGGTTATTGTGCATCTTTACCTTCATTATTAGGCAGCTGGATATTCATAGCAGTTTGAATGAGACAGTGAGGAAATGAACATGAGCTAAAGTGATGGTGGAAGAAGTTCAGTTGGGGCTACAGCTGAGCTACCAGAATAGCTGTTCTGTGCTCAAACGCAGATATAATTATACCATCATTAAAATGTCTTATATGTCAACCAATATAAATTCATCCAGTGGCACATGTGGTACAGTTAAACCAATACAACTCTAGAAATGTAAAACCTAAATGGCCCCAGTACTAGCAGGAAGAGCCATCATTTTGCTTTTAGAAGGGATTGCAATAACTCTGTCTAGCACAATAAACATTAAACTGCTTTCAAGAAAACTCTTACTTTGGTTATTGCATAAACATAAGATAATAAGAATGTGAATCTCAAGGTACCATCTGCTCAAGTTACCCAAGGCTAACCACGTCACATAGTTTACTGACCTCCTGCTCTTTCTTTAACATCTCCATGGCTTCCCGAAACTTCCTCTCCTTCTCCTCTGTTTCAGCAATAGTGGCTTGGTTCTGCTCTTCATATGCCATGGCCACAACAGCCAGAATCAGGTTGACCAGATAAAATGAGCCCAGAAAGATGACCAGCATAAAAAAAAGCATGTAGATCTTCCCAGCAGATCTGAGAGTCTGTAAGCACAGAAGTAAAATCTCTGTTTATAAAAATTATTTTTTTTAATAATTCTTTGGAAAATTTAGATTTGCAGTATAATTAAATTCAGCCATTGTTAGCAGGCCAAACAGAATCCCTTCGATGACAAACAACAACCACATGCAAGGAAAGAATCTTCTCAACAATAAATTTTTATTCCTTAGTAAAAAAATGATGTGCCTTGCAGTAAAATTAATTTCTAAGAGAAGAATTTTTTTCTTTCTTTGCCAAATACCTCTGACGGTTTTCTTTGAGAACAGATAATCTTATAATCAGTTGCAGTGAAAGATTCCTCCACATGACTCAATCTATTTTTGTCCAGTGCATAGAAACATTCCAAACTGGATTCATGTAGAATCCCTTCAGATGTCTATGGTCTAAGTCCTTTATAATCAGTGGGGCAAAAAAAGAGATAATTTAGGATGCAACTTGTATGGAAATTATTTAGACATCTGCTTCAGGACAAGAACCAAACCTTCAGTGCCTGGTGCATCTCCATATTTACAGGCATCACTGAAGTTTAGGGTAACAGGCTGAGGTTCTGTTACAGGTTCAGTGGGGCAAAAAAAAAGATAATTTAGGATGCAACTTGTATGGAAATTATTTAGACATCTGCTTGAGGACAAGAAGAACCAAACCTTCAGTGCCTGGCTCTTCTCCACATTTACAGGCATCACTGAAGTTTAGGGTAACAGGCTGAGGTTCTGTTACAGGTATGTCCCATGGCCAATGACTTCACGCTAGTGGTGGAAACCATTGTGCGATATTAGAAAGTGAAATAATAAAAGGGAGTGAAGTTCACCCATATTTGGCATGAGAATTTCAGCCATCCTGAGTTCTACATGCAACTTTGTGCCAAGTAAGTTAACATAGTTATTTAAAGAATTTTCAATTTACATTTACATTTTCCTGAAATGAAATTTTGTAACTGGATGCCTGTGAAGCTGAAATCCCTAGTACCTTCAAAGATGTTTATCTCGGTACTTTCAGAGTAGTATCTGTTGGCACTAACTACCTTGATTTGCTTACGAGCAAGCTCCGGTTTTGCAATTTCAAGATGCAGAAGTAAATCTTAAGTGGCTTCATGGACAGAACATGTAATTTGGTACCAAATTATCATATTTAGTTCTTCGGAGTTCACATACATTTCAGGAACTACATGGTAAAATGTGCACTTACTAGCAGATCACATTGCAAACGTGACTGTAAGTCAAATGAAAGTTCTTCATGATGAAAAGTCTGCAGCAGGGAAAAGTGAAAGGTACCAGGTAGTCTTGCCATCTGCTGAATTTGTGTTCATTACCATGCCTTACAAAACCAGATATGCCAAGCATACAAGTGCTTTTCTAGTCCTTTTTTTGAGGTTGGCTGAAAAGATAAGTTCACATTACACCAGCCACCAAACAAAAATCATTAAGTGGTGATGTGGTGATCTTTATTAAGTGGTGAACTTTATTCTCATTTAGGTAAAATACCCATTCAAAGCATCTTTCTCTCAGTACCAATCCTCCTTCCTTTCCCCAAATGCTCAGACTAAAGTCTCCTGGTATCATCACTCCTAAGAAAAGAAATTGATTGTAACAATTGATAGACCTTTCCACAACACAAAGAGAACAGTTTACCTAATAACCAGCAATTATTTCTTTTCTTTAATTATTGGATATGTAACTGTAACATGACGTGCTTATTTTACATTTTTTAACATAAATAAAACAATCTCACACCTGTTGATAAAGACGTTCCCAGCAATCCTGAGTCATAAGACGAAACAAAGAGAGAAAGGCCCAGCCAAAAGTATCAAAGCTTGTGTAACCATGATCAGGATTTTCCCCGGCCTTAAAACATTTATATCCCTCAGGGCACGTGCTGCAAAACATGAAAGACAATACATGAAATACATCAAAGGTGGCTTCAGCATAGACAAACTGATTTCCAAGAGAACACATTCAATGGGCTTAGTTAAGAGCACAGACACTCAAAGGCAAATTCCATCAGTGGGGCAAAAAAAGAGATAATTTAGGATGCAACTTGTATGGAAATTATTTAGACATCTGCTTCAGGACAAGAACCAAACCTTCAGTGCCTGGTGCATCTCCATATTTACAGGCATCACTGAAGTTTAGGGTAACAGGCTGAGGTTCTGTTACAGGTATGTCCCATGGCCAACGACTAAATGCTAGTGGTGGAAACCATTGTGCGATACTAGAAGGTGAAATAATAAAAGGGAGTGAAGTTCACCCATATTTGGCATGAGAATTTCAGCCATCCTGAGTTCTACATGCAACTTTGTGCCAAGTAAGTTAACATAGTTATTTAAAGAATTTTCAATTTCAATTTACATTTTCTTGAAATGAAATTTTGTAACTAGATGCCTGTAAAGCTGAAATCACTAGTACATTCAAAGATGTTTATCTCGGTACTTTCAGAGTAGT
>WAAB01013923.1:109869-128068 GCA_013389865.1 Piaya cayana
CCAATCCTCCTTCCTTTCCCCAAATGCTCAGACTAAAGTCTCCTGGTATCATCACTCCTAAGAAAAGAAATTGATTGTAACAATTGATAGACCTTTCCACAACACAAAGAGAACAGTTTACCTAATAACCAGCAATTATTTCTTTTCTTTAATTATTGGATATGTAACTGTAACATGATGTGCTTATTTTACATTTTTTAACATAAATAAAACAATCTCACACCTGTTGATAAAGACGTTCCCAGCAATCCTGAGTCATAAGACGAAACAAAGAGAGAAAGGCCCAGCCAAAAGTATCAAAGCTTGTGTAACCATGATCAGGATTTTCCCCGGCCTTAAAACATTTATATCCCTCAGGGCACGTGCTGCAAAACATGAAAGACAATACATGAAATACATCAAAGGTGGCTTCAGCATAGGCAAACTGATTTCCAAGAGAACACATTCAATTGGCTTAGTTAAGAGCACAGACACTCAAAGGCAAATTCCTTCACTGGGTGAAAACACAAGAAATTGGTGGATGCTACCTGGAAATACCAAAGCTTTTTGCAATCTTGTTTTTGCTTTGAAAGGATTCACAGAAAAATGGTAACCACAGCTTAAGCTGCAATGTAAATGAGCATCTACCACTTCAGATATTTGCACTGGATCATAAGTAGGTGCCTAAGCAGGACTTAAATATTATTTCTCTTGGCACTTATTCCAAAATAAAAATCATAATGTCTCTTATTATAGTCATGGGTAATAGTGTGATGGTGAAGCTGCTTTTCCAGTTACTTAGTCTGACACTGACGGGATGACATCAGCATGTGTCATCTGAGTACCTTCCCGGTGGCTTACTATGCTTGACTTGGTACTAACCCCCTGCAATGACTAAATCTTTAATCTAAGAAACCCAGCCCTTTGTTCCACTCACAGCCGTAGTCTGGGGTCATGACATTTTCAGTGCTTCTGCCAGGAAAATGTTTTCTTTGTGTGACTTGCAGATTCACGTATTAAATGGCATGCAGAAAGCATGAATTTCACTGGCTCTCATTAAACTTTGAGGTTCGTTACAAGTAATTTTCTGGCCCCATATGCCAGAAGAGAAAAAGAATACTCTCATCAGTGCTATGTAAGAGCTGAATTGCATTATCAAGTGAAACACAAAGTAGAAGAGAACTCAGGTCAACAAGTCACCTTCTCTCCTAGAAGGGTGCAATATGATTAATTGAAAGACCTCACACCTGTTGCATGTTACAAGTCACTTTCCAAACGAGATATGCCCATCAGAATCTGAAGACACAGAGTAATATAGAATCATAGAATGGTTTGGGTTGGAAAGGACCTTAAAGATCATCTAGTTCCAACGCTGTTGCCATGGTCAGGGACACTTTCCAACAGACCAAGTTGCTCATGAAAGCTTTTAGAATCATAGAATNCTTGAGGCCATTTCCTGTTTCCTCCCAGGAAAAAAAACATAGTGTTTCAGTCACTGCTATTTTTTAACCAAAACAGAGTATTGCCACAAATTGAAATGCAAAGCAGTAGTATAGATAATGAAAAGTAATTTTTAAAATGTCACCCAAAAGATAAACTGACTCCTAAGAAAGCAGAGCATGTCTCAGTACGGAAATCAATGATTTTTTTTCAAAATACCAATTCTATACTGATGTAAAAGAAAAATCTCTACAGCACAGGATAGTAACCCTGTATTGCATGTTGAGATGAGAATACATTGCTAAAGGTTTTGAAGTTCTACAAATCTATGATGTCAGCCACAACATTAGACAGTCAACAACACTTAAGAAGCTTAATCTAATATCATTAGTCAAGCACAAAATTTTAAGTAAGTCTGCTTTGAATGCTGAAAAAAAAGGATTGCTGAAACATTGCAAAATGTGTGCATATCCTTGTTTGCAGTAGTCTTCAGAAAAGGCAGCAAAAAATTGAAAAGAACAGTTGATGTTTAATGAATTAACTGTAACACACAAGTGAGAACATAATAAGTGATTCTGTCACCTTAGGTAAAGCCAAGTTAGTTTATATCATCTGAGAATTTAGACAACAGTAACTGTATATCACAAAGAAATAAAGAGATGCTTCTACTTTCTTTTCCCTGCCAGCCTAGAAATGCCTCCTTCTAGACCTTTCCTACTTTGACTACCCATTGTTTCCTGTTAAGAAGCACATTTGAATTAAAATTACAGTAACATTACTGAGTTAGACGAGAATAAAACACAGAAATCTCAGCTTTTTTTTTTCCCTTAAAATATGCAGATGTACGCCGAAACTCTCTTGTATAGCCATATAATTTCTGAGGCTGCCTTTTCACTAAATCTCCTGTCTCCCAAAGGCAACATCTGCTGTCACTCTCTGCGATAGAGACATGAGATTTCAGCCTCTGCTGCAGTCAGCTTTCAGTGCCCATGACATGCTGCTATCACTCTTCGAGAGCTCTGAGAAATGGATTCTGTGGGTTCCTGAGGAAGAAAGATTTTCTGTTCACTTATGCTAAGACATACCCAGAGAGGACATGAGTATTTTTGTAAGGTTCATTCATTTTGCCATGAGAAAATGACCACACTCACCTACTGTACCTGGCTGGAAACTGAGTGATCATAGAATCATAGATTAGTTTGGATTGGAAGGGACCATGAAGGTCATCCAGTTCAACCTCTCTGCAGTAAGTACATTTTCAACTAGATCAGGTTGCTCAGAGCTCCATCCTGGAATGGAGCACGTACCAACCATCTAAGTAACTTGTTCCTGCTATCATGTCCAGACAAGGACAGGTTTTTCTCAGTCTTCTATTAAAGACCAAGCCCAAGTGGCTCCAGTGAACTGATCTCATCATGCATATCTTAACAGTATTGATAATGGCTAAAGCATCTGAATATAGCTGTGAGAAACTTGATGGTGATGACTTTAACGGTGAACTTGCACCTAGATGGGGCAGTTGGTTGGAAACTAAGTTCCATCTAGAATAATTTGCCTAAAACCTTAGGTGAAATGGAAATTTTTAATTTCATTGTGAGAGAGGGGATTTTTCTCCGAATCTCTTCACCATGTTGAACAAGAAAGTTGGAAAGAAAGGAGATATTAGGAGTACTGCACTTAGATTTATTTTCATAAGAACCTCTCTGCACCACAAGATTAGTGGCTACAAAGTCACTCTTAGTTTCACTGCGACTGTTGCTAATGGAAACTCCATTTTGACACAGAATAACATTTGAGCAACTGCTCAGGGAGGAAAACCATTACTTGGCAAGCCCTAGCACACAGAGATGCAACTCCTATGACTGTGAAAGGGAGCAATGGTACCTCAGACTAATATTTATATTTATAACACACTTAGTACCTTTTCATGTTTAATTCTGTCTTTATGTGTCTCTAAAGCCTTTTCCACTCAGCAACAGATTGCTGGTGTGAAATTATCTGTCTGACTCCACAGTGAGAGTACACAGTTCTCTAATATTACGTTCAGGTGTAAGAGCATTGAAATGAAGTGTGTTCAGGATGAAAAGCATGAACTTCACCTCAAAAGTGCTACCAGTGTTAGCTCACATCCTTCTTACTAGGCGCTACAGACAAAATATACTTTTCAAGTCCTTATTTTTGCTTGCCCTCCTTTGTAGCTGACAGTACCAATAACCTATGAGGTGTGGGAATGACTGGGAGGAAAACAGAATGCTGCTTCCCAGAAAAACAGTCTATAGAGATCTAGGTGTAACAATCTCACATGAGAATATTATTCTGCAACTGACACCATTTCCTCTGAGGATGCTTCTAAGCAGCCTCAAGATTTTGCTGAAGTGACTTCATTGTATAGTATTAAGCCTTCCCCTTTGGATTTTTTAGCAGACTCTGGCTTCTTTTACCTCGAGGAAGCATTTAACAGGATTGGACTCCTCTCTTTTGCACAGGGATGGGCAACAACAAGTTACATAAATACAACATCCTCCGCAGGAGCCTCACAGGATGCTGTTCAATTGATCACAATAAAATTAGTGTCATTGATTTGGAAAAGTTAAAGCATCAGTTTACCTAGCTACCCATCAGGCTGTAATCACCATTGTACGTTGGCACCGGTACAGGAAATTAAAGAACATAAGAAACAGCTTTGTTTTAAATAACACAGATTTGGAATGCCAGAGAGTTGTAGCTGAGGGGCATAATTACAACATACTCTGGCTCAAGAGTTTAATCTAGGCAAGCCAAGCAACCTGCTGATCCTGTCTGTCGTGGCAAATAGGGCTGTGCAAAAAAAAAAAAAAAAGATTTGTAAAATAACCATGTGTTGGATTGTAACATTCAGATCCTGAAAATACAGGGAGGGTTGTCCATGTGTTACCGGGAGTTAGTGTCAAACAGCTGCTAGTGTCAGCTACAGCATCTGTAAGGTAAAGGCTGCACTTTAATTTGGTTTAGGTTGCATAGGTACACTATGGTTTGCTACACTTAATTGTTTATGAAAGAAGCAATAATGGGATCAAAAAATGAATACTGCAGACACAACAAAAATTTTAAAAAAACAAACCCACATTGTGGTAAGAGCCCCTTAGTGTTCCTGTTCAGACCAAGTATGCAAAACCAAAGCTGAAAGGTTTATACTTGATGCTTTTGACATACAGCTAATTCCAGAGGAATGGAAACCACCCTCGTGAGCACACTGGGGTTTCAAAGCCTGGCCAGTAAAAGCTGGAAGAAGAGACAGTGCCCATGGCCTCTGAGTCTTATTGATGTGCATGGTAAAGTCCTCCTCAATTTGCCTCTTCATCTGGAAGTCCTCACGCCACAAAGGAGATGCTTAGATCTCTGTTAGATCATAGACCTAAGTGATTTTCTCTGCACCTTCAATATTTTCTCATTCCCTGGGCTTTGAGGGAGAAATCAGCAGTGAAATTAGGATTGCATGTGGTGCAGTGGTTGGGGCTGAACAGATAGTTTCCTTGATTAATGTTTCCTCCTATCTGACAAGGTGAAACTACCCATTCTGAAACAGGGCAGTATTTTAAAAAATGGATGTTGAATGAGCAACTGGGAATGCAGGAGAAAAAGACTGAAAGTCAGCAGCATCCCAGCCAAAGCTGGGCATTGCCATCAGTGAATTCTCAGTCTGTCTGAAAGTCATAGGTCGCTCTCCTTCCCCTGCTCTTTCTTGTTTTGTTATATTAAAGACTAATCATGGTTAGAGGGTCTCAGTTACAATTCCCCCTTTATTGCCATCCAAGAGACATGATGTGACTCACAGAGGCATTCTTCACCTTGGATAGGTTTGACTAGGAGCCTCCATCAGCTCTCACTCCAGGCATCTAAGGGGTCAGAAAGAACCTGAGAGGCATTTTTTAAAGCAAAGGTGCCAGTGGTCTGAATGGAAGGAAGTACAAGCAAATCCAAAGTCCGCAGGGAAAAAAAAAATTAAAAAGAGCTCAGAATAAAGAGTGACATCAACAAGGAGCTAAATCTGTAGGAGCAAAGGGAAGGAGATGCTCATGAGCAAGCTTGCTCACAGGCTCAGAGGACCCATTGACCTGTGCATGCTACCGACTTGCATCCACAAAAAATTTCAGACTCCCCCACTGGCTACTTGTTCAGGCAGCTGGAAAACCACTGGTTTCAGTGTTAGACATCAGACCCCTCCATGCATGCATGCAAACACCAAAAAGAATCCCTGAATGGAATCATAGAATTGTTTAGGTTGGAAAAGTCGTTTAAGACCATCAGGTCCTGCCAAGTCTGCCACCAAACCATGTCATTAAGCACCACATCTACAAATCTCTTAAATGCCTCCAGGTTGATTCCAACCACTTTCCTGGGCAGTCTGATCCAATGTTTGACGACCCTTTTAGTGAAGAAATTTTTCCTAATAACCAATCTACTCTCCTCTTGGTGGAACTTGAGGCCATTTCTTCTCATCCTATTACTTGTTACTTGGAAGAAGAGACCAACAACCACCTCACTACAACCTCCTTTCAGGTAGTTGTAGAGAGCAATGTCTCCTTAACCTCCTTTCCTCCAGACTGAACAGCCCCAGTTCCCTCAGCTACTCCTCTTAAGTCTTGTGCTCCAGACCCTTTATCAGCTTTGTTGCCCTTCTCCGAATGTGCTCCAGCACCTCAATGACCTTCTTGTAGTGAGGGGTCCAAAACTGAACACACTATTCAAGGTGCAGTCTCGCCGCTGCTGAGTACAGGGGAACAATCACTTCCCTAGTCCTGCTGGCCATGCTTTTTTCAATACAAATCAGGATGATATTGGCCTTCTCAGCCACCTGGACACATTGCTGGCTCATATTTAGCCAGCTATTGGCAAATACTCCCAGGTCCTTTTCCACTAGGTAGCTTCCCAGCCACCCTTTCCCAAGCCTGTAAAGTTTTATGGGTTTGTTGCCATCCAAGTGTAGGACCCATCTGTTACCAGCAAGCCGGGTTTGTCATGTAAACTGATCCATGATCAAAAATGCCAAAATCTGCTGGTGACAGCAGGCTCAGAGCCAGGTATTGATCTTCTGGCTCTTCCTGTTTCTTCCCTCATCATTCCCAGCAACTGGAATGATAGAGGAGAACACTACTTGTAACCCTCAATCCCTTAACTCCCTCTGATGCAAAGTGACTGTGTGAGACTTCATGCTGCAGCAAGGTAAGCAAACTCTCACTTCTCATCACTCAATCCAGTAGTCAAACACCGGATCTTCTGTCTAACCCATCAAACAAAATGTAGGTCAATAATTTATCACCATAAACTTAGTGATAGTTTACTGCTTAATGAAGACTGTAGTCCATAGTCAATCTGCTTCTCTCATGTGTCTGATGAGCTTATTACAGCTTTGGCTAAGAGGTAGTATTACCACCCATCCTTGAGAACTGAGTGGATTTGGATTTAATCCCTACTATTGCTGTTTAACCAGAGACATGATCTTCCAAATACTCAACTGATCCCTAGGAGTGGGAGCTGGTGTCGCTGCCCCTAAGCCTATATAATACACTTAGTTATACCTATGGCCCCTGCAGCATCTTTCAGGTGATATACTTGCTTTGCACTTTTTCTCACACTCAAGTGAGAGGCTTTCTCATCACAAGCAAACCATCCTTGTTCTTGTGCCACTGTAACTAAGAGAGAGTAGTAAAGTAAAACTTTATGTGATTTACCTCACTATCTAGTTAAATTAATCTAAGGTATGCTATACAGTCTGAAGGTTGATAATAAGTTCTTTAATATTACTTACTAATCTAGGGTGTATTTAGGTTATTAGCTCTCATAGTTTAACCAACAGTTAATTTTTAAAAAATATTCTCATTTTAGTGACATCTGAAGAAGCCACATTCCTCATTTCACTGGCCTTTCCCACCCATTAGCCAGCCATATCCCATCAAACTGAAATTGTTGAGTGTTACGAACACAGCAGTCCCACTAGGCACATTGGGCACTTCTCCCAAGTGACAGNCCCTGTGGTGGATCCGTTCATGCAGCAAGTTAAAGACATGCTACAAGACCATGACCTGCCTGACAAAGTTGGCCAGTCCAGAGATCACCTGCAGCTGGTTGTTTCTCTTGACCTTACCCATTCCTGACACTCCAGAGGAGTATACATGTGTAACTAAGACACCTGAGCACCATCTGCACCCACCCCTGGATTGTACCTCTAAATGCAAACAAGCCAAGCCAAGGAAGCTCCTCTCACCTTACTTGTCTAGTATCCAACACAATATGGCCTGAATCTGGNTTGCTTGTAGTCAGGGGACCAAGTGCTGTTTCACATGTTCATCTGGTTGACATACTCACTGTTCCAAGCTCTCTGGGTGAGAGCTGCAGTGCTGGGCTGTGCAAAGTACTGTTAGTGGAAGCATCTGATAGCAGCACTGCTCCTCAGTACAGTGCATGTTACTCCTCTGCCTTTCAGGGATGTGATAAGCTTTTGCAAGGGGCTTTAAACCACTGCATGAAGGATGCATAAAGGCAAAGGAATGTTATTACAGCTCAGAGAGATCAAAGTGCTGCGTCGCCGTACATGTCACAATGAGTATGCTGACAGTATAGTGGATGGATTATCTTCCATAAAAATGTTGCTTTTGGTACACACGGTGGCTACGACAACAGGCATCTGACACAATTTTATGTGTTGGTATTAATTACATTAGTAAAATGCCACAACACAAAAGGAAACAGCATTTTTTTTTCCGTCAATACTTTAGAAGGAGTTACGACTCACTCAAAAACTTCGAGGAGTGTTAACACCACACGGTCCTTCCTTCTCTTATGTGCAATAAGCTCAGTGACAGCAGAATTTACCAAACCATACAGAATATGGCCCATGCTATACATTATTTTAATGTACCCTGTTAAGAAAAATCAAGGTCATAATGAGGATAAAGGTAGCTAAAGTTTCTATAGCAACAGTTACCAGGATGCAGTTGCCGAAGGTGCTTTCTTGTTGCATCCTAAAGTAGCTTTACTGGCTGCTTTTCCTTCCTGTTCACTAGTCTTTTTGGCTATATCAGTACAGACACAATGCAAATGTGCTTTCATTGTCAGTATCATCTTGTAGACTATTCCTGCCCATGAGCTGAATATACAGGACATATCATGTGAAAGGGGGAAAAAAAAATTTAAGCAGCCTGACCTTGAGATCTGAGGGGACACAATTGACTTAAAACATGCACACTTTTCTGAAAAGCCAGCTCCTTGTTGTCGTTGCAAGTGAAAAAGTGAAAAGATCAAAGATAAGTTTCTCTTTATTTTCTATTTGTTTACTTTATAAGTTGATAGCATCTTGTCTGTTTCTCTTTCTCCTAATGGATAAATTTCCTTGCTCTTTCCATTGCTTTCCCAAACCTTCAGGCAGAAGGGGAAAACAGCAATCTAGGCACAGCAAGAGAACATTCCTGTGAAATTACAACAGAGTGGGAATGATTTAGACCTGAAATATGTCTTCCTTTTTCATGGACACATAATTCCACACTTCTGCAGCCCCTGTAAGTCTGTACTCTGTGGGGAAACACGGGACTCTGCAGTACTGGTCATCTCACCAAAATGAATAGCTGACAGTTAGGGAGAAGGAGCAAGCTGTAATTGCACGGGTGGCATGAAGCCGGCTGGTGCAGCCTGCAGTTCCCACAGCCCAGTTGCTGGGAGATTTGGTCTCATGGTTGCAGCATGGTGACACCTGGTAGAGGCACTGATGATGCTCTTCAGTGTGACACCTCACTGGGCACAGTTCCCTTGATGCAAAGACTGGACTTCAAGCAGGCTAGAGCAGCTTTCTTCTGCTTCTAGCCTTCTGCTTCTAGCCAAGACCCAGTAGAATTTGATGATTGTACCAGATCTCTACTGGACCTTCCTCAGGGCTAAAACAGTGTCTTCAAAACTGGATAAGCCAATACACTAGGAATTATATGGAAAAGTAAATGTATAGAATTTGTAATGCTTTCAAAAATCAGACTATCTAAGCTTTCCCCATTCATTTTAACCAAATCAAACACGAAGATGAAATTGCAAAGGGAACCAACTTGGATAAATCCCACTGCAGTCACATCTAAAAGAACAACCAAATCTAATCCCTAAACACATCGAGAAGCAGGAATAATTCTGAAAATACATTTTTTTTAGTTTTAACAGCCTTGCTGTTATTACTGCTTCGAGTGTCTAACCAATCCGTGCTACACAGCTCAGAGTAGAGGATGTTTCCATTAATGAGTGCACTGATTGTGCCTATGGTGAAACACTGAGCACGCATGACTAGCATTAACTTTGAACCAAAGAACATCTTTGATCACAATCAATTGATTTTCCTTCTACTCCAGACATTATATCTTGATTCCACTGGACTCTCCATTCCTGCTAAATACAAAGGAAATTTTTGCAGTGCATTAAGAGAAAAAATGCACCTGCATAAACAAAATGAAAAACAACACAAAAGTTCTATTTCATGAAACAAATAATAAAACTTCAGGCATTGTGAAGAAAGTTTCTGAGGCATCACATAGGAAGCTCCACAGACAGGTTAGTCCTTATTCAAAAAAGAAATATGCTATTCCTACCATGTCTCTGCAATGTGATTTTTAAAGTAGCTCCTTGAGGTTGATTGAGCATATTTAAAAATGTATATAGATGGGGTTTTTTTCTTCCATCTGCTAGTTAAAGTACTAGAGACACGTTTGCTGCTGCTGAGTGACATACTATTCAAATCCCTTCTGAATTAGAATCAATATTAGCTAGATCCATTACCTCCTGCTTTATTGGCAGTATGGGTGCTTGTTCAGAAAGCAGTGCCTCCTAGTAATGTAATAAAGCCCCCACCCTGGAGATAATTAGGTTGTCTGTGATATAACATCCACTGATGATCATTTCCCTGCTGATTTTGGCCTGCTACTTCAGCTCAGGTTGCAATCTCCATCACTACACGTTCTTACATCAGACCATCTGAGTCTCATCACCTAGTAATTGCCACAGTAGATTTATCTATATTTTTTTTACTCTTCTATAATAACATCAACCAGCCAGACCTCAGAGTGTCATTAATATGCTTTTAAAATGCACTAAAATGGCTTTGTCAGTTGCCTCGAGATTTAATATCCCAGCCACAACACACTCTAATAACAAATCCTTCCAGGAGTACACACATGACACAACCCTTCCCCAAATTTCTTTTGGGTCCTCCATGTACCACAGAGGCTGATAAATTCAAGATTGAAACTGGGAGCAGAAGTACGCTCAAAAAAAATGCTATGAACACTCAGACACAGCCTTGCCAGCTGTCTTTCCTAATCCTCTTTACTGATGCCTTGATGGGTTCCTAAGTTAAGCATTCTCACTTGCCATTAATGTCATTACTAGTAGATGGGTGAACCACAATCTGATGTATCCTCTCACTCTTAACTCACTTCCCCTGATCCTGTGGTGCAACCTGTCCAAAAAGTTCCTACATATTCAGATTTTGTGTTTTACTATTGAATACACCTGCTCTTGGCTTTGACCACTGAAAGATAAGAGAAAATAAATCTCACTCCATTAGATACATCAGTTTGTAAATGATGGTCTCTCCATCCTAACAGGTGGGAACACAGGACTCTGCAAGTCCCTTGAGGCCTTAGGATCATCTTATTATTATCTTTACATCTTTAAATAACAGGATGACCAGCAGGAACTCTGTGCAAAGTATAGCAGATGAGAGAATACTTGTTAGTGCTGAACTAAAAACCAGTGCAAGTAGGGACATTTACTTTTCAATTTTAGGCATTTTAAGCCAAACCGTACCCAGTGGTATTAAATACTTAGCTAAAACAGCAAGAGGCTGAAGAAGAAAGAACCAATGCAAAAGGGAAAGAGGATTTCTCTTAATGGCACCAACACTGATAGTTTTTATGTATTTATCAAAAGATTAATTAGGAAACTACACATGGGGTAGAGCAATGAAGTTGATGAAGGGGCTGGAGAAGAGGCCTTATGAGGAATGGCTGAGACAGCTGGGGTTGTTTAGCCTGAAGAAGAGGAGGCTGAGAGGAGATCTCATTGTCTATAACTACCTGAAAGGAGGTTGTAGAGAGGAGGGAGCTNCTTATACACAAGAGCTGGAAATTGTCCCCTGGATGTTTCAGGCTGTGACTCTCACAGGCACAGCGCCTCCACTGAAGGCTTTCTACAGTCAGAGCTTTTTGCTGACACATTGCAATCTATTGACCTTCCAGGAAGGAAATAAGAGTAGTTTTGCTAACACGCCTTGCCAGAACCCAATCTTTACATCCATACAAGCTACGAATATGTAGATATTCCACAGATATTGGATTGGTATTTAACTTTTCACCATTTGGGAAATTCCAAAGCGGCATTCCCTGAACTATGCTTCATAAACTGCCTATAATCTAATGTATCCTTTGGACACTGCTTATGACCTTAGCAGCCAGCCACCACCACAGTTCAGGTCATCAAGGAGAACAATGCATAATATTTCCCAATGTGCAAAATATTACTGCTGTGCAAAACCTTTCTTCCTCGATATTATTGCCTATTGGCTATGAAAGGCTGAAGTTCACCAGTATAGGTAGATTGCCAAATCCTGGGATCCCCAGGAAACATCCCAGTAGTCCTGGAGTCCAGCCTGAGCCTGGATAATGCAATGTATTACAATCAACAAAGCACTTAATTAATGAATGCTGACATTCTACCTTCCTTGGAACAAACAAAGAGGAAAGCATGGCCCTCTGCCCAAGGAGCTTACAGTCTAAATTAGACTGGCAATACAGAGGAGACACACAAGTCATGCAGAGGGAAAGCTGACACTTCAGCTTTCTCTTTGTTTTATGTAAATACAGATATAGACAGTGGCAGCAGAAAGTAAAGTGTCTCTCTCCGGGACCCTATGGCTTTTCTCCTCTCCTACCCACAATCAAGTTTAGACTTTTTCTTCCCTTCTCCCTGCTGTCTCCCTGTGCACAGATGCTTTTGAGTTCTTCCTAATTTAAATTCTAATTTTTTTTCAGTCTCCACATTTAGTTCTACCAACTCAAAACACCTCCCCCCAAAAGCAGATCATGTCACTCCTGACTTCACCTAAGTCGTTCACTTCCCTGGTTCAAACACTCTTACATATTTAGGATCAAAAAACTCATCCATCCCACCAGTAAGATCCTTTCTTCCTTTTCCTACAAATTCTAAGAGCGTACAATCTTTGCAAAGCTTAGAGTCTCCTCTGCCCACACAAGATCCCATCTCTATCCATCTCCTCTGAACTCCTCCATTTCCATCAACATTACAAGAACCTGTCAAATAAAATCAAACACTCAGACAATGCAACCAGACCCCGAGGACTGAATGCAGGAGAAACCGGCAGTGTCTACAGATGGCAGGGATATGAATAACGTCCTTTATGCAGAGTAAGTTAGTATATCACAGGAATTATTCTGCATCTCTACACTGTCTATACTGTAAGAAAATGAAACATGCGTACGTTATAAACGTACATGCAAATGTAGATCACAACTCAAAACAAAGTACCTTCCAAACTCCAAAGTACGTTATTTTGGGGACTAGCATTTGTTGATCTGTATATCTTCCTTTGCCAAAAGCCAGGAATTTATCATCAGTCTAAATCCCTTCAGTTTTTCTGCTTCTATCCTTCTTTCATTTCCTTTAAAATACTCTCTACTCAAAGTGTTACCTAGTTTTTACTTTTTTGTTTTTTATATGAGAAATTTAAATGTATTCACTGTAAAAATGCCCTGAAATATTTTAGACCAAATAAGTGACACACACAAACTGCAGTTCAGGAAATAGTATTACTATGCATAATATTGTCATTTATTCTCTCTCCTATCATGACGGACATAAGGAAGTTTAAATATCTGCTTCAAGCTGGTGAGAACTGGACAGAACTGAAGGAAAACATAGCAAACCCCCCCCAACCATACAATAAACCCAAGCCAGAAGTGAAGATATTTTTAAAGCACTTACCCAGCATCACTACTATTGCCACACAGTAACACATCTTCTGTCCCATTTTTTATGAAATAGTTCACTGCAATAGAAACAGAGAAACGGCTTTTTAACAAGTACATTCTGGGAAAGAGAACATTCACAAATATCATCCACCAACCGGCATACTCAATTGATACAGTAATTGAGAGATGAATGCAGGCTTTTGCTTTGTTTTGCTAATTCTAACTTCTATAAATTGCAAAACCAAATAAATTTTTCAAAGCTCTTTAAGCATGTGCTGTTTGTACTCTAAATTTGACTAACTTAATAAGGTGGCAGAAGGTCTGTGGACAATGTTTGTAGGGAACCTCATCTAGCCATGTCCCTGGCTGTTCTAACCGAGAATACTGTTTCTGAATTCACTATAGCACTACGTAATGAAACCTAATCGTAAGCTTGTCCATGTCATTTAGACTCTGCACTGACAAGATACATATTAATTGAAGTTTGTGATAGGAATTCCTGACTCAGAGGTTAAAAGTGCAACAAGCTATAAGTCAAAATGTAATTATACTAACAAAGAAGCACGCTCCTCCAACCTGGTGAGTTCCATTCAGCATAGAAAAGAGTATAAAGAAATAGAAACAGAAAAATGCAACCTATTAAAGATCAAACAAACAAGGAAGTATTCATAAACACAAATATTTATCAACACAGTCATCTGTAATGGCAAAGGAGAGAGACAGACGCTTCTCAAGGGAGACTCAGAGGAGCAAGCTAAATTTAAGTGCTCTGCATCATTCCCTGGTTGACTATCAATGAGGCTTAAGGAAATTAGCATCCCCAGGCTAATGAGAGCCTTTGTGTACAGATTTGTTCTTCAATTCCCTGCCAACAAAGTCTAACATTCAGAGAAAGAGGAGGCCAACTTTTTCTCAAAAAGGATAAGATCAGTTTTCCAGAGACAGTCTGAAGAAAGATGTTCTAAGGAGCATTTCTAAAACCAGAATGGGAGAATGAATAAAACCATTGATCTAGAAACATAATAAACATAAGACAGGATGGTAGGTGACTGATGGAAAGTACATACACCAGTGTGCTTTGCTGCAGCAGAGAGGATATGATTCCTCATTGATATAAGACATGATGGTGGCAGCCTTGCACAGCATCTGTTTGTAAGCAGTGTGACCTCTGCAGATGATGCTTAGAAGAGGTCCTCCATTCTAGACTAACTCTCTGTTATGAAATGTTTTAAAAATCAAGAGCGACAGCTTATCTAGGCAGGCTATGCAAAGAATGTTCAATGGCTCAAGCCACCGAACAGATGTGCTGTGGCTTTCTCAGTAAGCTGCGAGCAGTGGAAAAGCCCTGCACGCCAAGAGGGAATTACTATCCATGAGCTTGCGGTTACGAGGGCACGTGATAGTGTTCACAAGTTATAAGAGCATCTATCCAGCTCACACTGTATGCGTGTCCGCTTTGTTTACATGTGGGCTTTCTACGGAAACATCTTGACTGACAGCAACACGGAGGTGTTCAATATGTTTAAGGGTCTGTGATCAGTCACCACAAAAAGAGGAAGGGCACAGTGTCTTCCGTTTCTTTTCACTCTCCACTTCTGCTCATGAAAGACTTCCACTTTTCTCAGGACAGATGGTATCTTATTAGGATATATAGTGACACAAATTCATCAGATTCTGGAGTATGGAGGAAATACGGCGCAATCATGAGATATAAGACAATGGCAGAGGCTCTGCAACTTGTTATGAAATGATCACCACATGCGGTACCCTGAAGTCAACAAGCATGCACTTCTCACTGGAAATTGCACCTTTCCATACTGCAAATGCTAAGACCAGACCAGGAGGACCATAGATTTGTCATTGTGTGTTGACCACTTTCTTCGAGGGATGACTGAAGCTGTGGAGAACAGAGCTTGCTGAAGACCAAACCAACACCTCCTGGTCAACCAAACCCAAAGATGAGAACAGTCAGAACACAGAAGTAAAGGAGGAAAAGGAGACTGTGTGCAAATAAGAAATCTAAAAGCTCAAGAACAGACAAAAATCTGATGGCAGTTGTTGACTTAAACATTCACTTTTCTAAAACAAGCAATACAGTAGGTGTCTAGGAGTGCTATAAAATACACCCTGAGGAATCTCAGTAATCTTCCAGCTGAGGAGGGACTGTTTACAAAGGTTCATAGTGATAGGACTAGGGGCAATGGATATAAACTAGAGAGGGGCAGATTTAGGCTAGACATAAGGAGGAATTTCTTCACTATTGGAATGGTGAGGCACTGGCACAGGTTGCCCTGGAAGGTTGTGGACGTCCCATCCCTGGAAGTGTTCAAGGCCAGGTTGGATGGGGCCTTGAGCAGCCTGATCTAGTGGGAAGTGTCCCTGCCCATGGCAGGGGGATTGGAACTAGACTGGAACATTAAGGTCCCTTCCAACCCAAACTATACTATTATTCTATTCTATGAACCAGTGCACTGATGCTGCTAGGAGGTGTTATCTTCATCACAGAGTATGCAACTGCGTAACAATCATGTCACAGCAACCATGCCAAATTTCAGCTTGTGGAAGAGCTGAATTGCTGATTCTCTTCTGATAAATGAAGGGCAGATTAGAGTACTATACACAAGGACGCAAATCGCTGTATTATCAAATATGCACACACAATCTATTTGTCATTCAAAGCAAGTTGGTTTGGATTTTGATCAAGCATGGCAGGCAATCAGAGTTCTTTAAGAAGAAAACAGTCATCATCCTTGCTTTTAAGAGCAAACCACCTTGCTATTCTATTATCAACCCATGGTCTCAGCTTCCCATCAGTTAACTCTAACAGGGAAAAAGAACATAAAAATCATTTTTCATTTACAGTAGGATTTTCTCTCTGAAACATAAACTGTCCAAAGTATTCAATAAAATTTGAAAACATGACTATTTCATTGTTTTGTAACATTCCAATTACATTTTGTATTGGTTTGTCCACTTTTTTGCTGAAAAACTTCTGCATGTCCGTGGGAAACAAAATAAAAAAATGAAAGTGGAAAGCAAAATTGATAACCCCCATACTAGATTTGTTTTTCATTTTTTTACAGTAAAATCAAGCCAAAACAATGTTTCCATGTATGCATGTGTGTACATATTCTTTATGCAAGATGTCACTCTTTCCAAAGGAAATACTAACTTTTCTTTCTACCAGCTTTACTAAAATGTCAATGCCACAGTTATAGTGCATACAATGCCTTCTAGGAACTTCTCTACAGGAATTTCCAGAGTAAGTTAATATTAAATGAATAAAATTAAATTGAAATTAACTTGATCTTATTAAAAGTAAAAAAAACAACTATCAGAACAACACTGGCTTCATATCAGTTTCTTGTCAGTCAGAAATTATTTACTCTACTGTTGCCAAATAAACTTATCTAGTTTTCTTAATACCAAACATTTCTTGTCAGTATTCAGCAGTCAAAAATTCAACAGAAATGTGTTTTCTAATAACAAGATGCTATCTTATCGAAAACATACGCACATTTGTGCCCAAATCTTAAAAATACATATTAAGACCTTGTATCTCCACTGCTCCTAACTTAATATTACTTGTGTTAGGTTGATTCTGCTGCCACTAAATAGGTGTACGATGATTCTATTATCTTGGTGCTGTCTTCCCAGGACTTGTTGTTTTAGAAGTGACAAGTGGAGTTAAATAATCCTCTAAAGTGGGCGTAAACAAGCAGCTTGTTGCCTTCTTACAGAGTTTTGTCTACCTGCAAAGGACAGTGAGATGGTAGCAACTACTTCCATCAAAGTGGCTGAAAAACCACAGTAAATCCCAACTCATTTTACAGTGTATGACTATGCTCACACTACCACAACGTCACTGCAACAAGCCCTTGTGCAACTTAGTTGGAAAATAACAGAGGTATATCTCCATCTACTATGGATCACATCTTGGCATTGACACTAACACACTTGTAGCACCAGAGAGTAAACACTCCTCTAATGAATTCCCTTAAATGTTTTGAGGAAAGACTTAATAACCAATATTACTTGGCAGAGCTATTATATGCTACATTATTATTTGGTACGGACTACCGATAGTTGTCTATAGATGTGATGGGGAGCCCAGACAGTAACATTCCATGACTTGTAGAGTGGAGTAATACCTGCTCTTCCCCATCACCAGCAAAGGGACCTTAAACTAAGCACAGAGCAGGAAATAATGTCCATAATCCAGGTCTCATTTATATTTACAGTAATTCAATCTTTCTAGCATCCTCAGAGCTCCTGACTATCCAGGGACACCAGGCAGCTCAATAGCAGTAGCAGCCCTAACCATCAGTGGTCTCTCAAAACTTAAGTTTCCAACAGCATTATGAAGATGAAAATATACCACCACATTTTTTCCTCCAATAGCACTATGATGTACCCTCCAAGTCCATATTCTTCCTCCTACACTGGCCAAAGCATGCAGTATTGACCTTAGTTTTGAAGTAGGTCTATGCAAGTACTGAGGTAATACACAAAATCCTCCAGACTCACAACGTTTTCTTTCCCAAACCAATTTCTCAAGCTTCTCATCATTTCTGCTGATTTTTTCTATGCTTTTCCAATTTATCAGTNGCAGGATAGTCCTCCTCATTTCCATGGAAAGGAATGCTAAAGTTTCCAGTTCAGACAAATGGAAAAGATTAGAAAGTCAGCTTAGAAATCACAGTCCCCGAGTCCAGCTTCTGTTCTTCCTTCAAAGACCCAGCTCTTTTACAAGAAATTAATTCCAATTTGGAAAAAAAAAAAAA
>WAAB01013923.1:129656-206007 GCA_013389865.1 Piaya cayana
CAGAGCTCCTGACTATCCAGGGACACCAGGCAGCTCAATAGCAGTAGCAGCCCTAACCATCAGTGGTCTCTCAAAACTTAAGTTTCCAACAGCATTATGAAGATGAAAATATATCACCACATTTTTTCCTCCGTCCATACTCTGCCTCCTACACTGGTCAAAGCATGCAGTATTGACCTTAGTTTTGAAGTAGGTCTATGCAAGTACTGAGGTAATACACAAAATCCTCCAGACTTGCAATGTTTTCTTTCCCAAATCAATTTCTCAAGCTTCTCATCATTTCTGCTGATTTTTTCTATGCTTTTCCAATTTATCAGTATCTTTCAGGTTTCAGCATTGCTCCCTTCCCTACCAGGCAATTATGACAGAGTAAACATTCACAACGGCTCAATCTGTCAAGTTAAAAAAAAAAANAAAAAAAGCCTATATAGTATCACGCTTGCATAAACAGCAGCATTCAAATATCATTAGTCACTGCCCAGAGAAGAGTCCTCTGGCTGACTTTCTAACAAAAACTTCAGAGAGGTGTCTGTTATCTCAGACTATTTATTGCAGCCACACGAGTGCTCGCTGGTTGGAGGCTTTCTCCCTGTGTTACAGCTGGCACAGAGCACTGACAGCCACCAAACGTCCCAATTCCAAATTTAAAATGCAATTCAGAAAGCCCCATCACCTTAGAGTTACGTGACATAGAAACAAAATAGATAACACTCCCTCCTCACCCTTTCGCCCACCAGCACAAACACACTGTACCTCCTGGTAATACATAATAATTAAAACGAATCCTTGCTGCACTTGCTGTGTGTACACTGTGTCACATGCGATGAAGTCTCTAATAAATGAAATTGAGTTTGAAGATGAAAAACATGCCTCACAAAAGCAATGGAACAGGCTGTATTAAGGGTATTATTAGGGAAGAATGCTTGGGAATAAATGTCACTGCCAGTTAGTTCTTCCCTGCTAAAAGGGACTGCAAATAATTACAATAATCAGTTACTCTCCTGTTGCTCACCCCACGACAGGGAATCTGGCTGGCCTCTGCTATCCCTTGGCACTTGCTGCGGCCAAACCTTCTTCTAGGTTTCATAGGCTCTTGGCTGCTCTCCTATCCCTTCTTGCTTTCCATTTTTCCCTCCCTTTTCTGCTGGGCACTTGTTTCTGCCCTGGTCTCTCCTGCCACTGTACGTCATAACCATACGGGAGGACATTTTCTAAACTTCAGATAAAAAAGGAACAGGAGGAGTTAATTGTGAGGATGGTTGGGTGGGTAGGGACAGAGTCCAAGCAGGCAACTTTTTTTTGAGTATACAGCATTGGCTTATACGTGACTTTAGGACAGCTACAGCCCTGAATTTAGGGAATTCTCTGGGCATCAGCTATCCTACAGGAGATATCAAAAAGCTGAGAAGAGGGCATAGAAAGCCATGCATCAAGGTGCTGGAGGTAAGTGGTCTCCTTAAGCTTGAGAGGCTCAGGTAGTCTCCTATCAGTGCTTCCCATCATGCTCAACATCAGCCAAACAAGCATTTTCCCAGCCAGGGTTCAGCAGTCACCACAACACCGAAAAGAATGCATCCAAGTTTGATATTGCAGTTTTTTCCCTCTTTCTGAAAAAGCCACTAAAAATATCAATCAAGCCCTCTGCTAGATGGCTCCCGTGCACTAGGAAGAGGCTCTGAAAGCCTCTGAGATCCACAGTACTTGGACTGTGCTGCCTGTATGGTCCGAGTGAAAGAAAAGTTCATCAGGAGGGAACAAAAANCTTCTTTAAAAAATAATTTATTCTAATTAAAATTATGCTCCAGCTTATAGTTTACACACCTACTTCACAACACTGAGCAAGTCAGTGGGGTACATAGAACTGCAGGATAGTCCTCCTCATTTCCATGGAAAGGAATGCTAAAGTTTCCAGTTCAGACAAATGGAAAAGATTAGAAAGTCAGCTTAGAAATCACAGTCCCCGAGTCCAGCTTCTGTTCTTCCTTCAAAGACCCAGCTCTTTTACAAGAAATTAATTCCAATTTGGAAAAAAAAAAAAANCCTCACCCTTTCGCCCACCAGCACAAACACACTGTACCTCCTGGTAATACATAATAATTAAAACGAATCCTTGCTGCACTTGCTGTGTGTACACTGTGTCACATGCGATGAAGTCTCTAATAAATGAAATTGAGTTTGAAGATGAAAAACATGCCTCACAAAAGCAATGGAACAGGCTGTATTAAGGGTATTATTAGGGAAGAATGCTTGGGAATAAATGTCACTGCCAGTTAGTTCTTCCCTGCTAAAAGGGACTGCAAATAATTACAATAATCAGTTACTCTCCTGTTGCTCACCCCACGACAGGGAATCTGGCTGGCCTCTGCTATCCCTTGGCACTTGCTGCGGCCAAACCTTCTTCTAGGTTTCATAGGCTCTTGGCTGCTCTCCTATCCCTTCTTGCTTTCCATTTTTCCCTCCCTTTTCTGCTGGGCACTTGTTTCTGCCCTGGTCTCTCCTGCCACTGTACGTCATAACCATACGGGAGGACATTTTCTAAACTTCAGATAAAAAAGGAACAGGAGGAGTTAATTGTGAGGATGGTTGGGTGGGTAGGGACAGAGTCCAAGCAGGCAACTTTTTTTTGAGTATACAGCATTGGCTTATACGTGACTTTAGGACAGCTACAGCCCTGAATTTAGGGAATTCTCTGGGCATCAGCTATCCTACAGGAGATATCAAAAAGCTGAGAAGAGGGCATAGAAAGCCATGCATCAAGGTGCTGGAGGTAAGTGGTCTCCTTAAGCTTGAGAGGCTCAGGTAGTCTCCTATCAGTGCTTCCCATCATGCTCAACATCAGCCAAACAAGCATTTTCCCAGCCAGGGTTCAGCAGTCACCACAACACAGAAAAGAATGCATCAAAGTTTGATATTGCAGTTTTTTCCCTCTTTCTGAAAAAGCCACTAAAAATATCAATCAAGCCCTCTGCTAGATGGCTCCCGTGCACTAGGAAGAGGCTCTGAAAGCCTCTGAGATCCACAGTACTTGGACTGTGCTGCCTGTATGGTCCGAGTGAAAGAAAAGTTCATCAGGAGGGAACAAAAACAACATCAGGACCTTTTGGAGCTGCAGACTAGAGGGGGGTGAAGAATTCAGATACTGTCAAATTGGCTTGGGAGCCATGCCAAGTCCATGAGCATCCCAAGGAAGATGAGACAGGAGACAACGACTAGCAATAAATATACACATTATCTTTTAAACACCTTCCTATAACCTTCTTCTGCATTTCTTTGTCTGACCAGTCAAGCAGACCCACATTCTTAGGGCTGTAGGCTGCACATAAGTAAAAGCATATTTAGTACCACTTGTTTAGACGTATGCTTCAAATGAATAGATAGCAAAACGCTGAAAAGTGCTCTCTGGAAGTTCTGTCGTTTGTGTGTTTTGATTGTGTTTCTTATATGCTTCACACAAAGGAATTAAAATCACAAGGGTTGAATACATTTGTGATTATAGACAGATGCAAGCTAATAGAAGAAAACAGTCCTACTTTTACTGTGGTAAAGAAAACAAATTAATTGGATCAAAAACTGACTAAGAGATAGAAGAGAAAGGTTAAGACGCAAAGTCAATGTGCAGTATTTCTGAAGGTTAACAGAGAGATCTATCAGCACCACTTTATTACATTTATAAGTACAAGGGAAAGAGAGGGTGACAAAATCTACTATGCAGTATTTTCCAGGTAAATCAGGTCCAAGGCCAGGGCTGAATAAGGAACACTAGAGAGGCCTATTCCACTAAAAAAAAAAACAAAAACGAGTAGAGAAATGCAAAGCAATTTATTGTGTTGTCAAAATATGAAGTAAAGCAGAGGAGAAAATCTTACCCATCTAAAATGTTAACAAGTTTTAAATTCCTTGCATCAGGTCAGGTGAGAGAAATGATTTTTTTTTTTTTTAGGGATCTTCGCCAACACTTTCATATAATACTGTGATCAAAGAAGAGTGGTTATTGAGATGCAGGAAATAACATAAACCAGTGGCTTCTCTTGTACAGAAGACAAACCACAGCATTATTTTCATTTGAGGGGGTGCTGGACTGGAGGATACTGAGTAGGTAATGGGAATGACTAGGAAAAGTTTAAGAAGAGCAATTGGAAAAAATGGAGCTCTTTTATGTTAGAAAAGAGGTGATTATCATAATTAAAAATAGTATGCATTCTGGAAAATGAAGACGGGAAGCTTTGTGTGCTCCCAGTCACAGAACATGACAGCAATGTTTTGGGGGATTTTTTCCCTAATAAAATGGATTTTTTTCATCAAAAATGAAAAAGAAAATGTTCACAACTGAAGATAAAGGGAATATTTTTCACTATATTTGCCATTTCAGCTGCTGAAGTTACTGCCACAGGCTGTCCCTATGGCTAAAACATTCAAAAGGAGATTTGTTTCTTATGTAGATAAGGACATCCAGAGTTATAATAGCTAATGTTAATAAAAATTTAGAAAAATATCTATAACTCAGGCTATATTAATTTCTTCTGGAACATGTGAGGCTACTTTGTGCCAACAACAGAAGCTGCTGCAGGTATACCAAAGCCAGATTGAGCCTGGCAATGCCCATATTTTATCTCCACCTCACTCAGGTGAATTCAGCTTTGGTGAAAAGTGTCAGGAGAAAATATTTATTTGCTTATTCCTTTAAACCAGCACAATGAGAGAAAGCAGCAATGCAAGCCATTCTCTTCCAGTGGGCTCGCAGTGCACCTGGACTGACGTCAGAGTTAAAAGTCAAAAGCTACCTCTTGCCTTTGAAACGCACGTTATTGCCAAACCCAGAACAAGCAGAAGTCCATGGAAAGGCTCTAAAGGACATAAATGAGGTCTTTTCAAATGTAAATCACCGTACAAGTCAAGTGGTACATTAGTTTGGTAGTTTATGAAAAAAATTAAGGTACAAGAAAACTCTGGAAATGTTCAATCTGAATCTTCCATGACATCCTTCTCTAGCAGATCTCTCCTTTCTGTGAGCAGTAATACAGTGATGAAATTTAAAAATAAAACTTACCTGGGGGACAAATCCTCCTCTTTTACAAACTACTCCAAGATAAGAAATCACTCTTTCACCACAAGGTCAAAATGTCCTATTGAATGGTCAGGTAGAGACTGTCTTGGATAAAACAGTACTAATTCCTATGTCTTTCTGATCCTTGCATGTCTTCTGCTGAGTCTTTCTTTTTTTATTATTTAGCTTAAAACGTCAAACTACACAGGTACAATACCCATGTTAATAACACATCAGAGCATGAATGTTTGAGCATTTATGAAGCTATTTATCAAAAGATCCACAGCACCCGAACAAAGCCACAATATTTACAGTTAACAGGGGTGTAACGTGAATAGATTCCACACTAACAAGCACTGTCTGAAAGCCCAGAGAGGTTCTTTGTCTTAATCATTGGTTCACATACAATCATACATAATAAAACACCTACTTCAGTCGCAACCTGATTTATTGCTTCTGTCTTTCCTCCCACCTCCATAATTACTCATCAAACACTCAGTGTCTTCTATTACCACCTCAGACAACACCTCAAACACATCAGATCTCTCCAAACTTGCTACATTTATTATCTGACTTGGACATCATTATCTTCTACACAGTTCTCATACAGTTTCAGAATATCTGTTACATTTCAGTGGCTTTCAAAGCAAAAATTAAGCAATTTGTTAGGCAGAGCTAATAATCAGGCATAGAGCTTAGAGAAGATATATAAGTACACACACTTCTATATGCACATATCTATATATTCACATACATACGCCTCAGCATCCACGCTCATTTATTTCAGTAGTGCATTACACCTAAGACATCAAAAAGAAGGATGTGAAAAGACTCCAGAATTATTTCATATTAGTTAATGGTCTGGAACCTCTCCTGATTTATCAGCACCGAGCAGTCAGACCAGCTCTGATTGATTTTATTCACACATGTGCAATACCAGCTGCTTCCCATAAGCCTGCAATCCTTCCTCAAGTACCACAAAGACCATGATTTGGGGGGAGGTATCACATCAGCGTTCAACAAGTTGCTCTGCAACTGAAGGTCATCTGTGAAAAGCACTCATGTTCCTCAACCTTGGGCTCTAACGTGGCAGTTTTAGTTGGTCCATCTCCCTAGGCTGCCTAGTATGACTGAGGAACACAAAATAAAGCAGACTCCTCAGGCTCCTTGCCACCAGAGAAAGTTCCTTCCCCATATCACTCCCATCACTTTGTTGGATATAATTAGGAGTGGTAAAGACTAGGTATCTAAAATAAAGACCTAAACATAATGTATTTTTCATCTTTTTAAATACAGAACCTGGAGCAACCATAAGACTTTCAGATCCAATTGGAAGTGACAGGATATTTTCTTTTTAATTAAAGCTCCCACCCCCACCCCTTTAGTAACCACACAGTTTGAGTTCAGAAGAGAAAAATCATTGCCATTAAATCAATGCCAGAAACTAGTCTGGAAGAAAAAAATAATAACCCTGAGAAGTCCTCTTTTAAACTATGAAAATGGCAGTTGATTCCTCTCCATAAACATTTAATTAAGCTTAAATAGTATTTATTTAATTTTTAAATTTTGATATCCTGGACATGATTATCTAAAAGAAATTACAGGGTTCTATTTACAAGATACTGATTTTGAGAGAAAACATACATAGGGCACTTTGAAAAGAAAACCCTTCCAGAGTGTCTTAAGTAGAGTGTTTTCTTTAAAGAAAAAGAAAATACTGGGGTTTGAGACTATCATTTCAAAAGTGAGTTTATAATAATTTTATTATATTCTAAGTGCTTTTTTTTCTTATGCATTGAGCACTTATACTGAGCCCTACTCTACAAAAGAACACACTATTTAAACTCTACTTACTACTTACTGACTAGTCAATAATCCATCTTAGTAATGGAATACATAAATGACATTAAAGATTCTACAACCATCAGCCGTGTGAATCCCCTACACTCAGTCCATTGGTAGGTCTTTTCTCTCTAAAAGCCAGTGACATGTCTGACATCACATACCTTTCAATCCACTGTGACTCACACATTCATAAAGCTTCACTTAATTAAATACATCTTTAATTTAAACACCAGGAGCTAAGACAGGCTTTCAAGCATGCTATTTGCACTGGCTTTCCTAGAAATCTTTACAAGCATTGGAATTAAGCTTGCAATTTTCCAATCATCAAGTATTTCTAAACTATTAGCTCTCTTAAAGATAACTGACAGCTCAATATCTTTGATATTGATATATTGACCACATAATTTTCATAATGTTATGTAGGCATACTATCGCTATTGTCTACATTTTTCTTTCTGTATTTCATTTTTATATACAAACACTGCTGCATCTACACCTTCAGATTTCCAGGTCTGTGACGCAGTCACACTGGGTTTGACATCTCCTAAGAGTTTTTGTAATTCTCTGCGCTCCCTTCAAGTGATTTCTACTATCTCGACATGTTGGCCGATTTTCTTCTCTAGTTCTTCTTCAAAATAAACACTGACACTACTCTGTTTCTTAATATATTCCCTTTTTTATCTAATTTGGTCTGCCTACACTTTAATCTGACTGTATGTATTGCTTAATTCCCTGCAGAACTTGAAATCTGGACTGTTATTAAATTGTGGTCAGTACTATTCTGTTAAACAGTCACTTCATTTCACCAGAATACTTATGCAATCTTATCCCATCTAGTTACAAAATGAGCCAGTCTTTCCATTCCTGAACTGCTTTAGTGCAATAGCCAACACTAAAAGAAAATCCTACGTAACATAGTTCTCCCTAGTCTAATAGCTAAGACACCTTCTCCAGCATTTCGAGGAACACTTCATTATTCTTATTCAGAGGTCAGTACATTTTTTTCTATAAATGCTTTTCTCCTAGTTCTTCAGTGGTCTGCTGCACTGACTCAACACTCCACCTATGAAAATAATTTTTGTCCATCCTTCATAATTAACATCTATTTGTCATAATGCACCCTGTCTCTATTTTCAAATACTATGAAAACATGAACATCTACATTGATATTTTCACTACTATTAATATCACACAGTCAAACTTTAATTCACTTTAATCCATTATTTCACCAAACTGATTATCTTTGTAAAAGGTAAATCTCCTCTAGCAATAACATGTATCTCTTCATGACCATATTAACCATTGCTGGATTTACTAAATGGATTTATGGGGACGTCTCCTCTCCTCCCCATATCAGAACCACACAAATAAACTTGCTTATGGCATGCTGGAGCAGCTGTACAATTCCTTCCATTTAAAGCAGTGCTGCAGCTGGCCCTGACATTAACTATATTTTTTTCAGAGAGACTATCTAGTGGTACATTTGCCCTACTTCCATTTCCAGAGAGCCAGACTATCTTCGCAGTTCTATTTCATCCCTTCACCTTTATTTCAGGGCTTTATACTTCTAACCATTACTGTTTTATCTCTGAATGCAAGTGGGAGAGCGGCACCTCACACAGTTGCCTGTTATCTGTGGAGGAGCCTTGAAGTGCCTTAATCCACCACAGGTGCAGCGGTATCTTTACTAGTTCCACAAACACTCATCTCCAAGCTGGAAGCACAGAGAACATGGGTGGGATAACACAGCAGTAGGCTTATCACAGGCCAGGCCAGGTCTAGTGTGTGTTTTTTTAGCCCTGACACAGAGCTCGTTCCCCTTTCAGCTGACAAGAGGGCAACGCTGAGGGGGTACATAACCCGTTTGGGTTAGTCCCAAAAATGACCCGCACTCAGCCAGAGCTTCGTGAGCTGCCCTTCCTTAATGCTGCATCAGCCACATTTCCAATTACTGAGTTTACTATGTGGTTCATTCTTCTCCTCAAAATAAGTATTCAAAATTCACTGGTCACAAGCACCTACCAACACACATTAGTCTGGCGGTTCCCTTCCCTCAGCAGCATCATTCAATTGTTTCAGATGTGACCCACGTCCATTGCGACTGGTGTGGGTCCTCTGGAGATTTTCCGGGGGTTTAGAACAGCAGCAGCCAGGCCACTTGTTTACATTCTGAAGTTTATTTCTACGAAATGCTTCCTTTTTTAAAGAAAAATCTTAATAAATTAGTTCAGTGAGCCTATTTCATTATATTTCAAAGTATAGGAGACTGCAGAGTATTAAAAATGGGTTTGGCCTAGAAAACAAGCCTTTTGATAATAAACATCAGAGCACCAGATACTGCAGGGTGGCCCAGCCCAGATAATGAATTAGGGCCCTAATAGCACAAAATTTCCTTTAAAAAAAAGGCTCTTGGGATTTTTCAGATTAATACTGAATTGCTCTGCTTCTCTTTTCAATTTTTTAAGACTCTTAATTCAAATTTGAGAATTTTGCTAGAAAATGCAAGAGCTACAAATTATCTTAAAGAAACAGTGTGCAAAATTTTCACTACTGCCTGATTCCCTAAAAAACATGAAAATAATCAATTATGAGACAAGGACCTTAGTCTACATCAAAGAAAAGCACTATAAATACGTTAGGATGAGCTGTGAAGGCACAACAGAGGTCAGAAAATACTACCTAGATCTTTTGAAACCACATCAACATCACAAAGTGCAAGTAATGGAATAATGTTGCATTTGCTGGTTCATATATGGATTTTGGTTGATGTAAATAAAGAGAAAAAAAACCACACTATACAATCAAAAAACAGACGACAGGGTAAAGAAGAGTTTACCTGGATCACTAATAAATTCTTCCGAGTTGTTCCACATCCTACCATCCAAGTAAATTGTGCCATTGGTGGTGTTAAACTTGGTGTAGTCCCTGACACACTTGTTTCGCAAGTTGCCCATGAAGAGCTGGAGGCCTATGAGGGCAAAGACACTCAAGCAGAACACGGTCAGGATCATCACATCAGCAAGTTTCTTAACAGACTGGATAAGTGCCCCTACAATGGTCTTCAGTCCTAGGAAAATAAAAGCCAAGAGTTTATAGACTGAGAGGCTGAACTCAATCTGCAGATAGCTACACTTTGTGATTAAAATCTCCATGGAAGGGAAAATTGGAAGGTTTTCTACTACATGTTTGTAACCAGACAGCAGAAACAAGAGGCAAGTGATCACTATAAACGTTGAGTTTTGCCTACTTTTGTCAGGACAAAAGTCTTGGTATTACTTTACACAAACACTGTTTTAAAAATGGAAAGGAAGAACTGGATGGAGGGACAGTGAGATACAAAAACATTCATGGATAAAGAAAATACAGAATGACTTTTACATTTTCATGGAGCTGCAGTAAAGGCTGTAAAGCCTAAATCCCATTGAATTTTAAGAATGTAAATTAGATTTAAATCACTCAGGTGATTCTGATAACTTTATCCCTCACACAAACTGATGAAGAGGTACAAAAATGTTATTTATTCCCTGATCGTTTTACATATCTTAGTGCCAAATCCAGCTCGCTGTCCTCATATGAACAGTTCCTCTGCCTTCAATTCATTTGCTTAAGACAACAAGAATCTGGGATTAGAAATAAGCCAAATAATATGGACAATAAAATAAACAATACCTGGGTGAAGTTAATAATACTATAACATGCTGCCAATGTACATAAATCATCTTATCACAAACACCAAAGGCTTGGATCACACAAATTAGTTTCTCCTGGGTAATTTCACCCTGTAACACCAGCTTCATTTTTTTATTCTATAAATATACAGATACAAATAATTATAATATTTTCTCAAAAGATATTGATTGCTTTTGAGATTTTCTTGGAGTTTAGCGCTTTTTGAATTGATTGAACATTACATAGATATGACAAAAACACTCTTCAACAAAACCTTCTAAATTTGTGTCCTCCAGTACATTAGGACATTAGTATCAGGTGCAAAATGGTAGTCATTTCGTTGTTTCTCTACTATTTATGTTTAATTAACACTTTAAAAGTAGTAATCAGTGCTTCTGATAATCAGTGTCATCAGTACAGCAGAACTAAGAGAAACTGAGAAAAAGGAGAAAAGAAAGTGCATAGAGGAAACAGAAGGAACTATCTTGGGCAATACTCAGAAGCATGTTGATTTGCTCACTGAATATGATAACACACATTAAATCTCAGTTCCCTGGAATTTCACCCCGAGAGCTTGGCAGCCACAAAGGTTGAGCTAGTGCTGCATGTTTTAAAATAATATCAAAAGGTACCTGAGGACTCATGCAAAGACAAAATGGTGTCTTGGTCTTGCTTAAAATTTTGTGACTAACATAAGAGGAGGTCACATTTCTTAAAGGAGAGTAGTTAGAATGGTCAAGGTCCAGCAGCCCCTTTATCCAGCAGCCTAAAATATTCCTCTAATGCACAGGGTATTTCAATTATGTTAACCTGTGAATTATATTAATAGCTATAAAGTGGCCATTTAACCAAAAGTCGCTGACCCATCAGGAGTGAGTAGCCCCCTTTCTCCACTAAATTCTTTGTTTGCCTCTCTAAAGCTGTTTTGTGGCATGTTAAAGAGGGAGAACTTTGTCATAGAACCATGGAGTCGTTTGGGTAAAAAGAGACCTTAAAGATCATCCAGTTCCAACCTCCCTACTATAGGTAGGGACATCTTCCACTAGATCAGGTTGCTCATACATGAAGTTTATATCTGAAGTGAAAACAGTTTTAGATTTAGCCCAGTTCTGAAGCTGGTGAAACCTGGTAAGTCCAAATGTAATCCAAGTCTTAAGAAGGGGAAAAAAGCCAAGCCACAGATTCTTTTAATTCAGTTCCCTCTTTGGAATCCCTGCAGCACATTTATTTGTTTGTAATACAAATTAAATCCTGGAGGCTGCATTTGTAGCATCTAAGTACACTAATTAATCTTACTCACATGGGCAAGGACAAGGGGGGGCCCTATTGTGAATAGTGATATTATTAGGAAACAAGACCGGCAAAAGCCCAACTATCAATAAAAATTATCTGATTTCAAAATCAGACACCAGTATTGGTAATTTCAAGGTCATTTCATGAACGATGTTTTGCTCAGTTTCCATACTGGTGTTTTAAATATAATAGTAAATCTATACTATTAGTTTTACAAGTTCATTTTCCCTGCAAGTATCAAATAATTTATTTATGAGAGGCCTTTATACTTGGCTTTCTTTTTCCTTTTTTTTTTTTTCCTTTATAGCATACAGGCTTCTGAACATTTTTAAGAAGAGAATTATTTAGTAATACAGTTTCTGAATAACCTGTATTCTGCTTCCTGGACCTTTGATAAAACTTTCTAGGAAAACCATTTGGGAAGTGGTATACTTACAATATAACTGGCCTTTTTTTCTCACCCTTGAAAAACAAATTTTGCCCAGAAAATGAAGTAGCATCCATCAATATGCTTGACAACTCACTAGTAAGCAAATCACCATTCATTTAAACTTTCTATACCTCCTAAATGGAAGAGCCGAGGGGAAATAAGGACACCCAAGAAACTCTTGCAGGTACTCTGTATTTCTCTGAATCAATTCTGGATTTTTGTAAAAGCAATGCTACATGTATTCAAATTTAGAGCACTGTTAAATTGTCTAGATAAATAATCCTCCTTTGAAATAGCGCCAATGAGAGCACTGCAATATAGCTTAATAGAGGATACTATTTACAGGGCATTTATTTAATACTTGCAAGTCAAATATCAAACCAGGCAGCATGCAGAAAAAAAAAATGAGGATCTGATCCAAAGTTGAGTAATATCTACACGAGTTAATGACAATGGGTATATCTATTACTCCCTGTGGAGTAACTGGTACAGTGTTTTCCTGAATCACCTAATTCCTTCCATACTTCTGGGCCAAATTCTGCTTGCATGACACGAACAACACCACAGCATCCAAAGTCAGTGGAATGAGGGCTGTATAAGCAGCCTGAAATCTGCAGAAAGCAAGAAGAATTTGGCCCAAACGTTCCTGTTAATACAAATAGAAATGAACACATTCAGAGGTTAATCAAATGAGCAATTTTCAAATGTAAATCAGAAACCAGAAAATGCAAGCAACACCAAACAATGAGAAATGGTAAGATCCCACAACACCATCCAGTGCCCCTACGAGATGTGAGAAAGTATTAGCATAATTCAGTATGACATCCATACCAGATGTTGGCAATCACCTACAGAACATCAGACACTCATGCACCATCTGGGAAAGAGTGAGGAAAAAAAGCAGAAATAGAAATAAAGACAGTGTGACTTGCATTATGATTGTCTTCTCCTAGCCTACTACTTCTCCTGAGAATATAATGTGTCTTGTAAATGTCTGCGTGAGTCATGTGCAAGTAGGGAGAGAAGAGTTCACTCGATGAATGTATTTTATCATTAGCCACTGACACACAGGGCATGAAAAAGTTTAATAGCCTGTTGTCAAAGTTGAATGGTTGTCAGCATTCCTGTATTCCTGTAGACCAGTGCTGTATGGAAATGTGACTGTCAGGCCAGTCTCCAAGGAAATCACGAATACATATTTCTCACCTCTAGGATAGTTACGCCTTGAGTTAAGTGATTTATCCACCAGAAGGGTGACATTTATCTCCCTGCAGGAGGACTTCAGTGAGACTGAAGCAGTGAACAGGGGTTAGTCCCCTCCACAGAGCCTTAATTCATGTGCTCTGAGCTCTGTTCTGGCTATCAGCAAAGTACTGGATAACATTCACAGCACTATTTATAGCCCTTAGGCTCACACTAACTTAAACGGGAGCTGGATCAGGCCCCAAAGTGCCTTGGCCCAATTTTCTATGAGGTCACCTTTTGCTGATATCCTGTCATTTTGTGTGAGGTGTTCATGATGTACATGCCTGTTCCACAAAAAGCACTGGAGCTTCTCTGGATACAGGCACTTTACAAAATCCTGATGGTGGTGGCCTGCACTTTGCAGGTTTTTGATGGGAAAGCATGAGAGGGTGCACCTCAGGGCTTTATATTACCTCAGTTAGTAGCTATCAAAAAAGTATTTGTGATTTCCATGCAGATAAACTATGATTCAAGGTCCTCTATTGTCATGGGAAGGGCTCCTATTGAGCACACTGGGAGCTGGATATACTGGTTAAGGGAGACAAATGAGTCACTTCGTTTGTTCTGCTGCTGACCATGTTTCCTACCTAGATTTAAAATGAACAAATCCAGTTGCTATGGCAATGTGAAAGACGCCAATTAATAAATAAAATCACTGAGAGTTAAAGGTTTTATGTTCCTATAGAGAAAATGTCTCCTATTTCTAAGAAACTGAATGTAAGGGATACATGAAGAAATTCAAAACTTTTTTCCATTTAATGAGTCTGGATAAACAGATATCCAGATAGTATACAAAGCTTCTTTTCTCTCAGTATCCTGCATAACTGGAAAACAGAAAGAAATAGGTCTGTTTGTACAGAAAAGGGAAAAAAGAGAGGATCCATGAAAGTCCTCCAGCACATTAGGGGCTGCCACAGAGGATAAGGCACTGGCCTGACATCCTACACAGCGACTGTAGGGTAAAAAATAATGAGTTGATACACACCGAAGACCGAGGCTGGATGGAGGCCTGGATTCAGAAAGAGGACCTGCAGGTGATCCATGGCCTTGGAGAGCAGGAGATACTGTATGTTGGCAACCAAACTGAGCCCCAGATTTCTGGTGAGTGGGAAGAGCGTAGATGGTAGATGCTAATATTTGGGTTGCTGAATTTGGATCCGAACCTACTCTCACATGGCTTATCTGTGTGCAGTTCTGGGCCCCTCACCATAAGAAGGATGTTGAGGCTCTGGAGTGTGTCCAGAGAAGAGCGACTAGGCTGGTGAAGGGGCTGGAGAACAGGCCTTATGAGGAGTGGTTGAGAGAGCTGGGGTTGTTTAGCCTGGAGGAGAGGAGGCCGAGANAATGATGAAAGTAAAGAGGTGCTGGAACAGACTTCTCAGGAAGACCATGAGACTGCCACCTTTGAAGAACTGTTAGAACGGTTCAGATTATAAATATCAAACCAGCTCTGACCTATACTAAATGCAGCCATAGGCCAGGGAAATGGACTATTAGAGTTAGGGAAATCTTTCTGAGCCTTTGAGTCCATGTCCCCTAAATGTCCCTGTTCCTGCTTGTGCACTTAGAGTGAGGCACTAAAGGTGGGCGAGATTTTTAAAAGCACTAATTGTTAGCTTTACTGACTCCCTCTGGAGTCAATAGTGAAACTCATTGATTTCAAGTGAAGCAGAATGCCTTTGAAAAGCAGCCTCTGAGTGCTTTGCTGGACAGAAGCCTTACACCATGGAGCACTTGTCCCATTACTTTTGGTAAAAAGGTTCACCAAGCGTGCTGAGACCAGGTGCGTTTGCATAAATTTAACTACCTGATGGAAAGGTGTGACCATTTTTGTTGTAGAAAAGCTTAGATATTTGCAAAGGAGAATATATCTCAGAGTTCTTCACCTAAGAAGTTATAATAACAAATTTCTTCTCTCTAGAAGTTAAACCCAAAAATCTCATGGAAGATACTAGTATTCATCATCTTTTCATTTTAAGCCTATTGTGGGAATATATTTCATCTCAGCTTAAGCCTATGTTATCATTAAAAACTCAGACTTATCTGCAAATTAATCACAGCACCGTGCCCAATATATGTCTAACTGAAAAATTAACCAACTCCTCTGAAATTACCTGCTGACATTAAAGAAACCCACAAACCACCATCTTAGCTGTGTTTTACAGGCAGCTAGGTGATCCTTAGAAATCTGTAGCTCTCTGCATCTGTAATTTATACATACTCAGGGCACAGGTAATCTTGGCAATAAAATCTAAGGGTAGATAATCTATTAGCATATCTTTTGGTGGTTATTCCAGCAAATAATTTAGTTATTTGTGCCTAAAAATATAGCTCATCAAATAGTCCATCAGAAATAAAAACACAGAATGTGAGTTATTATGTATTACTTCAATAAATAATACTCCTCATCTTTTTTTTCCTTCCTATTAACTAACAAATGGAACGATTCTGGTTTTAATATCATAAGAGAGTTTTCCTGAATCTAAGTATTCCTTTATTTTCCACTGAAAAAAACAGCCAAAATTTATCACTTGATGTCAAACAAGCTTCTGCTCCAACTCTGATATAGGGCAGCAGAAAATTGCTAAATATATATATATAACTCAGAGAAGTTGACAGGCTCTGCTCTGAAGACTGAGACAGGATGAAATGTGAAAGGTGTCCCCTGGAGATGGCTGTCCCTCCAAGTTAGCCTTCAAATAGCTAGCAAAGGAATCTAGGAGACTGAGGATTTTCTTTCTGATTAGCCACTACTATCCCACATGATCTGAAAAACTGAGCTCAACAAAAGAAAAAAAATAATCACAGAATCATAGAATCACCAGGTTGGAAAAGACCCACCGGATCATCGAGTCCAACCATTCCTATCAAATACTACATTCCTATCAAATGTCTATCAAATATTACATACATTCCTATCAAATCCTTTCTCAATGGAATTCCAATTAGAGAAAACTTAGCAAAACCTCTCTGCTAATAGACTATTCTTTTAAAGACAAATATTAAGACTGGTTTCAAGGAATACCAGACTTAATGAATGACCATCTTAAAGTACTCTTTAAGAGCTATATTTTGACACACACTTTAAATGAGAAATACCTTGCTCTTTCAATAATTGCATTGATTTCAGTGTTGGAATAGGAGAGTAAGACCTAGAACCACATATATGTTTTCTTGTCACATTAATTGCAGAATTCCTGTTTCTANCTATCAAATGTCTATCAAATATTACATACATTCCTATCAAATCCTTTCTCAATGGAATTCCAATTGGAGAAAACTTGGCAAAACCTCTCTGCTAATAGACTATTCTTTTAAAGACAAATATTAAGACTGGTTTCAAGGAATACCAGACTTAATGAATGACCATCTTAAAGTACTCTTTAAGAGCTATATTTTGACACACACTTTAAATGAGAAATACCTTGCTCTTTCAATAATTGCATTGATTTCAGTGTTGGAATAGGAGAGTAAGACCTAGAACCACATATATGTTTTCTTGTCACATTAATTGCAGAATTCCTGTTTCTAGCTTCTACACCACTTGAATGCTGTTCCTTAGAAGTTTACTACAGAATTTGTCTAGATTTATATTATAGTGTAGACTTGCATAACATGATGAATAGAAAGGCCTTTCAAACCTTAAAGAGCTGTGTGTGAGAATCTGAGCAGTTATCTCAATGTTTTCAATATTTTTGATGCGTAATTGCCAACATCTGTTCAGGATCATCACCAAGAGGAGCCACCATGCATGGTTTTTGCTACCTTCTCTACCTTGTCATGCAGGTTGGAGATGTTAAACACTGAGGCTGAATGAGACCTGTCTATAGATAATGCTTGGCAAGAAATCATTTTCATATAATTAGTCCTCAGTGGACTCTTCCCTGCACCAATAACTTAATAGCAGATATTATTTATGATTTTACGAAATAGTAACAGAATAAAGAAAAAATATGAAAAAAGATCTTCTTCCACTACGAGATCAGTAGTAAAACACTAATGTTTTTTTTTTCAGGGGGTAGGGAATCACATCCTTTAAAATGTGAGAAAACGTGAGTTGATGAAATGCTGAACCTACTGAAATCAAATATGAAATGTTTTTTGATCTCTTTAGGGCCAAAAATTTAAACAATGTCTCTATCACATGCAAATGGATAAACGCTATGACAAATTAGGCTACCTGTGTCTGCAGTCTTGAAACCTCAATTCATAGTACAGATTTAGATCCCTCTATCGATGTGCTCTTTAATACAAATATGCATTTTGAGGTCACTAAACTTCTATTCTTAAATATCAATTTCCAAAGACTTTAAAAAAGTTTCATTGCTGTTTTCACATAGTTCAAGAATAAGTACTTTATGTATGTGACTCACAAGCCACCACATACCATTGTTGTTACAGTACTGCGTGTCTTAGCGAGGTCTGTAATTGTGGAGGTGTTCTAATTCCTTCTGCCCACAAAAATAGTATTGGAAAAATATATTAAAAAATGTATTCTATTGACAGGTCACATTCCCTACATTCCTCCATTTCCTGATCAGTATCTATGGTTAAGTCATTTGTAATTACTGTGTTTACTACTGGAAATGGCATGTAGGCTTTAACTGCAGCCGGAGTGTTTAACCTGATTTTCACCTGAAATGACTGAGATTGTTTTCAGCGCCCGTAGTACTCTGAACGTTCGTAAGGCTGAGACATTGCCCAGGTCCACAAACTCAGTTATGTATCTGTAACAAGGGAAAGTCACACACAGACAGTGACAAAACACCAGCCAAAAAAACGACAGTCAAGGAGACAAAGAGAGACAGAGAAAGAATCACTTGTAGCTGAGAGCCAAAATGTAAGGATCTTCTTACCTGGGATTACTGAAATAGTTTTTAAAGCTCTCAATACCCTGAAAGTCCGAAGAGGTGAAACACTGCCTACATTCACAAATTCTCCTACATACCTGTAGAATTAAGTCACAGTTATTTGGAATTATACAATAGAGTACGAGACTTGTCTGAATAAAGAATGCATTAATACATAGTGGAAGCAAATGGAGCTGAATGAGAGGTGCATCCACTTTTCAAGCTTTTTTTTGATGCCATTTGTCCCAGGTTTTTCACAGTACACGTTATTTCAAATGTTTCTTGAACTATTAAACTTATCTAACAGGCATCAATTCTTTAAAATTACTTGGTGAACTCTGTTATTGTGCTGTTCACCAATAAATACTTTTACCATCGCGTAATTTAACAAAAATTGTTTACATTACAGGAGTCATTAAGAGTTATTTTGCTGCTCTTAAAAAAAACAAAATCTTCAAATACCCAAGTAATTTTCACATAATAACTTCTGCAAACTACATATAGGAAAACACGGAAAAATATCAGTACAAATATTTCTACTGGCTTATTTATTCTATGTTGCTGTACTCTGTGGTAAGGCAGATGTTGGTTTCAAGAGAGGCTTAAAATTGTATTTTGTTTTGTACATCAAATCCATGCCCTTTGGCTGCAAGAAGATGGATTTTGAATCAATATAATTACAATGCTACTGAAAACTAGTTATGATTAAAATACCAATCCCAACTACTGAGCCTGTTTTGGTTAACATGGAGACCTATGCAACATCTGATCAAAAAGCTCCCAGGAGGGTCGGTTATGGAATGAGCATGGTCTTATCAGTGTTGCCTAAAATTATTTCCTCCAAGGCAGTATACAGTAAAAAGCATAATCACCACTGTATCTTGGACCTTTCAGTTTCACTATTACAATTCTATTAAATTTCATTTATGTATTCTATTTCTTTGAGACATTTGTTCTTAAATGTTAAAGAATACGCTCACCAGGTTGTTTTGCAAAGTCTGCTTAAGTGGGCTTTGTGCTAAGGCCTCTAGGGAGGAAAAAAGCATCCTCTCCATATCTACTAATCCAGATTATAGCCTGGAACAGCTATATACCTTCTCTTCATAATCTCATAGGGGAGTCTGGACAGTGATTTACCTGTTTCATAATTCCTCCCCATTAGGTTTACCCAGTGTTTCTCTCCCAAACTCTTCAGCAGTGTGTAAGTGTGGAAAAAAATAACTTGGGGAGAATCATGGGACTATGGTTTTGCTGACCAGAGATTTGTAAACACACATTATTAATGTGAACAAGCATTTGAAGGAAATTCTGCTGCTGCTTGATCACAAAAGATAATTAAGGTTTCTTTCAGCTATCTCCTGAATGGAATTGCAGCAGTCCAATTTCTCCTTGTTGGGAAGCAGAGAAGCAACTGGATTCCCATCCTGATTTTTCCTTTTAGCTAGGGAATTTCTTATTGTCTTTAAGCTCTTATCAGGGCATTTTCTAAGCCAGAGCTGCAGCTGTGTCTCCCTTGCCTGTTCTGGAAAGCACTCACTTCTCTGGGAAAGAGTGATCTCGACAGGGGCAGTTTCATAATTTCCCCCAGACCCATCCATGGCCCCACAATGGTTCAAAAGCCATGACTGTATCTTCTAGTGCAGGGTAGGAGAAAAGCCCTGTCACAGCTCTTGCTCTCTAGTGCACTATTTAAAACTATTCTCTGTGACCCGATCTGCACTGTTCCTGCCCAAAAGAGGTGGTAAGAAGTTATTTCACGATAAGTCTAAAGCAAGTGATGGTCTAACACCCATCCAGGTTTCCTTCCAGCTCAAAATCTTTGATCCATCTAAACTTCGTGGATACTTATTAGGCTTACCCACTGTGAACCCTCATGTAATCTTTGTTTCCAGATACAGAAATACCTCTAGCATCACACTAGCTTCAAGCAAAGACAACACCAGAGTTACCTTTGTGATCAATCTGACTTTAAATAACTTGCAAACTGGATTTATACGAAGGATAAATCATATCAGAATAGAGTCCATTATCCAACACTCTGTAATACCAGCTGCTTGCATACTTGGGAAGGAGGTTTTATTGTACATATGAAGATCATATTGCAGTCACTTTTAACTCTCTCGCTGCTGACCACAGGCTAGAGGAAACACTTTTCTATTTCTTTTCTATTCAGGAATTCTAATTCTTTTTTTTTTTTTCCTATTATAAAAAGGTTACTATAACATGCCTTAAAATAAGACACAATGAGAATATGGATGCTTGTTCTGAAGGGATCAGCTATTGCTATAATTTGAGGATGAGAAAATTGATTTTTTGCAGTGGCAGCCCTCCTCCCCATTTTAGGGATATTCTAAATGATAAATGAAATATCATTTGTAAAGGAAGTTGAAATGTAGCTAGGAAAGTAAGCACAGACATACAAATGACTCATGAAACAAGACATAAGGAGGTTGTCATGAATCCTTGGGCTGGAGCACAAGCCTGAAAGAATCAGAAAAGCAAAAAGAGGAGTAAGCCCAAAATCTCTGGGGACTAAATCATGGTTACTACCTGCGGGAAGTGAATTCATCTCTGGGTGACTGTCCACCTCAAGGTCTGTGCAAATTTTCACATCTTTCCAGCTCCCCAAGCCCCAAACTTCCAAAGATAATGAGGACAGAATTCAGGGGATCTTGTCCTGCACTGACTGTTCAGACTCAAATTTCATTGACAATGAATGACATGTTCCTAGAGGGAGCAGAATCGGGAGTGATGCCCCAGTGTCACCAGAGCTGAGAAGATGGAGCAGATGCATTACCAAGGGTGCAAGCAGTGGCTCATCTTGTCTGTCTCTCTGCTCTTTTCTCCCTCACTGTCAGAAACCTCTTTCCTTGCAGAGTAGAGGGAATCCAGGCACAGAAGCTCGCCATATTGTGCTGAATTCAGAGACTGGCAAATGAGCTCATGTCCCAGTTTGCAGAGTAACTATTGTACCCTGCTTCTACTGCTTGTAAAAAAACCAGGAAAGTAGCCTGGTGACACATTGTGTTGCTCTGTCCTGTCTCTAAATGTTGTAGGAGAACAGCATTTATCAGTGCTTGAGGAAAAGTTTAACTGAGAAAAATACTTAATGTTGCTGACCTCCAAAAGCTCCTCCCCATCTGCACTGCAATTTTTTTAAAAAGCTTATCATGATGGCCAGATGTCAGTTCAGCCAAATCCACAGGAACGCAGTAACAGATACCAGGGTCTGGTGTAGGGCTGGCTTTGATCCAAAGCCTAGTAAAATAAATGGGAGTCTTCCCATTGAAGTCCACATAAGTTTTACACATCTTCATGCTGCTCCTCTGCTAAATGCTGCTAAGAATCATGGACCATCACAAGTTGGAAGGGACCCATAAGGATCACCCAGTCCAATTTCCTGCTCCTCACAAGACTACATAAAAACTAAATCACCTGACTAAGAGTATCATCCAGACACTCCTTGAATATATTGTCCTGATCCCTGAACCCTGATGGAGTTTTACTACCAGTGGCCCTCACTGGTTCTTGAACTAAGTTTGCTTGAATATTTTTAACAATTTTAATTCTATTCAAATGTCACATGTCCAGGGGCTCAGCTCAAATGCCAGTGCTAGCAGGTTTGCATCTCATCTAAGGCTCTGAATTACAGGTTTAAAGAGGGTAGATAGAAAAGAAAAACTAAAACCAGAGCATAATATAGGTATCATTGAGCAGAAAATGCAGAGAGATCCGATGAAATCTTTCTGTGATTAGGAAATTGGGCCTTTCAGGGCACGTGCTCTTCACATGCTTTTCTCTCCGATCATAGAATGGTTTGCGTTGGAAGGGACGTCAAAGATCATCCAGTTTTGTCTCTTCTTCGACTATGAAGAAAATCTGGATTGCTAGCTAGCTGGAGATACTGACAGCGTCAGACATCTGCCTTTGACCAGAGCTTGGGCTGACCCTCTGTGCGCTGCAAGCATTGGTTGGCTGCTCCCCTACCCCTGTGTATTTTTAGCTGTCTAGATGCCATGAATCCATCAGCCCTTTCAAAGCACCAGAACCCCATGTGCCCTGAGTGAACTCTAATAATCTAGGTAGAAGTATATAACTGAAGGGGATGGAGGCCAAACTTCCATTCCCAAGACACATAAGAAGTTTCAGAGGCTTTTCAATTAATTCCCTGTAGTAGTAATATAGCAATTACTGTCAGGATCAACGGGGTTTGTGCACTGAATAACACAAAAACAGCTTGGGAGGTGTGATGGATGGATAGATTATAAACAGGGATTTAAATCCAGGGATATTCAGTAACACATAACACTACCTATTCAGAGGTCTGAAGCTTCCCAAAAGTACATTAGGTAGGTAAGTATTATTACAGATATTTTACAAACAACTCTCTCTGTGGAGAACAATAAATAATGTGTCCAAAATGGTCTAATGAATTGAGAGAAGAGAATCAAGAATTCCAAACTTGTTCCTCTGAAACCGCTCAGGATAACAAACTCAATCCTACATACTTCAGCATTTTCTAATTTTTGGTACAATTTGAGTGGAAACAAATAATAAAACAAGCAGATAATTCTATTGCATGTTGCTGTCTAAATACATACAGAAGTGCTACTTACGCCATAACAATAACACTGAAATCCAGCCAGTTCCATGGGTCTCGAAGGAAGGTGAATTCTGTCATGCAAAATCCTCTTGCCAATATTTTTATCAATGACTCAAAAGTGTAAATGCCAGTGAAAGTGTACCTGGGAAATAAAGGGGTCAAGATAATTAAAAGCATTAGCAAGCAGTAGATAGTAGGTATACTCAACCCAATCCTCCTCACATGAAACACTCCTGGTTGGGGTTGCTCATTTGAGGCATTGCTGCTGTACTGGGCTGTCTATAAGCACGTTCATGTGTGGACCAAGCAGCATGTGAAAAAATGGGAAATTGCTTATGACAGCCACAGGATGCAGATAATTTTCACCACAAGGCGTACCCTACAGAATCTTCACTCAGTAAGGTAAGCATGAATATTACATAATTAAGCTGTTCCATGGGACTTTTCAAGCTCTGTCTGCCTGCAGTTTCCAGTGAAAAAGAAAAGTTTTATGCCGTATTATTTGTTGTCTCTGTGATTTGAAGGAGAGTCTTCCATTCATTCCTCTCATCTCTTTCTGCCCAGGATATTTCGAAGGACAGTAGGTTAAAAAATGTCACTGCTTCATTTTATTACCTAAAAAGGGTATTCTTCCTGCAGATTCCCTTGTGGTTCACTATCCATGGTAAATCATATGAGCCCTCAGAATTAAACAACAGAATTCCCTCACCGAGAAAGAAGAATAAAACTCCCACCTGAATACGATATGTAGTAATTTTGACCTGCCTGACAGTAAAAGAGACACAAGGGTGGGGTTTTTTCCCCTTAGTAGAATAAATTGTTTATTACCAACAGCCCCGTGACTGTGATGATCTTGGATAGAACATACATCTTACCTTTTGTAATAAAGATGATATCTGTAATAAAATCTAGCAAATTCTCAGTGGAGGACAGTAATGTATCTATCTGACTTGTTCAGATCTGTATTCACTCAGGGCCCCACCTACCATCAGAGACATACTTCAGGGCATACACAGCAGCTCTTTTTTAATGTATCTATCCAAGATATCTAGCCCAATGGAACTAAGTATTCTAGGCCATATCTTAATAAAAATAATAAAAGTTTAGTGTCCACCACTGGCATTTCCTATTTTTTTGCTCCAAATGGAGATGCAGATGATACCAAAGCTTATTAAAGAAAACTTCAAATAAACACCTAAAATCCTATAAAACAGAAATCTCACAAGTCATGATATTAGGGGCATTCACTGGAAACAGTAGCTTGAGTTTTCTGTTCACTTCCTAAACTTCAGCAGCTGTGCTATCACAGCAAGGAATTGTAACAGTTGGGATTCTTGTTTGGTAAAACAAACCAACCAACCAAACAAACTGTAAACAATTAAAGGTGGGGATATAAGGAAGAACCTCATTCTGTGTGAAAAGGAAATGTCTTCTCTTAGCTATATTCTGCTGATCTGCAACTGGGCACATGTACAAGTAGTGGAAAATCCCACACCCTCCTGCCACCATGTCACACAGTAGAGCTAGTTGCGCATGTTATAAAACCTCAGTATGTTTCATCCTAAAATGGAGATTAGTAGGACTGGTTTTGTGTATCAATGGGTGTGAAACATTTCTTACAGCTCTTGTTTGACCATACACCTAAGCATTATGTTGTACCTGATGGCTCCTNAAAAGATTATTTAAAAAAAAAAGTAAAAATTTAAAAAAAAAAAAATTAGTGAGGATAAGTTGAATTAATATTATTTTTTTCAAAATGTTATGGAAAATGTTTTAAATGAAGATCTAGGACAATTTTTTTGCATGAGGTTACCCTTGCATCCCCCATGAGTCTCTTGAACAGCAGAACAAAATGGATGAAATGTATCTTTTCCAAATCCAACATTAATCAATTTGAATTACACTTCATTGGGTTATTTTGCTCCCTAAAAGTACTCGCTTTTGATTTTACCCTCTGCATTTGAGGAGGAAAAGCTGAGGTATGTGACGGGACACAGGAGAAAAAGGAAGTTGGAAAAGATTTACTTTATCCCACAAGGCTCCATTTGCATTTCTGCTCTATGCTCCTTGCATGCCCTGCTTGATGCAGTGAAAACATCATCTACATTTTCCTGCCTACAGAAGACACAACCAGCACATCAACATTTTCCTCCAGAACGTTCAAATTCCCAGCTATAGACCCACTGATATCTATGTTATCCAGCTGAATGGCTATGGTACTGTGTAACAGTTCACAATAATAAAAAGATGCCAGGGGAAAAAGGAAAGCCACAAACATACTTGAGGGTAGGATACTATACAGAAATACATGAAACATCCTGGGATTGGGATGTTATTGTGATCGCATGAAATATTTGGTTCAGTGCTATGCTATCTATAATTAGTAGTTTATGGCCTAGAAGATATGCCCTGCCTGATTTTATGACACCTAAAATAAGGGCATTTTACTGTCTTTCCGCACAGCTCTGAGTAGACCAACCACCAGGCTACGGAGCAGCAGATGGCTATGTTTATCATATGTCAGTCAAACATAAAAAGTGTGTTCTGATTGGTTCAATGAGCCAAAATAATTGTTTAATGCACTGTAGGTTGATTAGCTTGTGCATCTGGTATCTGTTTCTAACAGGAATATTTTAAAGAAACTTAAGGAAATGAAATGAGCTTTCTTAAGCCTGTCTCTTTTTAAATTATTTAAAAACCAAAAAACAAACAACACAAAAAAAAGCTTTCAAGTGACATCTTCGCTATTTTTTTCTGAAGGTCTGACAACCTAAGAAGACAGAAATCCTCATTAAAGTGTTCCCAGACAATTTTATGCTTGCTCATAAAGTATGCCCACCAATAATTATAGGGAAACACTTCTCTTGAAGCATTTCTCTTGTCCAAAAGAAACTTTTATTTCCAACAAGTTTCAGTTTCAGGACAGAGCTGAGTAAAACCAGGAAGTATTTTCTTAAAGAATTCAACTTAAACCCATCAGCCTATCCTAATGTGTCCAACTATTGAATTGGTTGCATGGGAACTGTGGCAGTTTCAAACGCAGTTTGCCTCCTGTGATTTCATTCAGGGGTAGCATACCAGGTCCATTCAGCAATAAGTATGAACTCAGCAGACTAAAAAATTGACTTACTAAGGGAATTTTCATGGGCAATAAATGCCTGCCAATATATTTTGTCAAGACAGACACTAGGGTTAGGATTACTGGAAAGAAATTAGACAACAAGACGAAAAGAAGTTAACAAATGGAACAGTTAAGATGAGGTAAGGACAGGGTAGCTGTAAAATAGCCAGGATACTTACTCAACATATTTATTCCATGGTGGAGTCTCTGATTGTGCCATGAACACACAATTAGTTAAAATAGTGCACATAATAAACATACTGAACAATGTAAAAAAGTGAATTAAGGAAAACAATGCATATGTTATAAAAGTTTGTAAATTTTTATCATTTCACACAAGATGTGACCACCCACTTATAATTTGCAAGGTACTTAAAAAGCACTAGAGATACTGATTTGCAAGTACATAAGGAAACAATAATTGCATAAACACAGGAAAAAAATGAGGGACTCTTCCCTGCTTCCTTTTTTTTCTTTACCTACATCTTTGACATACACATACTTATTCAGCAAACATACTGACTCTGCAGTCTTCTAAAAATGCAATACACCAAATTTAGAGCTGTGCTGGTCAGATGACAAAGTGCATAGGTGCACAACTTTTCATGAAAAGAGGGATTAGTCTCATCTATTTATCTATTTAAAAAAACCTCTGTTTGTGCAGATTCCGACTGTATTTTGCATCCTGAAACATTTCTCAGGCAATAGACAATGTTATAAATCTTTTCTTTTTAATCTCTCTAATGGACTTGAGGTATTGTTTTCAGTATAAAGTTTCACCAAACCTAATACAAGTTTCAGAGCACTAATTTTAAGGCTTGGTCTGCAAACCCGGATGGCAAATACACAATCTTGGTCTGCAAAGCTGACTGCCTCGGCTGAGGCACCGAGTTCCCTACTAGGAAGCTAAAATGAACCTCCCAGGTGTATAGTCCATGCACTTAGCTGCTAAGCTGAGGACATAAATATGAAAAGGAGCACCCTGAAATTGAAAACATAGTTCACTGAACTGGTCTCCTAAAAGCACATGCACTTTCTGTAAAAGAATTAGAAAATATGATGGGATTCTCCTGCATAAATAATAGGTCCCATGCTACTAGAGAAAGCTGAACTAATGAGTTTAAGTGGAGTGAAGATAAGACAAAGGAAAACAGCATTAAAGTCCAACAGTAGTTTGGGGCCTTTCTCAAGGAAGAACAGTAGCATTGAAATATAAATTATTTTAGGTAAAAAAAAGGTTTATTTTTGTTTCATTCCATTACTGAACCCAGTGGTGGTATTTTTTGTTTAGGAATAGCAATTGAAGAATACTATTTCAAAGGTACGTCCTGAAATATTTGCATTAAAATCCTCCTTTCGCAGAGTTAAAACCTCCGCTGAACACAGAGCAGAATGTTTGCCAGTGGGCCAAACAAGCAACTACAAGGTTAAATTGGTAGTAACCAAACGTGTGTATTCCCCAGGGCCATCAGAGAAAGCCATAATTGAACTCGAAGGGACTGTTCATCTTACAAACATTTTCCACTTCTGGGGCCAACACCTCCTGCCGAAAGAGTGGGAAGACTAATATCCAGTTGTGTATTTTCAAGTCAGCTTGAGATACGTTCCTAAAAGTTGTGTCCATCTGGTTAACCCAATTAGGTTGTAAGCTGCTGCTAGCCTAGAAAACACTGGATTAATTTTTCAAATACAGTGAAGTGCTATGAAAAATTATGAAAACAACAATTGTAAAAGAGAGGCGTATGTTCAGGCCAGGCTAAACAAATACTATCCTCCAACTGAATGCCAAGCAAAGAAATTCCTCTATAACTACCCATTTTAGGATCACTGGCCTGATTTATACACCACTGTTCCCTTGTGCTATAAGCTGAATCTAACAGCTTTCTGATATGCTCACTTATAGGCAGGTGTCATGACCTTATTGAAACACCAAAGAGAATATACCAGCAAACAGCAGCTGAAAATGTAAGGGGTTAGCTTTGGGACATCAAATGCACCGTGAAATCAAACTGAGTTTCATGACCAAGGTGAAAACTATAGAGAACCTGAAAGAAAGAAACGTTTCAGCTGGTTATGTAGCAAAGTCAGAAATCTGTGTTAAAAGAGAAAACAGAAATGCCGACTGAATGAAAATGAGCATTCCTTCCTGAAATCTAATGCAATTGTTCGCATTAGAAAAAGTCAGTAATGATGGTGATCTGCTTGTAAAGAACAAAGTAAAAGAGATGAAATTGAGATAATCTATGTTAGCACCATTCTCTGTTACCTATTATAGAGCTGCTATTAATTCCAGTTCCCAAAAGCCATGAGTTGACGAGGCTAACACAACCAGAAGTATGGGTTGGACAATGTTATGGATCACAAACCAAATATGTTAAGCTACTCATCAGGACTCTTTCTGCAATAAATTAAATCTATTCTTTCCAATTTGAAGTTATAGAATAGGCTTTGAGCAAGCCAATTCTAAAAGTTATACATTTTATCTTCTAGCACAAAGATATCGAGTAAAACATGGCATACTTCTATTCTTGACTACATTATGATGGATAATTGTTAATTAGCAGACCAAATACTAGAGGCTCTTTAAGTGATCACTGCCAAATTACGTATAATATGTGCAAGCAAGGGTTAGTCCCAATCAATAGCACATATAATTGGTGCTTCACAAGGTCTCATTTTCACTTATAGAGAAAAATGTGTAAAATCAGATGGGAGGAAGGTTGCAAGGAGAAAATATAAATAAAGATAGTAAATTATTTAGGAACAAATTTTTTTATTTATTTATTTATTTTAAATGGGCCAGAATCCGTATTCCAGCATCAAGGAAGTAAATGCTCAACTTTCACGAAAACCCTATTCTAGATGAGAAGAGCAACTACCTATAATACCTAGCAAAGTGTAGAACAGGACTTGCTATGGATTTTATCCAGGCCAGCAAATTGCTTGGAGAAATTAGGAACATCACAGAACGGTCCTTGTCTTGCAGGCAAGAAGAACTAGGAGGAGTCTTTAAAGCACAAGACATCAGTGATTTAATGTTATTAACAGGAGGAGATAGCAAATAAAGTTGTTAATAACAACTAATAATGATGCAGAAGGTAAAAAGTATTTGTCCAGTGGGATGCAGACCTACAATCCCTATGTCCCCTGTGACAAAAATGGATGAGAACCTTGTTCTGGGCAATGGTCTGGACCCTGTCATTTCATGAGGCCTCCTAGACTATGAAGAAGAGGAGAAATACCTAGAAGAGGTTTAAGGGTATGTTGTTAATTGAAGCAATTCATGTTACTAGGAGGCTGAGGATGATTCTTCCCTTGTTTGAATGACTAGGTTAATCAGGCTTGGCTGGATGAGCAGTGAGCATAAAGGATCTATCCTGCCTTAAGTGTCAGAGGAAGAACTCCACATATAGCTACTTAACCGAAAAGGACAATTTTCTTCTGTCCTCTCTATTCCGTTCTACTGTTGGCCTTCAAGGTACAGTCAATGACTGTAAATGGAAATACAGCATCTACTAAAGAAGTTGCTTCCAACACTTACATGGCAGGGCACCATTTTTTTAATGCTCTTCTTCACTTTTGCCCTAGGGAAAATAAAGATTACTTGATTACACTTACAAAAGATAATAGATCTGGTTCCCAGATTCAGGGCTGTGATATTATCTGCTGGAGTACTTGCCAGTTCAGGCTCCTTCCTGCTGGTGATATTGACTGCCAGCTCAGCCAACTGGCCTTTGAGTCGCAGGTTGATATAAAAAGCCTTTATCGACAGAAAAAAAAGTCAGTGCCCATTGCAGGAACTTCACTGCTGTTTCACTGGGATTGGAGCTGCTGCCTCCTGCCTGTGCTTGCCAAAGATTGAGCTGCAGGGTTTCCTGTCATTATGAACACAAGATGATAGCTTTGGTCTTCTACAGCTAGATTTGTTTTTTTGCACTGTGTACTTCCCCTCCTGAAAATTTTACTTTTATTTGAGAACACTCCCAGCAGAGCTGCCTCCAGCTGCCCTCCAGGAACAGTTGCGTTACACTCCTTATTGACCACATTTCTGTTCCTGACACATCTTTTAAGTCCACTCCTGAAAATTTTACACTCCTTATTGACCACATTTCTGTTCCTGACACATCTTTTAAGTCCACTCCTCTGTGCTCTTCATCCTTGGAAGTAAAGTGACAAGGTTTTCTTGTACACTTTTCTTCTGGTCGACTGCTACCAAGGGCATGCATGTATTACACACCCCGGTGACCTCTTGGTCTCACCAGCTGGTGTGGAAGAAAGGGAGCAGAAGACAGAACAGGCCTCCAAAGCTGGAGCCAATATTCACACATTCATGCCTTTTTTTTTTTTTTTTTATTTGAGAAGCTCAATCTTTAAATTCTTCTCTTATCCATACCTGTGCAAAGTCATTGATCTCAATCAACTTCAGCACTGGTGTATGGACTCCGGGTATGCAGCAGAATGTGCTATATTGCTTGCCTGTACAATCTGATCCATAAGCAAATTCCTCTGCAAAATTCTATGATGTGTTCTTAGTAACCATATTAATGTCTTGGATGATAACACATACTCACATATTTTTGCATAGAATTATTTTTACTAAAAGCTTCACCTATTTTTATTCTTGTTAGAGTACCTAAATTCTCACTTTTTGCACTGCATGGACAACAACTGAGAATCTGATTTCTTTCCCTATTTTTCCCCCTCAAATTTGATAATTAACCAATGATTCTAAGCTGTTACCTGCTTAATATTTGTTAGCTCCATGTGGTGGACTTGAACATTGCAGAGGAGGGATCTCCATCACTAAAACATCACAAAATCATCACGGCAGCACATGGAGTCTTTGAATTACCACTGCTACTTCTCCCACGTGCACCACAGAAAAAGAAGTCAACTCATGAAAATGGGTGTCTTTTCAATAATATTCACACAAAGCTCAACATCTGGGTCAGTTTGGTCTTACAGAGAGATGTGACTATGTCAGAATATAATGCTTCTGTGGCTCTGTTAAAAATCAAGCCAAAATCAATCACTGAACAATATCTTGCATGACTTCAGAACTCGAGCTAGGTGAAGTCAGGCATTGTCCTTCCACCAAAAGGTCCATCTATCCAGCCTGTGCTTTCATTCCTAGCTGGACAACGCATTGCAATTTAAAAAAAAAAAACTGAAAAGGAAAAAAAACTCAACAAAACATTTTTTTAAATCTTTTGTTTCAGGAGGGCAAAATAAATCAGTTCTGAGACAGCTCAAAATTAAATTATTGCTGAATATGGTGACACAGAGTCTCATGGGAGAAGTTGCTTAAGTGCTCAGTAGCAAAGTTCTCCGTCAGTGCACATTTCCCCAGGTATGCTCCAGCCTCCTGCTTCCCTTCCTTTCTAAGCTACTACAACCAGCTTCTTCCCCTAACTCTTTACTAAATATGGTCAGGCCCTTCACACCTTTCTATCCTAAGTAAACTCACCAGAATTTTCAGTGCAGTTCACATTATCTGATGCTAGCACTATAATGTAGTCATTTTCATAGCTCACAAAACAATATAAAATGAAACAAACCAAAAATCCAAGTGCGTTCCTGCTTGTGCAAGCAAACTCAGCTGAAAGATTTAAAACAGCCTAATGAAATAAAATGATTTCTGACTTCCATCCATCTGTGTTTAAAAACCATATAAAATACATGAGGAGGGAAATCAATAGAAAGGATATGAATGTACCAAAATTTTAATTGCTGCTCTTCTGATTGGATGGAAAGGACTAAGTATATACAAGGCAGGAGTGGCACTAAATCGAAAGATTGTCTTCCCTTTGTTCAGTACTATAAATGTCTGGAAAACAAAACAGAAAATGAGAACATTCAGTATTTGCATTTACACTCAGCTTTTTCCAGCCCAAATCTCACTGGGAAATTCCTGCCCGTATCCCATAATTCTTTCCCACTCCCTCCCAAGACCCCCAAATTCCCTTTCATTCAGTGAAGAGTTTTGTCCAAGACCCTCCCTCCCAGCAGAGCTGCCTCCAATCCTATTGCAATATCCCAATAATTTTTAATTCCTTCTCTCCTTAAAGGCTCCCGGGCCATCACCTTCATCACGGGGTTGGGAAGAGAGCAGGATCAACTTTGAATATAAAAAATAACTTGGAGACTAAAATGTGGCAAAGGAGCTTTTATGATATTCCTCTTCTCAGGTGCCAGGAGCCTTACTATGCTATCATTACATCTTCTCTACTTTGAGCACTTTGCTGCTCTCAGTCAATGGGGGTTTTTTGGCTCACCAAGTAAAAAACCTGCATGAATGCTGCTCCACAGCAGGATCTGACCCTGGCACTGAGGTACTGTCATTGTGCCCATGTTAATTTGGGCAGAAGAAAACAACACTGTGAGTTATCTTAAATACAAAGCATATGTGAATTGGATCTTGGATCAATTTAAAGAGCTATGAACATGCCCCACCATACACAGAGGAACTAATATTCATTCAGAGACAGGATCAGGACACCCAACTTTAAGCAACTCGCTCATCTTGAACTTAAGATCTTCAAGGCACTAAAATTGCAAATCTATATCCTGTTGCCTGTGCCCGGGGATAGCAGGCAAATTAAAAGGTAAATTCATTCTGGCCCTTCCAGGGAAGTAATCTATTTGTCTTTATCCATTTAACTTCCATTCTGTAGTTCTTGCACCTGTTTCCACACTGTTTTAATAGAAGCAGCTTTGTGGTCATATTAATTCATTGTTTACAGGAAATAGCATAGACCCAACATCAGTACCTGAAAGAACTGGAAGCTCTCTAAAAACACGCTGTGCTTCCAAGCCTTATTTTGTCCCTTGTTTTGTGAAATGCTTGGAAAGGGGAATGAACTGCAGTAAGCAATCCACCCAGCTTTGCTGTCAACAGCCTTTTGACAGAAGCTGTTTGCGCTGTTGTGGCTTTGGTCCAGGCTATATGTGATTCCTCATCAGGTGATGCATACCCTAGGATGAAGCTTACCCTTCTGTAAAGTGCCAGCATTTCACATACAACTCACATCTCCCTTCAGCTCTATTTTGGTCATCTTAAATGGAGTTGAACTATCACTCAGCAGGAAAAGAACCGCTGCCCTCCAGGAACAGTTGCGGAGGTGCCTCCTGTTCTTGTGCAGAGCACTAGCGTAAGACTCAAGACACCCAGAAGCCCTTAACATTAAGGGGCTTAAGTGATAAACAGACCTGTGAAGAGTCAAGGCTCACGCAGAAGGAAAGATAGGGTAGATAACACCTCCAGCTTAACTTAACAGAGCTACTTCTCCGCTCTTTTCAAACACTGTATATTCACACTCAGAGTTATCTGAAAACACCCAAGTTTTAATTAGGCTTTTTATCCCTCTTTGCTCTCCTGCTTAGATGTTTCCTGGGAGCCCTGCTCATGCTGAGACTGTGATTCTTAATCTGGAAAAAAATTATTTTTACTGGCTGCAGAAAGATAAAAAGCAGAGCCCTCAAAACAGAGGCTGTTTATGCTTCAGCAGAAAGCAAGAAGCAGAATAGCTGGTTGGTGCTCACCTTGCAGTCATTGTAGAAAGGGTCAAGGTCCTCCAATGGCTCTCCAATGAGCTCTGGAGGAACAGTTCCATAGATATCAGGCAGCTTCTTGCAAGCTTGTAAATCAAACTGAGGCCGAGGTTTCTCCTCTTCACCCAGCTGTTCTCTGTATTCCTGCTTTGCATTCCTTGCAAGCTTCTCCGCAATTCGTTTCTCAATTGCAGCCAAGGATTCAGGCGTGAACCGGTGGAAGCTGTTAGTACCCGGTGGTAACAAGAAGTCAGCCATCTTTTCATCCTGCTTTGTCTTTACTGTTTTTTACTCCTAGTAGTGGAAACAGCTGAAACAAAAAGTACCAAAGGTTAGTGACAGGAGCAAACCAAGAACAACAAAGTCATCTGAATGAATTAAAAAAACTCCACTAAAGAACTTGTGGGCTGCCTATTATCAGGAAACACTTCATCTATTTTTAAGTGGCTAGTGGAACATCAACAAAACCAGAAATGACTGAAACTATAATTTCAATTAGGAATCACTTGTGATCAAAGCTGAAAAGACTTTGTAGATAGACTGTGGAGCATTCTTAAGGTTTTCAACTGCTCAGGATTCTAAATCCAAACTAAGGAGTAACTTAGATTCATACAAGCTTAAGTTTCATTGAAAGCCACAGGGATTTGGATTCCTAACTCATTTTTGAAAATGCAGCTCTGGGAGTGGATGAAAAATGTGCCTAAGATGACACCAGGGCAGATTTAAATCAGCTGATCTCTGGCCACATGATGCAAACTCTAAAAATGCCCCAGCTGTTCTATTCCAAATTTAAAGAGTGAAGGGTCAAGTTCAGATTCTTAAATCACACAGAAATTCTTCATAATCTCTTTCTTAGGCTTCTACAACAGAATTAATGTTTTACTTTTAGACAGCAAATATCATCTTCAAGACATCTGTCAAGACTTTTGAGCATTTTCTTCTCCTCCACACCCTGCAATCTGAAAGGTGTTTGAAGCACTTGTGTACCAGGCGAACCCCTGGGTCCTTCTCAAGAGTACTCCAGGATTCTGAGATGCTGAATAGCCACTGTTGACAGTTCATCACATCCGAAAATCAGTTTGATGGCTCCCTCCATCAAACATCAGTTTGAACATCTGATGCAAACTTATGAGGTTTGATCATCCTGGATTGATGGTGTTTCACTGTTAACACTTCCAGATCCTCAATGACAACCAGTGAGAACTGCCACATTTCTTCAACTTAAATGAATAAAGCCAACCGTGAAAAATATAGCTGAACAAAAACCTTTATTGTATCTGCACTAAACAATATGGATAGCTGTGAAAAATAATGTAAAACTACTGTTTGAAAAGGGATGAAGCTTATCCCTGCTCTAGTAGTCTGCACAAATCCATTCATGTTCACTGAAATCACATTTTACAATTTAATAGTGACTTTAGTGGCATATTTTTCCAGCAAGAGAAACTCTCACTATGCAACAATTAAAACTCATTTTACAACCCCCTTGTTTTTTAACCACCCCAGACCATTCATACTAAACCAGAATATAAGCGGGTTACAAACAAAATAATAGGTTTTGAGGTGGGATACCCTATTCCATTCATCGACGTGTGCAGGATACAATCCTTTGTTCAGCTACAATTGTTGTTTTCTGCTTTCAAATGGCATTTGTCTATTTACAGTGGATAGTTCCAGATAGTTTGCTTCTCTTAGGCTTTGTGATGACAGCATTTTTGTTAGCAAACAAGACTTTAACTGGACTCTGCATGACAAATAGCATATTTATTGACTCAATTTATTTGAGTAAAGTACTCTTTCAAATAACTACTGTTTTCCCTATTCTGACTTCATTTTAAAATGAATTCATTAAATTGTCATTGATCACAGCCTATCATACAGGAATGATTTACTGGAGCTTGTACATTATATCCTGCATTACTGCATGTTTCAACAAGCAGGGATAAAATGAATTCGCTTTCCTGGAGTTTGGGTATTCTGACATTCTTCTTTATTTAGATTTATTCTCTCTACTCCTTTCCCCTCTCCTCCCACATCATTTGTTTCATCCCCTTCCTCCTGAAAAACAGGAAATTAGAAGCTTTCCCACAAATTGAGTTTTCTTATGCTCAACACTTTTTGACTCACTGCCAGTGCAAGCAAATAGAATTTCACTTTCTAAAAATGACATCAGTACAGGTGGCCAGAGAGTGTTTTGTAGTTTCAATGTGTGTTTCTTCATGGTGAAACCTGTCTCGGTGCTCAAGGAGACAAAAGTCAGTGGCTGATCAGTACTCCTGGTAGTGCACAGACTAAGTCCCTAATCTGCAGAGGAGATCACTGAGGGCTGTAAGTTGAGGTCTGTATAATCATTAGCACTGTGAAGACAGTGAAGGGAGAATGATCATTTGCTTTCTCTCATTATACAAGAATTGATAAATGTGAAATGAAACCACAGATCAGAAGGTCTGAAACAACCACTGGAGCCACCTTCCATGGTGCAGAGTTATACTGTAAAACTTGTCGGCTGCAAATGGCAAGGATTCTAAAAGCCACAACACAAATCTGAGGGCAAAAGATCCACTAACAGTTTAAACACAAAGATACCGTCTCTGACTCTGAAAATTCCTTAGCTGCAGAACCTGGGTGCATGCAAGAAACGCTACTTACGTTTGCCCTATTTTTACACTCTTCCTAGGCTACCAGTCTGGAAAAAACAACATTGCCCAGTCTTACGCACTTCTGTCCTTACATATTACTAATGTCAACACAAGATAGCCTACACTGACTTGGGTAAGGGTTCAATCTGCCCACTGATTCTGTAGCTGGTCTGAACTTGTGCAGAAGCAGAAGCACACAGAGAAGCAGATTTAATAGTCCCATACTCTGCAGGTACTAGAGATTCACATTGTACCAACTACCCGCTACCCGTGTATCAGAGCATGGGCAAAGTGACAGCCTCAAATCTACACAGACGTTCCCTTTGCTGGAAAACTGGTGCTAGCCACCTCTGTGCTGCCTCCTCCATAGAGCCAAACTGGAGGCATGGCCATATAGCATGGGGGACACAAAGTACTCCACAGAAACCATAATCATAGAACTATAAAATCATGGAATCATTAAGGTTGGTAAAGTCCTCTAAGATCATCCAGTCCAAATGTCAGCCCAACACCACTGTGCCTACCAAACCATGTCCTGAAGTACCACGTCTACATGATTTTGAACACCTCCAGGGAAGGAGACTTCATCAATTCTTTCAATGCTTGACCATTTTCATGTAAGAGAATGTGTAGAATGTCTGTACTAAGTACCACAGTTTTTATGAGTGTTGCTTGATCATAAAAACTGAATGTTCATGAGAAGGGTCATCATCCCCCTCCTACTTCCTTGAAGATGTCTGGAAGAAGCCATTCTGGCAACAGAATTGGTCAAATACTTTTTTTAAAGAAAAATACAAAAAACCAACAACATACAAAAAAGGAAAGGGGATGGTGAGAGAAGTAAAACAGCCAGTAAAACCTAATAAATATCAGAAGTTTTAGAGTTTTTTTAAAAGGACATTATATGTAAGCTCTCTCTTATTAGAAAATTGAATCAACTTCAAACTGGTCCAAATCAGATCTTTCAAATTTTATCTGCAAATTCCAGAAAGATAGTTGCCTAGGAACAACTTACATTTTCCAGCATCTTTGCAACTGAAAAAGCTTGACATGTTTTGTCTTCATATTGTTTATAAGTTAAAGTTCCAAATTTTAATATATATGTGTAGCTTAATTCATTTTCAATTTCATCTTCTTTCAGGAAACGGACAAGATAATTTCATGGGTCTTCACTATTTCTAATTTCTTTTAATCTATAAATTGCAAACATTTCTACAAATAGCCAGGGTTAGCCCAGCTATTTCTTAAAAGGGTAAGAAAGAACCACAACTTAAAAAAGACAAATCATCAATGACGGAATCAAAGAGCCAGAATGCCATTTCTTAAGAGATAATAGCTGTTGTGACTCACGTTTTTACAATATCAGACTGGATTTTTCCATTCCTCTCAGGCATATTTTTGAAGTACAAGGCTTCGAACACATTGCTTCTGTGATATCGCCATGCACAGAATGAACATTTCCCTCTTGCTTTGTCTTTGTTAAATTCACTTAACATTGGTTCTTGCTGATAAAAAATGTACTGGTTATGTAAACAAAATATGCGTAAGAAAATAAAGCCCCAAGATGCACGCTTTCTATGGCATGGACAGAAGTGAGAACAGGACAAACAAATATGATATTGCTCGTGCCTCTCTTTATTCAGGAAGGTAAATGTCATTTTCTATTACAGTTTTAGCCTTACTCTCATAGGCTTCAGATGGCCCAGCTCAACAGACTTTTCAGGTTCTCGGAACATGACCTGCATGCCCTACAAGCCTTTGCCTGGCTCCCCATGGATGGGTGACCATCACCCAAAATGCCACTGTGCGCAATAAGTTGCATGCAGTACTGTAAATATAGGGAAAGCAGGTCTTGTTTACCTCCAGCTGGCTGTCCTCCTGCTTTTTCACAGGCTTTGTGGACTCACACCACGACCCTCGTACCTACCAAACCCTGATCATAGCCCAAGATGCTGACATGAACCAGCAAGGTGGTCTCATCCCCCAGAAGCCACAGGGGAAGAAATGGTCCTTGCTGTGCAGTGCACCTGGTTGGACACTGACTTCAGAGCAGCCAAGGTTTCTTGTATCTCCGTTTCCCACTCGCACAATGACATAGAATTGCTTCCCTGGCATGGCGTCAAGGACATGCATGAATATATTTCAGACACTTGGCAATGATAATAAAGGAGCCAAACTTGAAGATCAACAATGTGAAAGTGACGCTCACAGGTTAAAAGTGAGATACTATCAGACGTGCTCACTTTGAGAAGAATTGTTTCATTTAACCCTACGGATTTCCGCGATGCAATTCAAGAAGATACCGTGGGCTGGGGATAACCTGTGGCAGCAGGTATGTTTCCACTGTTATTTGATTAAACATAAATCTTATAAAATTATAACATATAAACATATATAACATAAATCTTAAAAACAATCAGGAGTCCCAAATTCTCCTTTTGTTTAAGAAATATTTATGATTAAATATACACTTCACATTCCTAACTGCGGTGGCAACAAAATCAGTCATGAGGATGGGTTTCTTTAAATGCCTGAGACTACATGGGGCACAGTCATTTCTTTCCCCCCTCTCCTTTCCATATAATCTTTGTCATTTTCCTTTGGCCTGCAAAGCACTGCAAAATATGACAGCAATTGGCTAGGGAAATAAAAAACAATACAATGACATGTTTAATTTAACGTTACTGGCTTAGATTCACAAATTCTTATGCATAACTTTACACATACACACAGACAATTTATCATGTTTAAAAACTACAGGGTGGTATGGGACTGCATGAAAGTTTTCTTATAGCCATGAAATAATGGTTTCATGGAAAGCTGCTGATTTTAATTAAGATCAAATAAAGACCTTCTACATGAAGATACATAAAGATCGAGAGGTTAAAGGAGTCTAGGTGACTTAGACACTCTTTGTAATTCTACTGACAATCAAGAGGCAATCTTTTGAGACTTAATTCACTTATATTTGTACTGCACTTCAATTCCACAGTTAGGAGGTGTCATGGGAAATTCTCTGTTAACTGAAAAATTTCAGTTGCTGTTAATACACACTGTGAGGGTCTGTGTGCTCACATCAAAACAAGGGGGAACTGAATAATATAATCCTTGAAATTCTACACAGTACACTCATTACTTCTGCTTAAACCGATATCTGGTTTCTTTCTTTTTTCCAACAGGCATACTTCTGTCAAGACCATAAGCAATTATTTTTCTGTAGTACACGTTCCTAACACATATAATCAGCCTGATCTCCAGCTGCCATAAATCAGCACAGCTCTAACCATGCTAGGGAAGTCACAACAGCTGGGGAAGTGATCTATTAGGACCAGGAATATTTGGGTAGAAACGCTTTCTTTAAAGAGAGCACCTTCACACTGGAGTATGAACACTAGAAAGCCTGTAATTGAGGTTTTAAAGTCATGACCTAGAAGGTAACCATGCTTGAAGGGAGCTGGAAAACTAGGGGTTTTTTTCAACGTGTGAAGGCAATCTGCAAATGTTGTTTCATCTAGAGACATCTAGTTGGGTGAGCTCAGAGTTGGAGGTGAAAAAAGGGGTACTTGAAACATCAGTCCCTGCTGTGGGCCAGTTTTCCTTTCCACAAAAATCTGACAGAAACACCTGCAATGTTTATCTCTCAAAGGACATCTTCTAGGAAAAGCACAGCATGGAAATCAGCCCCAATCTGACGCAGGAGGAGCTGTGAGCCAGAGTTCCTCTTACTGCCCACGTCACAAGGCAACCCTGAAGGCTGATATGACATCGTGTAACACAGACTTCCTGAAACGAGCCTTGTTTGTTTATCATGCGTACTGACCAGGGGCAGAAATAAATAGCAGAACTCATTGCATTCACATCTGTGGGGGGAAAAAACAACATAAAATGTCCTAACTGAAAGCTTAGAGTCACCAAACAACAAGTCTTTCATCATAACCAGCCCTGCTTACGTGCTATCTTCTTTTAAAGGCAGTTTAATGAGTTTTACTGGCATCTCACTCATCAGAATCTCGGCATTCTGACATTACCAATGACTTATTGATAAGATAAAGTCTTCAGAAGGCTAAGATGTGCTAAAAGGAAATGAATTCAGCAGATTTCATCCTGATATTGAAACAGTATTCAGGGATGACAAATGTTCTGCCTCGAATTAAATGCTGGCACTAAGTTTTTCTCTTATAATAAAATATATATTTGTAGTGAGTTAAAATATTCTGCTTTCTTTCCAGGTGTTTTTATTTCAAATTATGCTGTAACCAAATGACATAAGTAAGCAAAAGAGAAGCAGCATGTTATAGTTACCAGTTCACAACTCTATATTTTGCTGAAAATTATAATTCTCTGCACCCAACAGGTTTCCATATCTATTTTAATTAACTAGAGATTGGCCTCAGAGTTATTTCACTATAAACTACTCAGCCATCAGATGCAGGGAAAGATTTTTACTTTGCTACTCTAAACAAACAGATCTTGCCACGAGCTACCAAGTAAAAGGAACATTTTCAGCTCAGCATGCAGTCACTAGCTTTTGAGCAAGAAATAAGACATCTAAAGGAGAACTCCATTGTATGCTGAACATAACATACACTACTCACACCATTAGGTGCTTTGAACACTTACATGAATAAAATATATCAAGTGTGGTCCATTTTATTCACAGAGTGTTTTGTAAAGACGTTCTAACGGACATAGGAAGTTGTAAAATTGCTATTAATTATTAATAAAATTAATATTAATTAAATTAATTAAAATTGCTTAATATGAAGCCATTATGGGATAGTTATACTATGAAAAGAAGGCGGATTTTACGCTGGCCACCAAAAGCTTTGCTGTATGCTTCTATAAGCAAAGGCAGTACGTCTTCCAGTTTCAGCACTGAATTAAGAGACAAACATGACATAACACCTGAACCCCATTTCTAACAGTAAACTGAGCAATATAGGTTTTCCTTCTTTCAGGTGACAGAAACAAAAAGAGATAGAGGTAAAGGCTGAAGAAAATACTAGATGTGAAAGTCTGGGAGAGACAGACACAAATGATAACAGTGTTAAGCTGTCAGAGGCGGCAGGTCCCCTTTCCACATCCCACAGGTGTGAGGTGAGATAGCAGGTCCTGCCAAGTCTGCTTTGGCGTTTTGCTCCACGACCACCACCCTTGACTGAACTGCACCCCATCTGTAAACCTACATCTTCACCCAGCTTCCCACCCTTTTCCAGCTCTATTCCTTTCCTATACATTAGCCAAGAAAATTATCTCACCCTCCCACCTCCCTTATTCCAAGTCAACATAACCTTTTCACAAACTTCTTCCTGATCACAGTTATAACCCTCAAGTGACATTCACACCAATCCTACGTGATTCTGTCACAGCTACTCTATTTTCTTCTTTGTCCCATGCAATGCATCACTGTATATCACTTTAAGTACCCCTGGATAAGGAGGTAGGGGCCCTATCAGTATATGGGTTTGGATGGTGTTCAGTGCTAATGGAGCCCCAGCAATGGGTCTGCCTTTTCAGTGCTTTTGCAATAAAATACACAGGAGGAAAATCAAAAGGCACAGATTTAGAAGTGCATTGGCAAAATTATCCTGCTCAGTAATGGAAATAGAGACTCACAAAGGACAAATTGAACAGGGATCCTATCAGGGAGTAGCTGATTGCTGCTTGCTGAGGGATATTGAAGATTTGATTCATTATATAGTGCACTGTAAATTTGACAAAACTGTTTGGATAAAGATAGCGGATCTTCCACTGTGATGGAAGAGATTTCCCCCCACCCCACAGAGACAGAAAGAGATTATTGCTGCCCAAAGAAGAGGGATATTCTGCCCGTTTGCAATTGAAAACTGCTTGGGCTTGGTTGCCAAGTTTAGGAATCAGAGTTAAGAGCTTACATAGGCTCTGGGGGGTGCAATCCTCAGCTCACGTCAGTCAAGGGGAACATTTCATCTGACTGCAATAGGCAGTGGGTCAGACCCCTGGTGTCAGAGAAAGAGAATTATTTCATTTCTGTCACTCTTTTCAAATACATTTACTCCAGCAACTCTGTAGAGCTTCACGGAAACGATGCAACGGATTCTGGTGCCGACTGACAGCGATTTGCTTTGAATTACATAATGCTCTAAACCATTATGTAAATGAGGCCGAGGGAAGCAAGGAAGCAGAGAAGCCAGGGATTTTTCATTGGGTTTTTTTTTAATAACTAGTAGCCTTTGATGCTAGCACCAAGATTGCTGCCTTCTAGCTACTATATTTTGCTGGTCAGTTAGCTGAATTAAACATTATTTCTCCTGATGCTAACCAAAACCTTAAGTGCATCTGAGCAAATGATGGAAAGCATCTAAAACATGGTGAATGTGGATGGTTTTAGAGGTGCATGAGTGAGTCACAGTACCAAGAATGGTTTTGGCTATGTCCCACTGATGTCAATGAGACTCACGCTTCTGAGAATCCTGTGGTTCTCCTAAATATTCCTCCCCTTCTCCCCTGTATAATTTCCTCCTCTTTTTACATGGAAGAATTTTTCAGAGTAAATAACACTTTGCCAAAATATTTATTTTCCAAAAGTCATGACATTTTCTGTTAATTAGCAATAATATAATCATCCAAATAAAACTGCTGGGGACATTGCATTTGCTAACAAGCTACATCCAAACATGCATTTATGTGTCAATGGTGCATGCTTGAGTGGTTGGTAATACTCAGTCGGGCCTGAGGCACAATGCACTGGAAGCACACAACAGTAGCCTAGTATTGCAACCCCTGTTGTAGCTTCTTGCTTAATTTGGCTTATGGGATCAAACAGTCAATAACTAAACCAGAAAATAATACATCAAGTGGCCTGTGAAAAAGAAACATCCAATGACGGTATCAATGCAGGACGCTTTTTAAATGGAAAATGCGCTAGGCTTCACGATTTTGGAACTTGTTTGCACTTCTGAAATTAAAACCACTATTCTTAAAAACGGCCTTATTTTCACTAATAGCAGTGATAAACAGCAATTTCACCAAGAGATCATCCATTACCTTGATGATAATCCTCTTCTAAAACCAGGGTATTTTTTATGTTAGAGACCCACAATAACACATGAATACTGGGGATGAGGTAAGAGCTCCCAAGGGACATTGTGTCTATAAGGTATAAAAACTTCTACTCTGATAGAGTCCTAAAAAGATAGGTCCTAAAAAGACTGCACTGCTTGAACATTCACATGATTTTATTAATTTTTAAAATTTTTTTTGCCTTTTTAAAGACTAAAACTAAAAATTTTACAAGGAAATGGAAGCTTTTGGTCAGCTATCTTAATTTTTAACATGCCATGCATGGGGCTAATAATTCAAGTACTGCCTTCTCCTCTATACATTCACTTTTATCTTTATCCATCCTGCAGTTTCTCAGCTCAGACAAGACAAATAATGTAAAAATTCATGGCTAAAAATATATGCATTGGATATGCAACTGTTGTGAAATAGCCTCATACACAGGCCAGAATGAATCAACTAAAATATATTTTCTCTGATGCATTGGAACAGATTAGCCAAACCAAAGAAATGCAAGATGTTAGACATTCAGGGAGAAGTAGACACTGTTAGGACATGAGTCATCTCTCCTGTTTTGCATGTCTCCTTCAGCAAGATAAACTATACTTTAGACCTTAGTGAAGATCTTGATGATTCAATGTGTTTATCAAGGACACCTAAATTTAGGCATTGATATGCACCTGTAGGTACCTGAGAACTGAGTATCTCTGCTTACATGTCTGCTTTTCTTTGACAGAGTGGGGCATCTGGACTGAAATCTGTCCCCCTGTCCCAAATTCAGACTATTATGGAATGTGATGTGCCATGTGATGTGTGTGCTAGCTTTTCCTCTGATTGACTCGTCTAAGGAGTAAAGGGATCAGCTACCTCTAAATGCATGGTGGCAAAGGAGTGGAGCATGAGGCTGCTCCACTCCAGCCGGTGGCTAATTCTAACACTTCTACAACAGTTTCTATTATCCACAGTTATTACAACGTGAAGTACAGCTCTTCAGCTTCAACAAACTTCATGTATTTAATTAGTCGACGACAACCCTAGCGTTCTCAGAAACATGATCATCCAGGTTATCCTGATACTCTCAGACTCACCATGGACTCACAAATGTGGAAAGTATTTTCTGTCTTATGTTCTGTTCCTACAAATTGAAGGAATGTTTGACATATGGATTTTGCAATTAAATGGGCAAAAGTTGGTTTTGACCTAATATATTTAAAAGTAGAGTTAAACACAGGCTAGTGGCATCTGTGACTCCTAGGGGTCCACAATGAAACAACTCAATCAAGAGCTGTAAATGCACATCTATTCTAGATCACATCCAATTCTACTTCAAGTCTTGGGCTTGTCTTGCAGATTATGTTAAAGCACACAGTGATTTTTATAGCTGAACAAGTGGGATGGCACAGTTCCTCCTTTCCCACACAAGTGTTTAGTTTGGCTCCAAAGTATTCTTCCTTAAATCTATTTCCCCTCTGAATTGTTCCCACAAGTTCCAGAGCTACCTCCAGAAAAGTTGTCTGGGATTCCAACTCTCTTCTGCCCTTCTATGCTGCCAGACAGAGAAGAGAGAAATGTAAGTGAGGGAAAGAAAAGAGGCAAATTTGGATGGCATTTCAGAGATTCCCCTTGTCCAAGTCACCAGGATATATTCCAGACTCTCTAAGGGCCTCATAACCATCCTTTATACAGCATGGTTTTATCTTAGAATCATAGAATCATCAGGTTGGAAAAGACCCATCAGATCATTGAATCCAACCGTTCCTATCAAACACTAAACCAAGCCACTCAGCACCTCAACCACCCGTCCTTTAAACACCTCCAGGGAAGGTAAATCAACCACCTCCCTGGGCAGCCTGTTCCAGTGCCCAATGACCCTTTCTGTGAAATTTTTTTTCCTAATGTTCAACCTGAACCTCCCCTGGTGGAGCTTGAGGCCATTCCCTCTTGTCCTGTCTCCTGTCACTTGGGAAAAGAGGCCAACACCNTCCATCTCTTCCTGGCAGCTTTCCAGCCAGACTTCTAGTCTGTAGCTCTGCACAGGGTTGTTGTGCCCCAAGTGCAGGACCCCGCATTTGGCCATGTTAAACCTCATGCCATTGGTCTCAGCCCATGGATCCAGCCTGTTCAGATCCCTTTGCAGAGCCTCCCTGTCCTCTAGCAGATTGACACTTCCACCCAGCTTAGTATCGTCTGCAAACTTTAGGTTATGTAGGGCACTGCCTAAGAAGTAGAAGTCATACCCGTATTTGTTTTGAGGTCACTGAATAACAACAGGTTTTTAACTGGGAATTACACTGGTACTAACAAATAATCATCTGTGATGGGTTAAAGCAGCATGATGAGCACCTGGTAGCCAGAAGAGGTTAACCCACCACACTATCCTTTCTGCAAACCGCTTCTCACCTAATCTCCAAATCAGCAAACTGCACAGAAGGTAAAGATGGTTGGGAAGAAATGCTCACAGCAGACTCAACTGCATCTTTATACTGCAGCCTTAGGCTACAGCATGACTTCTACCTCCCCCTTCCATCCCCCTGAAGGGATAGAGCTAGCAATGAAAGCCATGTAAAATGCTGTCACAAAACACAAAAGAGAGCCTGTAAGGCAGCCCTTGGGTCCAAGTAAGAACATCTAGCTTGAAAGATCAGACCATTAAAAGCATTACTGATACTCTCAACTCTTACAATTTATAACATTCCCAGGTGAATCTAAATTAAATTGAAGTTTCAGATTAAGAATGTAATCGGAAATCCCTCTTCACATGCTTAACATTTACTCACACAGTGGCTAACAAGAATAAGATAGTCCAGGACAGACTTCTGCTGATTTATCGTAACTCACTTCTCACACATCTGAAGCAGAAACGTATAGAATCATAGAATGGTTTGGCCTGGAAGGGACCTTAAAGATCATCCAGTTCCAATGCCCCTGACATTTCCAGGGACGCCTCCCACTGGGTCAGGCTTCTCAAGGCAACATCCAACCTCGCCTTGAACACCACCAGGGATGAAGCATCCACAACTTCTCTGGGCAAACTGTTCCAGTGTCTCACCACACTCCTTGTGAAGAATTTTTTCCTAATAGCTAATCTAAATCTTCTCCCTTTCAATTCAAAGCCATTCACTTTGTCCTGTCACTATATGCCTTTGTAAAAAGTCCCTCCTCAGCTTTCTTGTAGGTCTCCTCTGGGTTCCAGAAGGACGCTATAATGTCTCCTCTTCTCTTCTCCAGGCTGAACAACCCTAACTCACTCAGCCTGTCCTCATAGCAGAGGTGTTCCAGCCCTTAGATCACCTTTGTGGCCTCCTCTGGGCCTATTCCAACAGTTTCATTTCCTTCTTATGTTGGGGGTTCCAGAACAGGACACTACTCCAAGTGGTGCTTATCAATGCCTGGTCTACTCCACAGCACAGACATCACCGCCTCCATTTTACTGAACGCACACCACAATAAGCCCAAGAACTGATGGTTTAAGTGTGCTTTGTCTTCTGTTGGATGGCGCAGAAAAGTAGCAGAGACACCGGCCCTGGTCTTCAAGTCTTTATAATGTGGTGACTGAAGCCATCAACTTTGGCTACCTCATTTCTCACTCATCATCTCTTTGCCCCTGAAATGGAAAACACAATCTGGGTCCACCTTCTTTCCAAAAACTGCCTCCAAACCCTAGGCCAAGAATGTTCACCATGCTGACCCTGCTGCTCCGGCTTGTTCTCACGTCTCTGTCTTCATTTGGAGGCTCTGGCTTAAACTAACATTACTACAAACCAATTAGAAAACTTCTACTGCGCATGTCTAAAAATAGAATTGCAATCAGCTATGCTTCCGTTACTTTAAAACTAAATTTAACAAGAGATTATTCTTCCGTGAGGTTTAGCATGAGAAGTCTTATGTTTTAAAGTTCAATCATTTCACAGTTATTTATGAACAGAAAATCTTATGGATTAATTTTATGAAGAAGCACAATCAGCTTGGGGATCAGATCATCTTTTGGTGTAAATGGTCAGAATAAGTCTGCAGCCCAAAAAGACGTGTTTTGGCTTTTCTTTGTTTTAATATTGTTTTCTATATTCACAGTTAATGTGTAGCCGAGCACCAATACGATAAAATACTTCTCTTTCAGTAAAATCTTCCAAGTAACAGTTAGATTCCAATCACTGAATAAAGGGAGAAAAAAAACCCCATATATTTCTCAGGAGATTTTTTATTATTTTAGTTTCCACATTAGAGAGTTCTTTGAGTGCAATTGATTTTGTAGTTTCCTCTGTAGTTTCCAATTAATCATCCTCCCCCTTTGCGAGCACATTTTACACAAAAACAGGAGACAGGAAAATGTTTTAAAATAAGAAAAATGTGCTTATAAAACCACAAGAGTGGCATGGATATGCAGAAGTGCAGGTTCTGTATGAAACCACCCTTTCGAGAGGAAAAAGGGGAACAGCATCGCCTGCCATATGCAACAGCTGACTGCAAATTTCCTATTGAAACTCTATTTCTATAGAAAAATGCTTTTCCAGTAAGAAAAGCATTTTAGTAAAGAGCATCTACTTTGAGAAACAAATTTCTTTCTGCAACAAAGAAGCTTCCAAATCAAAAGCGGAACAGATTTCTCAGAGAAAATCACAACTTTTCAGGGGGGGAAGGGAACCTTTCTGTCCAAGAATGACGGAAAATGGGCCAGAAATCACCCTAATCACATCCCCTTGCCAATTCTCCCACTGGTTTGACATCCCTGTGTTTGTGTTTTTAAGGTATATGAGAAAATTGGGAACTTTACATAGTCATTTTGATTCCAATATAAAAATGTATTTTAAAATTACTCAGTTTTGACCAAATGACATCTCTTTAAATCACAAAGCAACATACATGACAATATCTATTCAAAACTATTAAAATAGACTTTCCTTCTAAAAGTCACTATTAGAATCTCATCCAAGCATAAAATTTCTGACTGAGGACAAGGACCTTTTGGAGTTTTCAATGAGTAACAATGGAATTCTGAGAAAAATAAATAAAAGATGAGCAAGCTGCCACTTAAGCTACGGGTTTCCCACTGCAACAGCTTCAAAACTTTCTTGAAACATAACAAATTAAAAAAAAAAAAAGAGGCAGACGATAAGGCTCTGTCTAACTGATAGCATGAAAACATCAAGCACTTTGATTCAGATTAATAAATAATGATGGTGTGTTATCCAGGAAACAGTGCAATGCCAAGTCTGTTTGATCTCAGACCAACTGTTGGGTAAAAGTACTCTGAAATGGTCTCTTGAGCAAATGGGCCGGTTGCATCTCATCTCTGGGACTCTGATTATTTAAATGGGGCTTTTATTAAAAGAAGGAATTTCATCCTAGAAGAAATTTTATACGATACCACCTCCTAAGGGCAAACCCCAGCCTTACCAGGTTCCTTTGGGGGGAAGGGGTCACAAGAGTGGGGGAGCTTGAAGCATCCTCTGTTATTGCCCTCTTATCTCCTCAACTGAGATGGAAGCAATGGGAAAATTAGAAAAGAAGAATACTTGCAACCCATCCCTTGCATTTCAGGGCTGTCCCAGGAAACTCTGGAAATCGTCCTTCCTGCAGCTCCCACAGCCCACAACAAGAGTGATGACCCCAGGAGCACATTCCCTCTCTTAGCCCTGCACAGCAAGTAGTATTATTCTCATTTTATGGCTGAGAGCACAGGCCAGTCTGGCTTAGATTCATAGGGATGCTGAACACTCAGCTGAACACTCGAAGTGCCATGACACAGGGAGGGGACAACAAGGTTGAGGGTGGAAGAACATCTTGATCCCTCATGGAGCCTTCTCCTAAGGTGGCCATGTGGCTGAGACACCATGTGGTATGAGGAGGGTTTCTGGACAAGTCAGGTAAAAACTCTGCCCTGGCTCCAGTTGCCACATAACCCTCTCTGTTGCAAGCCATGGCTCCAAGCCTGACCCCAGCTCTTAAATGACATCGCAAGGTTGACAGATGAGTTCATTGTGATCCGCTTTCAGGTGGCAGAAAGTGCTGCTTTCCCCTAGGTCTGTCTGCCTAGGTCTGCCTTCTCTCTAAGACTAGTACCTCCATGTCACACTCAGCTCATTTAGTGAAGAGTTATCTCCCTGGCCTTCTCAAAATATTTAGAAACTCTCTAAGTTTGCAGACACGCACTGGCCAGGCAGGCGTTTCTAGATTTTTTTCACTTTTTTCAGCAGTCACTCCCACCATGAAACACTCCACTAGACACATGGCTCCTTCCTACCAAACACAGCTCTGGCAGCCTGAGAGCTCAGCTGAAAAAAAACCCCAAGCACTAATGCAGGAAGCGTAAAGAGATCTGATAAATGCTCCAAAGCTTCGGCTTCCAATAAACATATGAACTATAGCAACTGCCAAGAATTATGACTGCATGACATTACATCCAGCTCCTTGCTCTTATTAAAAGGAAAGCAAGGGTATCCAATGTGCAGATGGGCAGTACCACACAATCTGCTTTGCTCCACAGTCTATGTTTTAATGGTTGTCCATAGGTTGTCACAAAGCAAAAGTTTGCATTTTTAAGAAATGTGTGAACTATGCAAACATCTGGTTTTAGGTAAGAAAATGGACAGAAGTGAGTAATTTTGGACTTCTCGTCAGTTTTTATGTACTCTGAAATACGATGTCTTCCAGTCTTTCCTACTACAGCAAATGCAATCACTAATTTTAACTAGAAGAAGCTAATTTGCATATTTTCTTAAGCGAAACTTAATATTTTCAAAAATGCTTATCTGATGAGCTTCCTGCAGAGCCTGCAGAGCAGGAGAAGTGACAAGGTAAGGTCCTTGGAACTGCGGCACAATCACCAAGATACTCCACACTAATCTGGAGAAGTCAGCTCTAGAAAGATGAGGATTGTTTTTACATTCATAACCCCAAATTTCACAAAGTGTCAGTTTACTCAGAAGGTTTCTGGTGTAGGGTTATCTTAGCGGGATCTCACCTATAGCATTTGGCCTCAATAATTATAGCTAATAACATAGAGCGGATGTTTTGGAGATTTCAAATGTTACACTAATTTTGGTCCATCAAAAACTTTTAGCACAAGTAGCTGCAATCCTGACCAGTAAGAAAAATATTCTCTGCCTGTTTAATAATAGTCCTGATCGATCTATCTATCTATCCTTAAATTTCCAAACCCACACCTGATCCAAAGTGGTACAGATGTGCAAAGAGAGATACAGGAACAGTTGTAAGCAGGAAAAGTTTGAATTTTGCATTCTCAACAAACAAGCCAGCCTTACTGTCCTGCAGGTTCCTCAATAAAGATGCACTGCAAGCATCAAATTTGCATTCCCCATATTTAATTGCTGAAAAAGTACCTCAGTCATGTTCACTCTCACCCTGAGCAGCAGTGCTATGAGTCTTTATTGAGACCACCCAGATATCCCCCTTGCTTTCATGGATGTTGTTCCTTGGTGCACTTCTTAGCAGAAATAGGGCAGCATATTTTTTTAGAAGTGATGGTATTTTGATCCGTGACCATCAAGAAATCTGTGGCCTTCAGATCAAACACTATTTTTAAGACATCCATTGAACTGGAAACAGCATTAGAGAAGAGACAGCTAACTCAGCATTAATCAAGACTTTTCTGTTCTTCCAGTTTCTGGCAATTCCAGGCGATCACACACTGATTTATTAAGTTGGTCACGTAGACAGGTGACTTGTGATGCTGCACTGCAAGGATAACATCCCAGATTGACAGTTAACATAATCATTTCTAGGGCCATGCACAGAGTCTAATGTTCACATCAGGTTTTGCTTGTCAAAATACAGGAAACTGCAAATAAATAAGATCATCTAGTCACAACTTTTTCTTTTTCTACCAGCAACAGAAATTAGACAAGGTATCTGAGGATATCAGCGCAGTCTCTTGAACAAGCTATTTAGTGATTTAGTGAAAATCATCAGTACAACTAGCATGTTTGCTTCCCTGCGTGGCCAAAAGAAGCTACCCAGTTACAGTCCCAGCTAAAACTTTCTCTTAACCAGCATTTAAAGGTTTTTAAATCTGGAGCTCAGATTGCAGTTGTGTTGGTCAGCTCCAAGAACAGTGTCTCCATCACTGTTCTACACAAAGAAATTGCAAGTTTGGCTCTTTCCAGCTTTCTTAATATTTATGCATTTGATCTGGTAGCATCTGTCATCAATGTAGCCTTAGTAGGTGCCCCAGAGGGATGAAATAATAGCAATTGCAAAATGAGACACTAGATGAACGGGAATAAGGAGGGCGGGAGGGAGTTAGTATCAGGAGTCTTTCAGAGTTAGGTTACATGAGGCTATAGCTCTTGCAAGCACAGGAAGGAAAACCACCACCACAAATTAGCAACAAAGGAAAACAATGAGTCTGAGCTGGTTTCAGTGAGGGGTTTGGGAGAGAGAAGCATTTGGCAGAACCTTGTACAGAACATACATTGCCAGGGGATCAAAGCCTGGGCAGAGGCATAAAGTACTTTGCAAAGCATTTTGCAATCTTTGGACATGGGCAGGGGCACTCTCATCTCCCATAAACCATCCCCTCCAAAAATTAGGGGCAGAGGCTATCCTCACCTTTAAGAGCAAACTGCCAAAAGACAGCAGCTTTTCAGTCCTCACGAGGACAGGATGCATCAGACTTCAGCTGGGAAATTGTTTTCTGACACCAAGCCATTTTCAGAAATTTTTCTGGCTGTGGTGGGAGATGGTGGGCTTTCTCCGACCTGATATAGCCAGATTAAAGGCAGCTTGGTCCCTCCAGGACACTAGGCTCACAGACAACGACCCTTTTGAGGATAGTGCTTCATTACACTCACCAGATTAATTCCCTCTCCCTAGGCTTCTTCAAGAACTTGGCTGATTTTATTATTTTTTTTCTGCATTGTCAGGGTCTTTAGATTAACAGACAGAACAAAGCAAATTGCTAATGCTGAAGACTAGGTGAGGCACCAAGTGTTCCTTCTCAATGCTAAGTGCCCAGGTGAGGGGGGAAAGTGGGATTTTCAAGTGTGCACAAACTTTTTTTAGCTTTTAGTACTCTGAGGCTCCAAATGAAATTACTTGGCAGTGAGGCACTGGACAAACACACTGTGGATTGAATGAAGGGAAGGCAGTTGTGAAACTAGTTGCCTTTTCCAATAAGATGAAAGGATACCAGCCCTCATAGGCTTTGCTCAGCAGCTCTGCCTCCCCACACAAGAAGCACAGCTGCACCATGAGCTGGGGTGAGACACTGTCAGAAGGCCTGAAAGCCCATGCAAGCATGAGATGAAACTTGTTCCTTGGCACCTGTGACCTTCATCTGGTGTCCATCACCTTGAACGATGGTGTTGTCCACCAGCTTATGTGAATTCCTTCAACTAGAGTTCAAAGGACCAATTTTGAGCCATAAACCCTCTTTTCCCTGAGGATGCTCAGAAGCTCCTAGACCTCCAGCACTACAGGTAAAGGGAAACAATGCAATCTCTCCAGATCATCATCTAGAGCTTATTCCCCATTATTCTCTGAAAACCTGCCTCAGCAACACTCATAAAATCTCAGGCATGTCACGAGGGCAGAGACAACAGGGATGTCAGAGGAGCAGGAAGGAGGGACGAGCACTCTAGCCCAGTTACCGTGATGGATTTCTGTGGGTTGGTGGCAGGTTCACTACCAGCTATTCCTTTTATTTCTGGATTTGTGTGAATGCTTGAAATTTTGTACCAGCTCTGCTACATAAACAGGAACACAGGAAATTGAGCTAGAAATACCAAGATAATCCAGAACCTCAAATCGTAGCCTCATACATTTCCTTCACATTTCAAAATCCATCTCCCAGAACATGTCTTTATTTAGCTTGAAATTAAATTACAAACCTTAATAACTTCACCAGCTTTAAATATTTTTTCTTCTTGCAACTGAGGCTGCCTTTCATCCCAGTACTCTTCTCTCAGATAAAAGGCTCCATTAAACCCATCCCCTTTCCAGCACTCCTGGATCATGGGATCATGATTAGCAGAATTCGCTCTAAAATGTGCATGGAGATCAAAGGGTCGTTGGCTTTTCTGTACATGAATTGTGGCAACCTTTTAACTAGAGACCAAGCATGGCACCTCATGGACTTCCACAATTCCTAGAGTCTGTAAAATTGATTTATAGCCTGGACTGAATGCTTCTAGATAGTAAAATGTTGCCCACTGCAAAAGGTGTTGGTCAATATATATTTGAAGGTGAAGTGTGCAGTCTCACATCCCTACTCAACTAAAACAGTTCTATGTTCACACCTGAGCTGAGAAAAATAAACTAAGTTCTCGTCAGGTGCTGGGGGACACAGAATGATTAACCTGCTGGCTTTTCTTACAGGCCCTCAATGAACAGTGATGAGTCCATAGGGTTTCTCTCCTGGCAGCGAAATAGGGGTTTTGACAAGGGGGTATTCAGATCTGGATAACCTGGAGACAATCCTTGTGCAAATAGGACAGATTCCAGCTACTGAAATAGAGGACTGATGCCACATCAGTGAGATGACCACATTCAGTATTGCAGGTGTAATGTAAGTAAACAGCCAGAGCTAAGGACAGCGGCATTGCTGTGTGTGCTGCCTCACTTCTTTGTAAATACACAGAGTGTCCAGCATTAACTACCACAGATGCTAAAAAAAACAGGATGCACAGAGGACATCGCAGGAGTCCTTGCACTAGATTTTTTTTTCCCCTTTTTAGCCTAGTTTTCTGAGGAAACAGGCTTATCTGATCATGCTGTCTGTCTTTTAATCCCCTCTAATAACTTTTGAATCCATTGGCCAATTTCAACCACACTTGAGAGGGAAGTAGGCATTTCAGATACCTTAAATGACCACTCATCCTATAGAAATCAAGAGCTGAGTGAAATAAATCTATCATAGTTAGTGCCCCTGCTGCGGTGTGGCTCCGACACCTTATGCCTTCTGTGAGATGGCAGTCAGCACGGAAGTCAGTTTAGGAATGCAAACGAATCCTCAATAAGCCATTGCTCACATTGCCACCTAGCCCCACAGTGATCAGGAAGATATTATGGGCTTGGAAGGGCAAGTTAAATAAACTAGACCCAGAGGAAACAATGCTGAATTAGTTTTGCTCCTTGCAAAGCAGGAGAAGCTTTGTTTTCCCTGTTTTAGGATAATAACCTTAGAAAACCATAATCAGTGTTGCTGTGCAGGGATTAATATTGTGTCGTCCTCTCTTATCCTCTTCCACCGTGAAACAGTGAAGTTTAAAATTTAGCTTGTGAAGAAAACCAACACAGACAATGTGAATCAATCCCTGCACCGTGCAGAAGAGTGAGTCCATGAAAGCTGTCCAGTCTCCAGCTGTGTTTTAACTTCATGCAAAACCTTTGACCAAGGGCAGCAAAGAAGCAACGAAAGACTCCCACAAAAGTCTGATTTTTGGGCTGAAGTCCCAGTCTCCCAAGAGCAGCACAAAGTACCAAGAGCTGCAAAACCAGCCTCTGAACTTACACACACTTTTATCTTTATTTCCCTGACTACCTGCACCACGTTGTAGATCTGCACCTAGACACAGGATTTTGTTATCTTAAAAACAGAACTTGGGCAGGTACGCACAATGTGCTGAAAGCAAGTTTTAAGCCAGGAGCAGAAATATGTTCCCAAATTCATATGCTCATGCGTAGCAAGACTACAAATGGATGCAGACAAGCATAGGACTAACAGAACTTTTTCCCACACGGCAAGCTCAACATGTTTCAAAGCTTCCACAGAAAAAAAAAATAGCTCAGCTGCTTTATATCATGAAAAACGGCTGATGCACCCAGCACACTGGCAGACTGCCTGGCTACCAGCTGTGGTCCGATTTCTAACTCTGCTAAAAACAAGGGTCTGCCAGTAGATACAGTGCCACAAAAAGCGCAAGAGACAAAGCCTGCCTTTGGGTGTGTCTACAAAACAGCCACCATGCCCAACAAGATGTACACAATGCTGTGCACAACTCTGGAGGCAACTGGGATCTCTTCAATATGGCTAGTCATGATATGGCATCCTGGAAGTCAGTAGGAAAACTCAATCCTGGATTCTGCCTGGAAGGCAAGAAGTTCAGAGGACTCAAGCCTGGCCTGTGGCCAGAGAGGAGTGTTTCACTGAGTGCCTTTAAGAGGCATTTCAGACATTCCCATAAAAATGCCATTTCCATGTACGTCCTACATAGGCAGGCTTGTTCTGCTCCTCTCCCAGTCAAGGAATGCAGCAATTATGTCCACAGCAGAAGGTCATCTTCCCACTCAACAGCCAAACTGCTCTCCCATCGGTCAAGCTCCAGTTCTAGAAGCAGCTCTCACCTCACAATCAATGTCTAACAGGCAAACAGAGCTGCTGGCTTTGAAAACTGGAAGGACAAGATACAATTTGGGTGCCTGGGAGGTCAAATTGGACTTGGTGGAATTGCTTGTTGTGGTATGGTCAGAGGAGGCCTAAAAGATCAGTCTCCGTGGTCTGTAGGTACCTAGTGCTCCGTCCTCTCTCCAGGTAAACTGTAGGCACTCTTTTGGTATATTAACCCACAATTATTAACAAGCTTGTGATTTTCAACGCCACATCTGCTGTACCCATCTCTGGGATTCAGGTCTCGAAGGCATCCTCAAGGTCACCATCAGAAAGCAAAGTAGTGCAAACTTCTTTTCCTATGGGATAGTTAATCTAATTGCTCTTTCTCTAGTACTGTCATCTCTGTACTCCTTTCTCTTGTAAACAGTTTTGTTCAGGTCAAGATGCTGAGAAAAATCTGGGTTGCAAAGATACATACACCTTGGTTACAAAGAGTCATAAGTGTGGAAAAGACCTTAGAGATCATCGACTCCAACTGTACCTGTCCTACTAGTAAATCATGTCTCCAAGCACCTCATCTACCTGCTTTTTAAACATCTCCCATGATGTTGACTCAACCACCACCCTGGGCAGCCTGTTCCAGTGCTTGATAACTCCTTCTGTGAAGAATTTTTTCCTCATGTCCAATATAAATTTCCCCTGATGCAGCTTGACACCATTCCCTCTTGTCCTATCACCCATCACTTGGGAGAGGAGACCAACGCCTACATAGTTCCAGCATGAAAGCCAACAACACTTTGTTTTGTAATCCTTTTCCAGAAGATGCAGCTCACTTGTCTCCCTGTTCATCCAGTTTCTGGAACAGACAGGAATCTCAAGGAAAGTCAGGTGATGTGATCTCAAAGAACATAAATCAGAGTGATGTGCAGTAGAGAACTAACTTCAAGTTCTTTCAACAAGAGTGATGTGGGCTTTCTTCTTCCTTATTTTACCTTTTCTGGCATCTATCCTCTGGACCATTTGCAACACAGGGGGTTATTTCTGGCTACGCTGTAGGCAAGTGCCTTTCTTTCATTTTAGGTACCCACAAGATTGTAAGTAACTTTATAAAATTGAGTTCTCAACAAGTTCATTCAGGTCTCTACATTTACAAGGTTGCACTATTGTAACACAGTCAGCTTAAGGCTATATTTTAAGACTGTTTTGTCAAGAATCTAGCAAACTGCAAGGTGAAGTTATTTGCCTTCTGAACAAACCAGACCACCTGAGTACATTAGATGAGGGATACGCACACATCTGACTGCTAATTCACTCCTGTGTTTCATTTAGCGTGAAAGACCTTAGCAACTCAAGAAAGATTTGAGCCCCAGCTGTACTGCTGCTCTGATGCAACTCCCTGCGACGGAGCTAAGCTGTGTTTCTAAGACAGATCCTACCTCTGGAATTCAGTCACACTGGGAAAAACATCTTGCCTGGTTGAGTTCAGAGGAAGATAAACAAGGTCCTTCTATTCATTTACAGCTGAATGCATGTTTCTCCTTAGATTAACCTCTGAGATGCCATTTGGGACCTGAAGACAGCTGCTGCTGTGCCCTGCCCTGTCCTAGAATAAAGATTTGTTCTATCTTAACTACAGTACAGTGGACCTCAGCTGTAGGGTGATAGTTGTCTTCTAAGTACTCCTAGCAAAATAGTAGATAACGCTGCCGCCTGAGGCTTGACTTAGCACTTGGGTTTAATTGAGGTGGGGATCACAGTGTGACCCCGATTCACGTCTTCATCATTTCCCCTACTTCCTAAAGAGCAGTTTACCTACCCAGCTGGTAACTGGTGCCTACTTTATGTACCAACATGAGCTGTGGCTCCCTATGCTCACTAGTTTATTGCTAATGCAACAAATAGCCTTGGGTGTGCAGTATTTGTTGTGACAGGCTGGAAGAAATCCAACGATCAGATGATGAAGTTGTTCTTGCTACTAGCAGGTACAACTGTCTTTTCTGCTGAACTAGCAGCACATTTTCTTCTCCTTTTGCTCTAAACTTTTTACCCTTCTTGACTACTTCTTAAATATTTTACAGATGTTGTACATTCACGGCTAAGCTCTCCAATACGTTTTCAGCAGTTTTGAGTCTGCTTTTTCAGAGTCTTATAGAGGGTTAGGATCAGCATTAGAGCTACTCATGCCAACACACTTCAAACATTCTGCTATTCCTACAGCACAATTTCAACATGTACGGCAAATTTTATGCAGAGAAAGAGCTAGGCAGGGCACCTGTAGTGGTCCACTTCAAGGATTGAAGTGCAGCATAGACCCTGGCTGTAAAACTCAGCATCCCTGAAGAAAAAGTGTTTGATCATCTAAGCAGCACATGTGAGCTACATTTGAGCTACTTCAGCAAAGCATATGGTGAGAGCACAGACACTCTAGGTTCATATGGCACCAGGGCAGACACAGATGCACCTCCAGGCAACGTCTGAGGTCATACATGAGCATTGCCATTCAAGGTGTGTCCTCTCTCTACACCTGATTAACTGTATGAGGATTATTCACACATTTCTTGTTCACAAAAACCCTGAATCCTCTTGGGTGGGAATTGCTCCTGTTCAGAATGAAACAAAAGCGAGGTGATAGGGAATGTTTTCCTAAGCAGAATTTGAAGCAGGAGCAGGAAAGTTTTGGAGAAAAAGAAAACAAATAGTGGTGAAGACTGAAACTCTGGAGAGCTATGGGTGGAACACCCTAGGACTGAAAGGTGCATGCTGGAACCATCTGTCAAAGTCTGAAGAGGTGGCCCAACAATGTGTTTGCTGTTGTAGGGTGGAAGGTCAACAATCTGCTGAGCAGTTTCTACAGAGCTTTAGGCATACAATTTGCCCTCAGTTCTACCTCTGTTAAATGAGAAAAATGGTGCTTCCTGTGGTGGAAGGATGCTGTCTAAATAAACCCAGGTCACTTTTTGGTGGTTTTGTTTTGTTTTGTTTTGTTTTGTTTTGTTTTGTTTTTCTCAAGTACTTAATTAATGTAGCAGCTACCTTATTTTCTCTTCACTCAGACCCAGTTCCTTGATTTTCTAGCCCAGTCTGGCAGTGTTGGCACATGCCCAGGCACATCATTCAGGTGACTCGAAATCATCCATGGTAAACATCGCTCTCACAGTGATATTCATCTCCCATTCTCAAGCAGACACAGGCTCTCCTCCCTGGAAAGATGGCCATCTACTCCAAAATTATAGTTCTCTCTGCCTCAGCTGCTCCAGCCTTTCCTTTGGAGAACATCTCAGTTCACCCTAGGCTTCCTTGAGGTTGGTTGAACTGGCAGGGACTGCACAGCTTCCCAGCCCAAATGTTAACAGCCTTGAGAAGCTCTACTCCAGCCTCACGCTGTCCTGCAACTTCATCCATTCTCCACACCCAGAAAGACAAATGAATTGTCACAGACAGTAAAAACCAGGAACAGTATTTGGACAATCAAAGCCCTGCCATTAAAATATGACTTTTAAACATAATGAAAAGTAACATGCATGAATACCTCCTCTGACTTAACGCTAAATGTGTGCTTGTGCTCACAGTACCCAACAGTAAAATCACATTGTCATCCAGAGCTTTTACCTCCATGATACAACTTTTTCCTACTTCCAATATGAAATTGCTACTTTGGTAACAAAGAAGAGATCTTTGTATTTTCAAAATACAGACAAGGTTGCTATGGGCTATTCAGACATAAAAGTCACCATTTACCCAAAGAAGGTTTTCTCAATCTGTACTCAAGCATTTCAAAAAGCAACTGACCTCACAATCAAGATGCTATTGCCTGGTTCAGCATTTTAAACATGAGGAAAAAAATAGGAGAAAACTATGCTAAAAGTTAAATGCTGTTAACTGTCGAAAAAAACATGAAAAGCACAATAAAAAGCAAATGTTCGCTTTAACAATACGAGATTGTAGAATGGGAAACAAGGTCAAAACTAACAACACCAAAACACACACAAAAATAATTTACAATACTAAGTATACTGCTTAAAGGACTACTGATAACATTAAGATGCTTTATTTTGGTCAATTATAAGACAGGAGGTGGTCCTGGTGATGGGTCAGGATAAATGCAAAGCTCTTTCCTTCACCAGTACTTTCTGCGTATTCCTCCACCCTCTTCTGCATCATTCTTCCTCTACCCCCTGAAGACTCAACCCATCTGAGGAAGATGATGGGATGGAGTAGGGCAACCATGCCTGCAAGAATTTTGGGCTCATCAGTGCAGGTGAATGTGAGTCCAAGAAACCAGCCTTAGTCCATTTGCACACCCATGCTTGGACTGAAGATCTCTGCACACGCTCACACTCAATCTGCAATGGAATGAAACAATCTATGACCTTCTGCAGTGATGGGGACCACAGAGGTGCCCCTCCCTCCATCCCTCCCTGGCATCCCCAAGTACTCTGCAAGACCCAGACCACAGCATAAGGTAGGGTGGGCTGCTGGCCTAATTTCCTAGTTCTCCTAGTCCACAACAATGTGACAAATCAGCTTTCCCAGCATGGGGGATGGAGTCATGCTGAGCACACCTAGGTCATGCAGTGCAGAGCTCAGAGCCATTAGAGATCTCAGGACCACCTCCAAATAAGTAAAAGCGCCCATAGCATGTAATACAGCTGCTCACAACAATAGTAGGTCAGGTTCTAGAAGCAATAAACCACATTAGCAGCATGGAAACCCATGCTAAGTAGCCTCTCTGGTTGTGCTCTGAGAAAAAATAAACTCCTCTGGTAGGTCTCACTGCAACCACTTGCATGAATGCCTGTGATACTTTAGGTGCACAGCAAAAGCTCTTGGGGCATGGACTGCCCCTTGGGCATGGTAGGATGGTGAGTGATTATATGGACCCTCGACAGCTCATGTAATCAGAAAGATACTGCTGTGCTTCCAGCAGAGGTTCCCTTCAGTTGGTGCGGGGCCACCTGCAAGATGCCTGGGGCAAGAGGCTTTGGGGTGTTGGAAGAAGCGACATCTTCTTGGGGTTAAAGGCAGTCCTTTAATGAAGAGTACAGGAACCTGGCTGCCTCTGAACTGAAGAAGGAGACACTTGAATCCAAGAGTAAGATTTAAAATGCTCAAAACTAAAAATACTGTACTTCCCCACTAAGGCACAGCTTTTCCACAAAGCCAGCTTCATAAATATTGTTAATATTTATTATTATTCTCAGAGCATAGAAGAAAGGTGGATGGTTCCTGCCACAAGGTGCTTAAAAAGAGCCTAAATTCTTTACACAGAGCCCTTACACAGTTTCTTCCAAGGGACACCATCCAAGGGACACCTACAGCTGATAAAAACTTCTCAGGGAACCCAGAAGAGATTACACTTCTGTTACACATCTTTCCAGCAAATCACTGATTAAAGCTTGCATTCCAAGTACAGCTATGCTTTAGGCTTATGAAAAAAACTTCTCATTTGAAAGTCATTTTCCTCCCCTGCATCTAGGACAATCAGCAGTACAAAACAGAAAATAATAATAAATAAATATGCATCAGCCCAGAGTTCACGCTTGTTCAGTCAAAGCTAGGAGGCCCTGTGTCTCTCCCTAAGGAACCCCAGTACCAGTGGCTTTGAAAGACTGAATTCTGATACTTTCAGTAAGTCGAAGAAAATCTCAGTGGTTTGCAGGGATTAAACCATGATTTGGGAAGTTATCCTTACTCCTTGTAACGCTTGGTGTTTGTCTCATTGACCCAGTGCTTGTAGCTCATCTCCCAGCCTGGTCTTTCCAACAGAGCAGACAACTTTTCCTGAAGTCTTGGATGTTTCAGCCCATCAAGAGCATGCTGAGGCCACTGACTGTGCCAGGACACTGTTTTGTTGCTGTCTCCAGCTTATGACAAAGTCCGAGAAGACTGACTTACTGCTGGGCTGCAGAAAGACAGTGGCTGTAGATTATGACTCCGATTTTGTCCATGGCATCATTTTCCTAAGTCTCATTATTTTCCCAAGTCCCAGTTATGCATGAGGTGGTAGCAGAGAAACAGAATAGGGCAGAATGATATTGCAACCACATTACTTGGGGGAAAAAGAGCATGTTTTCAGTTGCCATCAGGTGATATGATGTGGAAACAGGTATCAGAATCTTCAAACCCCGTATCAGCTAAATAGTGCAGGGGGAGGGAAAGGTCCTGCCACTGATGGACTCGAAAAAGTTTTCGTTTCCTATCTTATGCCAACCAAAATTTCTTGCATGGTGCAAAGAAATGCTGCACAAACTCCACTGTGTAAAATGATTTACAAAAGAAAAAAAGAATAAAAGGAAGTCAAGAATAATAAATGTAACTCAGGTGCCAGCGACAGAGTAGAAAGACACAGTGAGAAAATTACAGCAGGAGACATCGGTGGCCTTTTTAAGGACAAGAAGGAACATTTCACATACATAAGGAACAAAATGTAAGTACTGTCAAGCACAACACCACGGAAATATTCAATACATATTTCTGTTCTGTACTTGGCAAAAATCCATGCCATGGAGCAATAGTATGCTGAGAATGCCATATTTTTCAATTTAAGAGCAATAAAGAAGTACAATATACACCAGTTCCTTTAGCTAGACATTTTAATTCAGCAAGTTGGGATAATTGCAATCAATTATGCAATCAACTACAGATGTGGCCAATGTACTCCGAGTATCAATGCTGCTTTCCTAGGTATTGGGATACTATTGTAAAGCACCAGAAGAAAAGCACGGTTGTGGAAGTGCTTTATACAGATAAACAGGGAGATCTGAGTGACTGTCAGGCTCTCTGCTTTCTGGGCAAAAGAGCAGAATAGCTGATGCAGGGCTAGGTTAATCAGGGCTCAGAGGACAGTAATATGATTTGATGGGAACATTGCCCCCATAGAGCATTTCAGTTCTGATGTCCAAAACACATGGGTTATGTTGACAAATTGGAAAGGTTTAGGGAAGTATCACTACAGATAATTATGGACTGGAAAACAGGCTCATAGTAAATGCTACGGAGAGCTCGATCGTACAAAAAAGAAAGTAAAGGGATGAATTAATCACTTTACCAGTACCCCTGGACAAACAAAACTACAATAAGACTACTACTCCACATATTATAGAATGCTTTCCAGTCTATCAAAGAAGGAAGAAAACCAATGTCCAAGGAACTGGAACAAAAGAAACATAAATTAGGCTTAATGTGCACACTTTTAAGAAAGTAATTTAACCACAGGTTACCACAGACTGATAATGTACCAAAGACTGAAGGATGGCAAAATCATCTCCTCAGCTCATGTTTTCTAGATGATATATGCTCTAGTTCAAACACCAACAAGTTATAGAGAGCCCTCTGCTATTTGGGAGACAGAGTAGATCACAGTTTTATTTTCTGGTCTTACCACCTCTGAATTAAGGGGACTTAAGTTTTATGGCCTTTGTTTTTGTTTTTTTTCATTCCTGCTACCAAATGAACAGAAAGACACAAGCAGAATCCTGTAATTGGGCTTCAAAACACCATCTGACATGGTGTACATGTAACTGAGTTATAAAATGCAATGGGAGTGACAAGGAGCTATCCAGTTAAAAATAAACAAATGCAACAGAGAAAAATAAACATTACTGCAAATATAGAGAAGCTCAGGTTCTCTCCCTGCAGAAATATGGTTCAAATCTCTGCTCCTTTTCTGCTCCAGCACCTGCCATGGCCTGGCTGCCGTCGAGGCTGCATTACAGACTGGCAAGTGTCACCCTGCAACACCACCTACCTGGCACCCAGCCTGCCAGGGAGTGGGAGATAATAATCCTAAAAATAGGCTGCTCTCTGTTTTGGCTCTCCCCTCGCTCCATCCCCTAGCACAGGGCTGGAGGTCCAGGGTAAAACATTCACAAAAGCATCAGCCTCAGCAGAGGGAGCTGGATAGTATTTTTTGAGATGGAGGAGTGGGATGTGACGCTAAGCATCGTGTGGGGTGCTCCCTGGCTGACCTCATGCTTCTGGGACAGAGTCATTCCCACCACCCTCAGCATGCGAGTGGCAGCCCGAGTCCCCCCAGCTCTGCTAGAGGTGGAGGGACAGAAAGGAGCCACACAGCCCGACCCTACCCTCCAGGATGCTGTCCCCAGCTGACTCACAGCCAAAGAAAGCAGCTGAGTTCAGCTTTTGCCACAGCTCCCCCATTACTTCCCGCTGAGAGACTCTCTCCAGACATCCTATGGCAGAAGCCTTTGCTTCAACAGTCCATGGTTCACTGCAATTTCTAGTTCAAGGCACAAGCATTTGCAGGCAGCAAAGCTTCACAGGACAGTTTTAATAGGAATTTCATTGACACTGAAGATCCTCATAGGATTTTGATGAACACTTGAACTTCAGTCTGACATTTAAGTGCTTAAAACTCTGTATGAAGCCCAAATTAAGAGATCTCATGCTCTGCTATTGATGCTTCCTCTCATATGCAGCTCTACAAAGCTCCAAAACATAAGTAACATTTCAGAAAGCACTGGTGCTGCTTTTAACTGGATACAACAAGTCAAAATCAATTAGAGATTGATCTCAATTTTGCCTTTTTTTAAAATTTATTTTTAGCACGCAGTTCAGTAACCAAAGTGAAGAACTGCAATCGATGAAGTTTAACTTGCTTTTTAGCAATGCTATTGCCTAGATTATAAGACGTTTCACAGAGTTTCCCAAGCTTGTAAAGTCAACTGTCTGAATAATGCCACTTATTGAATTCTACAGAGTGCTCTAACAGCAAGACTGATGGATAGCCTAATACATTGTGTAGTAGCTATAAGCAATAATTTTCCATGCTAATGACAACTTTCACATTCATTAACATTATAGGAATCTCCTGAAAGCAATCACGTACCAGGGAACCACACAAACATATGCAAAGCTAGCGATGACTATACAACTAGCTTTCCAACTGGCACTGGGAAGAAAATAGCCAACATGAGGATATTTTACATCCCATAGACATGTGCAAGGTGCTGCTTTGGGACACATGGTCCTACAAACCACTGTGAGCACTGAACTGCAACAACTTAAAAGGGACACGGAGTGATGGTGCCCTGCATTCAATGTGAGGTTCTGGTCCACTGAAGTGGGAGGAGAAACTGCCCTTGCAAGAGCATTCCCGCACGTGTCACTGCTCAGCTGCTTTCCTGCCTGAGCAGGACTTTGGGTTAACATCCAAGATGGATAACTGAACAAACTCACAAGTTAAGGCAGTGTTACTCCTTGGCCATACCCAAGGAGCATCCTACTGTAAGAAGAGTACAGCTGTCGCAATGCCTGTCTTGGGAAATAAACCTATCATCCACGGAGCCAATGAGGCTGGTTGTCAGCACCTGCACAGCTGTGCAGCGCCAGGCAGCAGCTCTCACTGCTTTACAAAGCTCCTGTCAGCCCAGGGACGACAGGCTGAAAATGAAGGTGCCCAAGCGTGGTTGCGTGGGATGAGGAACCTCCCTGAAAGAGCTCTCCCATGCACAGGGAAATACCTGCTGCATTTTGGAGCATAAGGGCTTCTAGAGCTAATGGGGAAAGCACTGATGTCTCTCAAGAACACGTTTTAAGATGACTTCCTCCTGGTCCTGGCAGAAAAGCAGTCCTCTCTCGAATAGAGATAAAGCTTCTAAGCTAGGCTACCCGCTGCAAACCAAATCAAGGGTGCTAGCTTGCCATTAACATATACAATTTTCAGTGCTGCACATGCACACGCCTATGTTTTCTCTGGCTCCTTATGACCTTTTAAGCTCCAAAATATTCATACATGCAGAGTCCTCTTCTGCTTCTTTCCTGCTAGAGGCAGCTTATCCAGCAAGGACAGTGAATAGAACTGGACACAACTCATTACATGGCTCTGCACTGGATCTGCCTGTTGACAACCTCATGATGTTTCCCATCCTTGCATTATCATGATTTATTGTTTGGGGCCAGAAGACCCTGTTTTGGTTCATGAAGGAAAAAAAAAAAAAGGCAGCTAGCACATATGCATATAGATCCCCTAGCAGGATCATTAAGAAAGATGACTATATCCCAGTTATTAGCTCAGAAAGCATCCATAGCCATAAACACCTTATGAATCACATAGGGGGAAAAAACACTTTGATCCACAACCAACTGCAGAGAGGTTTGACTTATCAGGAAAGGCAGAAGCTGCGGCAGAGAAGGGCGAAGAGGCGGTGCCCAAAGGTGGCTTTCAGCCACCTCCATGCTTCTTTGATCCCCGCGCCATGCTGGCCACAGGCCAGTCCCCACTGTGGGTTGTGTTAATCTGCACTGGCCACGGGTGCCTCCGAGGAGGCTGGGTGGCAGCTGGGGATTACTGGGGTCAGAGACACCCTCCATTTTCCCTTCCCTACCACGCACAGTGAGTGTCATTGTAAAAAGCAGGGGAGAAGTAGCCACAGCCACACTGCAAGGGTGCACACATGTAGAAGGTACATTCAGTGTATTCCCTTCTACCCCTCATCACAGTTTGCACCAGCTTCTTCCAACAGTTGGGCACACACCTCCCATCTGACACCACAGATATGCCAGTTCCCAGCAAAATGGGAGTCTGAAACTGGTGGAGCTGGAAATTGCATTTCCAGTATCCCTGCTTCATTCTTTATTTGATTTTGAGTGTGTATATATATGCATATATCAATAATATATACATAGCATATTTGGCTATTAATCCATATCTGATGCATATAAGTGGCAATGGTGACGATACAGTCAAACATTCCCCCTCCCTCCCCAGGGGAGACTCAGTTACACGAGCATGTGGGGCAAGATTAGAGCAGGAGGGTCACATCATAGTCCTCTGAAACATCAACTTTGTCCTTCTTTCACCTCCTCCAGACTTTTGACAGCACCACAAGATTTCTCACAGCTGGGACACCTTTGGTCCCTAACTCCTGACACCCAGTTCTCAGCAGACTACGTGTGCAGACTCACTCACAGCCTCCTGAAGCCAACAAAGATCTTGGGTAGGTCTGGATCAGGCACTAAATCCATATGATGGAGCCTTTTCAGATGTGAATTCAAGAGAGGCTGAAATTCCCAGGCTTTATTTCCAAGTTCTCTTTAAAACTGCAAAATTACAAACCTTCACCTGGTGGTATCTGATCTCGTGAGCCTGGTTGATGTAGGTTAAGCAGTCACTGCTTGACAATGGGATATTAAACACAGAATACAATACAATTTGGTATAACACAATACAAACTCTGTGGACAACCTACATTACCCAAGTAATCTGCTTCGCTATGGATCTCTGGCAGATTCATTGCTATGTAGTGTGTGGCTGAGTCATCCTACAGCCACTTTCTTACGTATGACATTCCTTTGAGTCTTTTTCTACTCACTCTCCAGGAACATGATTTGACAACACTTGCAAACCCAAAATATCTTTTAGTTCCAAAACTCTGAATCAAATAGTCCAGAGAGTTCAAAAGCTACAGGACAGATGTATAATGAGAGCAATGGTAAAACCAGCCTTTGGGAAACTGAGCAGCAAAAGATGTATTTCTACAGCTTGTCCAATGAATAACTAAATACATAGAAAATTATAATTCCCAACGCAGCAATTTAATTATGCTATTTCCTTCTTATGTTTAACCAATCCAAGCACTAAAGGGATAGAAAAGACATTACATCTGGCATAACAGTCAATATAAAACCACATAAAATACAGTTCTAGAAAATTCCAGGGAGGGAATGATGTTTCCAAGTGTAATGCTGGATCTGAAGAAGTCAAAAGGAGTTTTACCTTTAGCTTTACCAGGTTCTGGATCAGGCTCTTAAGATAGTTCTGCAATTGCTCCGGAAAACTTATTTCAGCTACATTTCAGCTCTAAGCTTTGCAGCTATTCAGTAATTGTCACTGTTAGTGTTAAACTGTCCAGGGGACATTTATGCTTGTAAACAAATCCTCCATCTCCCTTATGCTGCTTTTACGTTAACGCTGCATCACTGACTTCAATAAACAGTCTCTTGATTCACCCTGTTATGAGACAACGAGCAGAATTAGGCACCAGAGATGTGTCTAAAAGCCTTCATTTCAGGTTCTGAACATCACTTTAGCTAATTAATAAAAGAAAACCACAGCCCAGAATCTTTCATTGTTTTCAGACCGTAACTTCATATTCAGCTATTTGCTTGGTTCCCAGGAGTCTAGAATCACCTGGTCATGGTCATTGTCATCACCATCATTAATAATAACAACAACAACAACAATAATATTGTTGTTATTATTATTATGGTGGTGGCCTTTTTTGCCATTATCCATATTTCTTGAAAAAGCATGTGAGCCAGTGCACTGATTCTGATCTCCCCTGAGAGGCAGCTGAAAACCAGAGTTTCACTATCTTGATCCCAGCTATTCAGCTCACAACACACAGACCAAGATCTGCCAGCCCAGCACCACTCAAGCTTAATGAAACAGGGAAAACCTGGGGAAAGCTGCAAAAGCCTTTTAAGAAAAATAATCATTTTCACATATCTAACAGCATGTGATGACCAGTGCTACATTTCGCAGTGACAAGAGAAACCAAGTTCTCCAAGCCACCCCAGGCAGCCAGAAGAACACCTCTACACTTTGCAGATGCTTGTTCAGACACTGTGTGGTCTTAACAAAGCTTTTAGGCATCATAAAGTTTAGGCAACTTTATAGAAAAGCAAACCCAGGGTAACTCAAGCAAAACTTCCACTAAGGGAAAAGAAACCCAGAACTTGGAGACTTTCCTAGGAAAGTTTCTACCCCAATGTCATCCCCCCATGAAGAATTCAGAGCCTTGATTCAAAACTGCCTAAACCCATCAAGAACAGGACCACAATGGACCTATGAGAAATTTGTTCTAGGCTAAAGAACTTCTTTATCTAAAGTACTACTACAGAAGTAGCAAGACAAGACAAGACAAGAGGGAAAAGCACAGAGAAGATTTATTCTGCCTTTTTCTTCCCATATTCATGCGATAATTCCTTTCCTTTTTTTTTTTTCTCCTTTTTGCTATGACGTATGGTTTCATAACAACTATTTACTTTTCTCTCTCTATCTAACAGCTGTCTGCTGAGGAAGATGGAAAAATAAACTAAACAAGTTAAAACCAAAAGAATCTATTCATATGCAATGTATAATTACATGCTATATTTAAATCTTCATACATTATCTTTCAAATTATATTTAGTTTCAACAGGAGGGGGAAAAAAATCCCCTTTACTTTCTAAAATTAGCAACAGAATTTCTATATTGTTTTCAAATACAACTGATCTCCCTGAGAAACTTCTGACAAGGAATAATTAATGGTTGGAGACAGGGAATCTGACTACATCAGATGTATTTTGACATTGGCCCACTAACTGTCACCTACAGCAAAAAAATGGGGAAGTCCTCAGGGAAAGGGCTGTGTAAATCTGGATTAGCTCCACCAAAGTCGAACAAATCGATCTGAATTTATGCCGGCCAAGCTGAGAGAAGGATTTATCCCTCTGTTTGATGGACATAGGGAAGAAAAGAGCTACAAGGACCTAAGCAAACCAGGCAAACTTTGCCACACACTACAATTCCAAAGGGTTTATTTCCTAAGAGACACACAACACACGCCGACGGCAGCCCCAGCGCTCACATGAATGAGAATTACACGCATGCATTGAGGGAGATTAGACCTCTTGACGTGAAACACTGTTGAAAAGAGATAAAGAAAAAAAAATCTTAAGATACTTGCAGTGCTTTCCAGACCCTCTTGCTGCAGACACTGCTGGCAACACCTCTGGCCCCTCCAACAGTACAGAAACCACACATAGCTCGATGTCAGAGACTGGAAATTGAGTTGGAGAGGCAACAGAGATGAAGTGCTCAGCCCCAGGGAGGGAGAGAGGGTGGCTGCGTCATGCCGTCGCGCTGGCTGTACTAATATGGGGAGCAGCAGTAGCCAGAAATTCTCGTCCGGAAGGAAAGGACAACCCCTGTAACATGAGAGCTGACACAGGAGTACGAAGCGGGGAGCAGACATACAACCTTGGGGGGCTTTGTAGGGATTAGGACTTCCCCAGGACAAGAAGACAGCACTGCCAGCTGCATCTGAGATGGAAGTGAGAGGAACAGGTTTTGGTGCAGGGGGGTCCCTTCCCTGAAGCACCCAGCTCCATTACACATGGCATAATTACCTTGTTATAATCAGGCAGGTATTTTAAAGAGGCTTTAGTGTGATTTTATAATTGTGCATTATGTAACAGCTAGTAATGTGTCAGGCCTCAGACAACACAAATGCCTATCTACAGGTCAGGCTGTAACACTTTAATGATGCGTTTCAGGGCTGTTTCGGTCTGGGCTGAAACCCTACAATTCTTTTGCCTTCCTCTTCCACCCTCATTGGCTTCAGGGGCATCCCCAGTAAGGCAGCCACTCACAGGTCTTCCTCCCATCACCAACAGCCCCCCTCTAACATTTATCTCCCTAACCCCATGCCTACATTTGGTGGCTACATCACAGGGGAAAACAAAAACTTCACCAGAGTTGCACCTCTTTATGAGCTTTCCACAATGCAGCGGGGCGGGGTTTTTTTATTTTTTTAATCACCATGTTTTTTTAAAGTTCACGTTTCTCAAGATTTCCCAGGGGCAGCGTCTGCCCTTGCGCAGCCTGGCAGCAGAGATGCTTCTCGGAGGACTGAAATGGGCTGGCAGCGGGGCATAAAATTTGAGCTGGCTCCTACAGGGGTAAATTTTTGCTCACAGAAAACCACTAGAAATGATCCCTCTGTGCTATCCTGTTTTGATTAACCACAACCAAGACTCTGTAAACTTAGAGCTGTCATGCATGCAAAGCTTGTTACACCTGGCATGCTGTGAGCCAGCTGGGAGGGGTGGTGTATTCAGTCACTGAGACAGTAGCAGAACTGTCCATTTCTTTTATAAAGTGACCGTTTTATTACGATACAAAAAAAGTATCTTGGAAAAAAAAATCACTATAGAAATAATACAGTCTTTGAGAATGGACTTCGGTCTAAAAAAATGATAGCTAACCTATCTCCAGGTAATGAGTCAGGAAAGAATTTGTCCATAGAATGTTTTTTTCCATAACTACTTATTATATAGATTTCTCATTTTTCTCTAAAGCCTTTAAAAACAGCAGGAAAAAACCCACCACAAGCAAATCTACCCCCTCCCAAGACCTCTCCAAAATTCCAAAACCCAGCTTATTGGTCAAAATGAGCCTGTAAATGCTGTGAGTATTGAAAGAGATTCCTTGCTTCAAACATAGATATTTCACTTGTGCAACTGGTCTGCAGCCAGTTACCTAATTTTATACACTTACACATGAACCGAACATCAGTAAAACTTTTTAAATAACTCACACTAATAAGGGAGTAGGATTAAAATTAGTAAAGCAAAACTTGCTGGTATCTTTCAAATTATAACTCGGATACAGAGCCAGTTTAGTACTTTAGGAATCCAGGATGATTTGAAAAAACCCCTATAACCTGTTGGTAGGGCTCTTGGCACTGCAGAATAAAGCAGAAGTTTACTGAGCTAGAAAAGTTCAATTCAAGCTGAAAGTTGAAATAAATAAACTGGAAAAGGACAGGCTTGGAATTCCAAGATAGAAATTTTTTTTTTTTTTTNAATAAGGGAGTAGGATTAAAATTAGTAAAGCAAAACTTGCTGGTATCTTTCAAATTATAACTCGGATACAGAGCCAGTTTAGTACTTTAGGAATCCAGGAAGATTTGAAAAAAAAACCTATAACCTGTTGGTAGGGCTCTTGGCACTGCAGAATAAAGCCTCTTTGGCAGAAGTTTAGTGAGCTAGAAAAGTTCAATTCAAGCTGAAAGTTGAAACAAATAAACTGGAAAAGGACAGACTTGGAATTCCAAGATAGAAATATTTTTTTTTGCATTAAATACAAAGAGGCGAAGGAAAAATTCTCGTTTTAATTTTTCTGCATTGTTTTGGTACAAGATTATTATTTGATGTGTGATATCACTACATTTAAAAAGTTCTTGCAATATTGTGAAGAAAATAAAGAACAAGCCACTCTTGTCTCACAGAATTGTGATTTAAAAAGGCTCCGTGTTTTACAAAGTATGGGGAGGCACGTTTGTGCCATGAAAGATGAGGGAGCACTTGACATCGGTGAAAATTTTGCACACAAAAGATTTACAAGGTGACCTCTTCACAGGAGGCCAAGCTGCCCCTCCTTAAAAGTGGGCGTGTTAGAAGAGAGGGAATTTCTGTGGTTCATTTGCCTTCACTCCTGGGAATATGCCTCCATGAGCTGGGACTAATGAGAAACCTAAAAAGGAGGGTACATACAGTGAATGTAACAGCTGCTGCTACATGTATTTAAGAAAAGCAGAGTGTTCACTCTGTCCCCAGCCCGCTTAGGGATTAGGATGGGGGATAACTTAGGTAAATGTCTCCTCGTTCTCCCCCCAAGTTGAAATCTGAGCAGCTCCATAGTGGGATCTCACCCACTGCATCGGGGCAGCCCGCAACCAGTCCAGTAACATCATCCCCGAATGAATGTGAAATAAATGAGAAAATGCTAATAATCTAAGGAGAAGAAATTAAAGGTGGTCACATCACTTACACCTACACTTAAAGGAAGTTACTATCTGTATAATGAAGCACAAGGATCCTCCACAACAAACTTTATGGTTTGCCTTAATCTCTTCGGTGACACAAAAACCACAAGAAGGAGACAAGAGTTAGGGACATTCCAGTTCTGGAAAAGTTTTCTTTTCCTCATTATTAGTAACTCTAATTACTTTGAAAGAAGAGCAATGAGATAAATCCTGTAGAGTTAGAAATGTGACCTGATTTCCTTCCTGATTTAGAAACTGTCACTTTGCAAGAGAAACCCAAAGAGACAGAGCCAGGTCAAAGAAGGCCCATCGGTTTGGTCTGCAGAGTAAACAATAAACCAAGATCGATAGAAATATAACCAAGTTTTCTTTTGGCAGATGTTCATGAAGACAACGTTACTTGCAAGATAACTAAACACACGTTTCTCTGAACTATTTACAGTCACAGATGACACTGTAGAATAGATACTGGCTATAAGCAAACAAGAATATATGCAACTGACTTTATGCCTTTTTCCCCAGGTTAGACAGTAAAAGTAAGAAGTAATGACAGACCTTCAAGTATAAATTGCTTCATACTATGATTGATGCCCTACCTCAAGACAGACACAAAGGAGAAAAGTCAGGCTGCTTCTGTTGTGCCTGGGTTTTATTTAACAGAACAGAGAAATGACTTGTTGTCACCTTTTAACTATCAGAGCTATAATTTTCCAAAGTAATTCTTGAGGACAATTGGAGACAGCTTACAAGGCAGTAATTTTCAGGAAGAACCAAGCACCCACCCTCTGAAAACAACAGGTCTCCTCTGTGTTTCTCAAATTGAACTTCCAAAAACTAAGGCATCTGAGATGATAACAGACGATAACCTGCTCCTTCTTGAAAGCATGCCCAGGCTGTCTGAATGACCACTAACATACTTCAATATGCAACTTAAGATGCATTCCTTCAAGATACTAAACATAAAATGAGGGGAGAGAGGAGAGAGAGGAGAGAGAAGAGAGAAGCTGATCCCAGTGTAATATCAGAAACAGGATTTCTTAAAGAAATTAAAATTAGCTGTATTTCATAAATCTCCTGTGCTCATTAGGATGTCATTTCTCATCACTAAATTTTTAAGCGCAATTTTGACAACACATTTAAGTCAAGAACACAGCAAGTACTCAACATTTTTCTGTAGACTGTGAAAGTCCTGGGAGGTGTTAGCTGGTGCCACAGGTTAGTTCATCACAGTGACAACGAGGCCAGTTTCTGATTCAAGACAAGAATATAACGCTTTCAACTCTGTTGCCATTTTAAAGTCTGCACCCATAAGCTGCCATTCAGAGTTAGGAAGCCTCATGGTCTATAAACACCCTTCATGGTCAAGGAATTTAGGCTACATACCCAATGATGCAACTGAATACCTTCACAAGCTCTGATGAATGATCGAGGGTATGAAACAATATCAGTTCTCTACCATACTGTACAGAGGTTTTGCATGCTTTAAATCTGCAGGACTGCTCACAGCATAAACTACTTCTCTGTGCAAACACGGGCATTAGAATCTGACCCTTTGTGACTGCAAAACCTTTTCAGAGTCTGACAGAAGCACAAAGCTGTATTATGAATGGACTCAGAATGAGTGTCAGGAACTGAGGAAAAAACACATTAGAACATTGAACTCCAATCACATACAAGTTAAGTAACATTCATCTATGATTATTTCTGGCAATACCGTGATCTGCCTCATACCAAAAGTTACGTAAACCCCACTACTTAAGGCTAAGACCTTTTGGCACATTAATCTAAAAACATCACAATTTGCAGGACATTCCACTGTTTAAATACTGAGGCACTTGCCCCCAAAAGGCATGTTTTGTATGTTTGTTTGTTTTATCTTAAGGACCCTCTATTTCTGTAGCTCTCTTTCAACTCTGCTTGCCATTTGAAAAGGCTACACTAGAGAAAAAAATATTGAGCTTCCCTCAGCTTTTCCAGAACCAGGTATCTCATCAGAAGAAAGGCACCCAAACCAGCAGCAGCAACACTCTCAAAAAACATCACTTTCTTGGTCCATCAGAACGAGGGGTTTTCACTCCTCACTGCCTCACAGCTCTGACCTTTCCAATTCTCTGCCACCAAAAGCTTATAGGATCTGCTGGGTCCATCTGCAGCTCCACCTGGCCTGCTTTCCCACGCCAAAAGGACGGATCAAATATACGTGTCTGAAAACACATCCCTGCTTTCTCTTTGTACTACCCAGGGTGGGGGGAACCCACACATACCAGTTGCAAAAGAGAGGAAGCCTCCACGACCACTTCTCCAAAGCCCCGAAATCCAGAGAAATAGCAGCAAAATGAACTTTCAGCACCTTGGACAGGACACATGGACAGAAAATCTCCGAAATCAGCCCATTGGCCCTGAAAATGCTGCGCCTGGACATGACCCTCTAGGACACATCTGCAGGCCTGTTTATTTTTAGTATTGACAAATCCTCTTTGAATCACTGCGTTTATTCCACCATCCGCCCTGTGTTTAGGGTAGAGCTGCCTGCCCGCCCAGTGGTGGGAGAAATCGGGGCCACCAGCTCCAGGTTCAACGCCCGCCTGTGGGATCTGCGACTGCCCCAGTTGCGACTGGAAAAGCTTGGCTCAAGCACTCGCAAAACTCAGCTTATCCTTTCCAGGCAAAACAAGACCTGTTGCCTTAGATGTGCGTGGCTCCAGCATTTCTCCACTTTCAGGAAGCTCATCTCCACCTCCTCACCCAAATCTCCAGGAAAAAATACAACAAAAAGGTCTAATTTATTCCCGCTGCATCTACACTTTGGTTGCATAAGTTTTGCTTTAATTTAGCTTTCGTTCCCTCTTACAGTGCTCCCAGTATGTCACTGTTCCCCTCGGGGCTGCCTTGATAAAATCATGATCACCTTGTCAGAGCGCAGCACAGCTCTCCCGGCTTTTCTTTTATTCGCATAAGCCAAGTCGAATTTTTAAGTCATGCCAGTAAGAACTCCAAATGTTTTAAGCAGAGGTCTCCTACAAAGAGCTCTGAGGTGAGCGGTGCCGTTAAGAGATACACTTAAAATATACGTTAAAATGTTAGAAACATGTCAGTTCTTATAACAACAAATACCAGGACACAGGGAATTGATACATTTTCCTTGCCATCACAGAAATACCCCTTCTACTTCATTTCTTCCCTTCCAAACGTGCCACTGAATTCCCACTCCGACACATCTGATGCCTCGCGACGCTAAATAAACAATTTGCAGAGTATTTCCCTTGTTGTTATTTCTTCCCAGCACTTCTGGGTGCGGAAGCCGGATGGAAACTAGGCTGATTCCCTATTGGAGTTACTCTTCAACAGCAAAAAAATCCATCTATCTACTCCGATTTTAAACCCCCGTTGTGCGCTTTTTCTGAGACAACTTTCCGCTCCTGCCCCTGGTAACCCAGATGGGACGGGAGGAAAGTTTGGGAAAGGGAAAATCATGGCACTGCCAATTCCTTCAGAGGTCTTTGCAGCTTTTTTTTTTTTTTTTTTATCATTTTTTTTAATTATTTTATTAACAAGCAAACAAACAAACAAAAGAAAAGACAGACTTACATTGCTTTATTTAATTTTTCCTGCTAAACCAAGAGTCCCAGAGCCACTTCATTGTATCCACAGAGTTTTAGTCCCCGAGAGGCACCGTCCCGCGGGGGAAGGAAGGTCCCGGGCGCGCTGCCCGCCCGCCGCCGAGGGCGCATGGCTCGGAGCCGCCGCGCCGGGCTCTGCGGCTGCCGGGGGAGCGCGGCCCCGGCCGGGCGGCGCGGGGAGGGAGGGAGGGACGGACCGAGGGAGGGAGGGACGGACAGACGGCAGCGCCCGCCCCGCCGAGCGCAGCGGGGACTGGCCGGGGCGGGGACGCAGCGCCCCCTGGCGGCGGTGGGAGGGGAGGAGAGAGGTGGAGGAGGAAGGGGGGCAAAGAGGGAGGCATGGCGGGAAGAGTGGAGGAGGGGGAAAGGTAGAATGGAGGGGGAGGAAGGGGTGGGGAGGGGTAGAGAATGGGGGAGGGAGGGAAGAAGGGAGAAAGGCAGAGATAGAAGAGGGGGACGGGGGGTGGACAGGGATGGGGAAAGGGACAGGGAACAAGGACGGGGGCGATGAGAGCGGGGACCGGTAGGGGACGAGGAAGGGGAGGAGGTTCTTCTCCC
>WAAB01013926.1:0-38730 GCA_013389865.1 Piaya cayana
ATGATTCTATTCTATGAAAGCTGTCAGCCTCAGGTTCCTACAGGTATGCACCACCTTTCGAGAATTAATAGAGGTTGTATACATAAAATCTTTAATTTTTTAGAGACTTTATCAACTCTGTTTCTAGTAGCACCCTGGGCTTTTTCTTGAAATGAGGAGATGGCGCATTTTCCTTTTTTATCTGCTGCATCTACTTACAAAGTGAGGTAATTATTTAAGTTCCTAAAGACAAGGGGTATCACCCCTTTTCACCTTTTCATGCTAAAGTTAGCAACCTGGTTGTATGGTAAAGAATGGTTTACAGTGGAATAAAATGAGACCACCAGAAGAGGTAATTATATCACTGGAAGAACCTCATTTAAAGTTTGCCAAACATTCTTCCCCCTCAAACTCTTCTTCTTCAAGATTTTTGCATTTTTTCTCCAGGTATAGAATTATGTGTTTGACCTCCTTTATTATGCTTTTCCTAGTATTACATTAGATAAGAGACCTTTCAAAGGGCAAAAGCGTGTTGAGCAGCCAGTAGTTTTCAGAAGCAGCAGATAAATAAAAATATTTTGTTTTCTTTGCTGCTCAGGCAATGATAAGTGAAAATATGGACTGCATTGATGAAGAAGCAAGAGACAGTGTGAGGACAAGTGAGATTAGGAGAACAGTCCTCTGACCTTTAGGAAGAAATAGCTGTCACTTCCAGAAGCACCCTGCTTTTCTGTCAAGTTTCAAGGAAAACATCGAATACAGGTACAGGGCCATTTGAAGAAATAAAAATAAGGGACAATGCGGAGTAAGTGAATACTGAGCAAATTCACTTGAAAGCATTTTTAGCAAGTCAGTCAAATACAGTGTTCATCCGTATACTTCCATTTGAACAGCTTCTCATTTTCTGTATTATACACTGTCTTGCTTAGACAATGGTGCATGCCTTTAATTTTTAACATAAAAATTCCTTCCTTCCCCATTAAAATCCCCATTAAGTAACTCAAAGTTATGTTTGAAAATAATTCCAGCTTCTAAGTCATTTATGAACTTTATATAATTAGCAGTTTTGGTGGATTTTTTTTTCTGGAGTGTGCTTGGTTTGTCAAATTTGATTGCCTCATACTTGGGCTTAGTTTTCACCAGTTTATTAGGGGTTTAGAATGGTAACTGTCTGACTTGACTATATTTGTATACTGAGAGAACATATGCACATGCTGCTTAGAATGTGAAATTTGCTGGTGTGTGCTACGTTGTAAATCTTTGCTTCTATAGCACCAGAAACTTGTAATACACAAGGAAGAGCCACATTTCAAATACTGCTTTACTTCTCAGTACCTGCTACATAGAAATTGATGGACTTTTTCTCATGCTTGTTTATTTCTATTAAGCATGAATTGGTAATTTTTAAAGGTTCACTCCTCCTTCTGAAAAAAGTCATGGGAATTTAGTCATATGAAGAAGAGCAAGCTGGATGCATAAGAAATACAGGATTTTGCAGGGAAAGGAATAAAATGAGAATGTAGCCCAGAGCTTTAGGCCAGTACCCAGTCTGTTAATCGAAGTCTGATTCAAGTTGGTATACCTCTGTAGCTATTTTTACTCCTTCTGCTCTACCCTTATTACATTTTATATAGTTGCAAGAGGGCCAGACATTACTATGTGAGATGCAATGCCCACTATGTGTTCACGCAACACAACTGTGATACATATAATTTGTATTATTCACATTTGTGGCCATGCAACATAAATGAGAACAAAATAATCCTTTGGAAAGCTACAGGTGTAGATGAGTTGTTCAGTTTTATTCCATTCTGTAGACTGAATCAGCCATCAACCTTATTTCTGTTCTTAAAGGGAAAATTATCATGTTCATTTTACATGGTTAAAAAGATGTATTGAGATTTATCTTCCTGTAAAACTGCAGCATGTAATTTGTTATGAACAAAATAGAGCTAACACTATTGACTGCAGCAGAATAATTTGCAGCTAGAATTGAACTGCACTCTTAAAATCCAGTTTTTACAAACTTCTCATAAATAGGCTGCAGGAGTTTGATTTTTGTCCTATGAATATTTTGAATTTTAGATAAAATTGAACCTAAATGTGTTAATGCAGTTGTAGCATATGGGTATGGATTAGAAATGTGACTTCATGAAAACTCAATGTAAGTTACTGTGTTGAACCACTCAGTACAGTGGGATTATTCATTCAGATTCTCTACAAATTCCTGATTTCAAGATAACTCAAACACACAATTCTCACAGACTTTTTCTTTAAAGCCCATGCTGATCTAATCAAAATAGCAGGTGCAATAGAAAGCTCCACTGTTTTATAAACTGGAGTTAATCTATTGACTTCATCATCCACAGAATGTAAAGCATGTGAGTTCTTTTCTTGTCTAAACTATTTTGAATGAGGTCTCTTTTACATGCTAGTTTGGCAAGCTTCTAAGGCATTTGTGCAAAGTGATGATGCAAGAGCAACCTGATTCAACACTGAGAAATTCATAAATAACATCCAGCAGTAATTAAAATGAAAAACTACAGCTAAGAAAAGCAATCACTCTACAGTATCAGTTGAACAGTTAGTTACCATACTCTACAGTGTTAAAAGTGGAATATGGTTTCTGGTGCCTTCAGGTCAGGAGGCATCATTGTGAATTTTAAATATACCAATGATTCATCCTGTTTTTTACATAGATTGATTAACGGTGATTAAAAAAACAATCACAAATGATTATATATGTAGAGAGAAAGGATAAGAGTGGAAGAAAAACACAGTGTCAGAAATTACCATTAGATACGTTCTGTATGTGCAGTCAGTATTTTTGTATTAAAACAAAGTTAAAGTTAATTTTGAGGTTCAAAATGCTTTTGAGATAACTTAGCATACTTTGTAAGGCCATTCTTGGGAGTCAAGTGCATAATATTCAAGATGGGGATATTTGTAAAGGACTTCAGTTTGATGAGCTAGAATATCCAGTTGATGTGTTTACTATCTTGATGAGCAAGCCTGCACTATTTTCAGTAAGTACACACTTAAGTAATAAAAAACCCTATGAATTCTTTGCCTAGATTTCTCCTTAGATTATGGTTAAATGGCAGGTAGCATTCGCGCAGAGCTTAGTTGTTGAGTTTTTATGTATGCAAAACTTAACAAACTAATAAAATTTAGGTAGCTAGTAGTATAGCAAATAATGGATAGGTCCTAGAAGTTGCATTCTGAGGCTTTTTTACTTGTTTCTCAAAGTCTTTTCTGGACTACCCACAGTGCCTGGATTTACTGTAATGAACACTTGGCCTTGCATTGTGGAAAACTTTGTACAGCACAGCCTCAAATTCAGTTAAAAGATGCTTTTTTTTTTTTTTTTTTAGAAAAAGATGAGGAGAAAAATATTTGTGCACAATATGTAGTCTTACTTAGGAAGTTTGCTCTATGCTTCAGTACTAGGTAGAAGATCTTTAGCAGGACTTCACATGAGGAACAACAAAACCTTGTATGAATAAGGCACTAGTAAATGTTTGCAGCAAACAACAATTACAGTCTATATTCTTTAAGAATAAAGCCATTCTGTTTAGGAAATTGTCTTTCATATGACAGAGTTACCAATATCAGTTAGAAGAGGGTTAGAGAAAGTACATCTTTTGGATTATACCTGTGAGGTCTGTGAGAAACCACTGAATGCAAATCCCTGTTAAGTCTGGAATTAGCCTGTGCAATGGTAATAACTTGGGACAGCTAAAGAGGAAACTGGTCTAGATTCTGATCCCTGCTAAACCTGTGTGATTCACTGTAATGTATTTGCTCCAGATTTCTATACATTGGTAGCAGGATCTGAAGCCAAAAGTCAAGGCTATCAGTTAACAGTGCTAACCCCAAACAAATAATTGGCTGTAATCCCCTTAAACAACTTCAAAAAAAGTATCTGTTTTCTTTTATTTTCTACTTGCTGAAGTCCAAGAACACCCTTTGTCTTTTGGGTAAAGTAACAGACCAAAGCCTTCTGTACTACTTTGGAGTTGCTGCCATTCTCAATATTTATTAAAGTATTTATACCAAGTGAAACTGGAATCTGCCAGTCCATTTGCAGGAAGACTGACTGCTATTTTGCATTAAAAGTTGTTCAAAACACGCCAAACTCTTAATAAATCAGAACACAGTGGCGCTTTTGAAATGTACTTTAACGTATCAGCTCTTTGGAGGGGGCACTGAATCTTCAGAATTTATTTATCAAGCCAATAAGAATCCATTTATAAACTAATAGATCTGGTTATTCATGACTGTATTTCCCTATTATCTGTCCAGTAAAACTACTGTATCTGAATCGTTCACTTGGTATACTACACAGAAGGTCAGTGGTAAGTCCACAGCCTGACATCATAACCAAATTCTGCTTTGTAATCAGACAGCTTGGCTTTTTCATCTGACAGATTTCTGTTCCACTCAGATCCTCCATTATTGTACAAGATGTCATTTAGAACACTTAACACATTTCTAGTGTCCATAATGCAAGAGGGAAAATAATTACATTGATATTACATCGATTCATTCTTGTATATTATTGCCATCAGGTGCTACAATTAACAACTCTGGACAGTGGGGTTTTTTTGTTTGCTTGGGATTTTTTGTATATTATGTAAGGACTTGGTATTAAGTTTATCTTAAAGCTTAAAGATCACCCATCCATGAGGACCTCACAAAAATTTACAAATATATCTGTCGGCTTTTAAGAATGTGGTGGGTTTTTTGCTTGTTTTGTTTGGGTGTTTTTTCGCTGAGACTCATGAGACTAAATTCATTGGTGGTATAACTCAGCTGAAATATTCACGAGAAATTAATCTAGACTAATACTTATTTCTTAAACAAAACAAAAAAACCCCAACAAGAAATTTATCATTGGGAATCTCTCTCCCATGCTTGCTATACATATTCCAAATTACATACAGAAGGAAGAAAATACAGACATTTCTGTTCACAAAGATCTTTCCTTCATAGCAACTCAGGAAACTTTTTTTTTCTTTTTTTTTATATATTTGTTTCTAATGTTAGAACACATGCTTTTCTGGGGGAGAAGGGCAGGGTGGAGGCTAATAAATGTCATGTGTTCACCTGAATGTTAGGAATTGTTATTGAGCATTAGACCTATGCAGAATCTTATCTGTAAAAGTTGTCATCTTAAAATTTTTTTTCTTATGTCATTATTTTCAGAAAGATGATCTAAGTCTTGGCAATTGCAAAAGAAACCAACATTCTTTGTAGAAGGTGTGCCTTTTACAGTCGTAACTAGTTTTTGGTGTGTCACTAGCTGGCAATTTGAAGTTGTGCATATGCTACCTTATAAGAATTTCCAAAGCTGTGCTTACTTGAAAATAAATCGCAACTTTTCTTTAGTCTTGGAAGTGAAACCTGTGTTTCAAAAGTCAAGGTGGGTTTTTAACTTGTTCTTAAGATTAAAATAGTACACTGGGATATGGATGGTTTTCCTTCTCTTTTTGCCCACTGCTTTTGAAATACACTTTCAGTAACAAAAAAAACAGGTGAGAGAAATCTGCATTTTGGAAAATGTTCTCTGAATTTTTAACAAAAAGCAGAATAGAGTTTGCATTCATGGCTGGCTGTATTTCTTCAACAGAAACAAAGAAATAGAGTAACAAAACATTTTTACTACAAAACTAAGCCATTATAGCTCTGACTGGAGGAAAATCTGTTGTCAAACATTTATATGTTTTAGTTTTTATAAAAAATGAATTTATACTTTTACTGAACAGTTGCTTATTGGCGCAACTAACTTGTGTTTGTAGAGGCACACTATTAACATGAACTGAAACTATGGTCTAAAGGAAGGTATCCCTTTTCTGTTTGTGCTGATTTATTCACCTATATGGATAACTTTTTAACAAAAAAAGCCATTTCACACTTTTTTTTAAAAAGTAAAAGTTAGGAAAGAAAACACTTTCAGGTGTAAAATCCCAACAATTATTGCATGATTTTGCATAATCCTTTACCTTTCTAAAAAGCAATATTTTATTTTTTATATATGCATTGGTTTTATAATGAGTCATCATGCAACTGCTGACTCACATTTGATAAATATTTAACTTGGGGAAGAAATATTTTTGAGACTACAAAAAAACTCAGTCCTAGGTCTTTACTATTAATCCAGAGATTTTAATTGTTAGATGAAACACACATAATTGGAATTAACTACCATGTTGAAAGGAATTCATATTACTTTGATTACAAATCTATTTATCTGAAAGGCTTTAGGGATTATGATGAATTTGATGAGGCCAACCCAAATCCCTCAAAACCTTCTCATACTTTTAGGAGATGAGTGAATTGCCAGTCATGTAACTCTAATGTGTTTTAAGGCTAGTTAGAAGACATGGAGGAGTGATACTCAAACACTCAAAACTAGGAAGTATTTGCATGAATAAAGATTTATTTAAAGGAAATTATTTATGGGTTAAAGTTTGTTTATTCCTTTATGTTTTCTAATAGAGTAAACCTATCATCTATTTGTATGTCAATAATTGATCTTAGAATGCAATTTCACAGCCTGAACCTTGGTTTTGCCCCAAGGTTCATTCTAGCCAGGATGGCAATTAGGGAAAGTCCTACAAATGAAACAGAAAAATTGATACATGCTGTTAAATTCAGATGAGGAACATGAAAATAAACATGGAAGCAAAAATGACATTCAGTGTCAGAAGTAACAAATTTGAGTCTTAAATAATTCAATATAGATAATATAGTTTAGACAGTTTTTATATAAGTGTGCTTTTTCCTAAAAACAACCCCCCAAACCAAACTTTTTTTTTGCTTTTTCTTTAAGTCTTTTGTCTGTAAATATGAAAGAGGGCTACACCCCAACATAATTCTTCATTGTCATACTAAACAATAAAATAGTCTTTCTAATTCACATTGCTCATGGCAGTCTTATTTGACGTTGCTTTATTGAGTTTGTGAGTAAAGCAGTTTGGGATTTTTGTTGGTTGTAAACTTTTGGCATAATGTGAATACCAGTCCCTTTCAAAAACAGCCTTGAGTTGCTTAATGATGCTTGTGCTGTTCCCCGTGTCTGCTTGGTTGATAACAAGGCCAGCTCCAGCATTCTGCGTAAAAGCATTTCCTACCCAATCAAAATTACCTACAAGTAAAGGCAGGAATATATATCAGTTTCTAACATAAGGGAAAAAACGTACAATCTCTCTAAAGGCAATCCAGTGTGACAAAGTACCATTTCCCCCAGTGCCTACCTGGGCAGAGACAGAAATATTTTTTCTGTACTAGTGGGAAAGAAAAAACTTCATTATGTACCAGTGTGTAGTGCAGATTGTTTCTGGAAGTTTCACAGTTCTAATCCTTCATAATTGAAGACAGGTCATTTATTTATTAAAAACTAACTTGCACTTCCTTTTGCATATATTGTAATATTAGTCCATTTACTTTCCTGATTGGGCTTTTCAGTGTCAAGAACGAAAATGTTTTTTTGCAGTATAGAAAACTTTACTCAGATGAAACAGAGAGTGATTGCTCCATAATACTGAGCCAAACCAGTAGATCTTTGACAGGTTTCCCCACTGATAGATACTATTCCAGGAAAGAAAAACACAGTTTATTGTTTTATTCCAGTTATTACCACTTTTGTTGAAATCTAAGGTAATGAAAAAGCACTTCAAATCCTGATGATCACAAGGCAAAGAGGATAATTGATTAATAGAAAACAGATAAACCAAGTCTTTCAGTTACTTCTTTTTATTTCACTAGAACTATGACTATTTAAGTTGTACATTTATAACATTTGCAGTATTCTGGAGAAAAAAAAAGCACTGTTACTAGAGGTCATCTTTTAAAACAACATCCAAACATACATAAAACATGAAGGTATCAGAGAAATTTGTACCCTTTCTTTCAGCATCATTTGAGCTACTTCAGTAGAAAATGTTAAGAATTCTGGAGTGGTATGCTTTCAAGTAAAAGATGTATCAGGTCCTTAACATGCATTTGTATTACATTCACAGAGCTTTGTGTATTTCTATATATATATCTTAGGATGCAAGGACAATAGGAAAGAAAAAAACAGCTCTACTAAGAACCCATGCTGTGTAGCTAGTTGTAAGTTACTGAAGATCGACCTGGCTATTGGAAGGAATTTAAAATAAAACATTTGGGGGATGAGAGAGAAATAAGCAGCACTACTTGAAGTTAAAAAATAAGGTTGGGATGGGTTGAGTGGAGTGTATATTTAAGCCTATCAAAGTAAGCTTTCCACAGCAGCTCTTTGTTCAATCTCTACGCTACTTAGAATTCTCCATTCTTCATGTGTGCATGGGTGTGCTTCTGGATTGCAGCCTTTGCCCTTCCTCACTTCTTCTGTGACCTCTGGCTTTAAACCCTTTGCAGTAAGTCAAGGTGAGAAAGTAAACAACTAAAGCATCAACCTGCAGCATATTAGAATGCATGTTTTCTCTTGACTTTATACAATCTAATGAGTTAGTTTTTAGTTCAAGTAGTTTTCTGATCCTGTCTCTCACGCACAGCTCTAGCAGTTGGATTTTTTTTTAGAAGTAGTTTTTAGCCTGCATTCAGTGAGCACTTGAATGATAATGAACTTTGGCTAGGTGCCATGCAGCGACTTTAGTCAAATACACATTTAACCACAAATACCAATTACTTAATGTACTTAATGTTGGGAGGGTGTCTGAAATGTCATTACAGTAAATGGAATAAGGTTTCAGAACATGAGATTGAAAGGCATTTGTACAGTATTTACCAGGATTGACTGTAGCTTTAGTAATAACACGAGAACTGAAGAACGGTCCATCTTCATTGCAATATAGAAATGAGAATATATTAACAATCCAATTTATTCCTACTTTGTAAATTGTGTTGTATTTGTGGTTTCAGTCTGTTTTTAAATGGTCAGTGTAGAATGTTGCTTTTGGGAGACTGATTCATAGAGTGGCGGTTGGAAAAGACATTTTAAATGCAGAGTCTCAAAGCTCAGTCTTCATCCAGATTTCCAAACAAATGAACAATTATTTTAACTTAACAAACACATCAGCTGTATATTTCTCATTTACAAATGGATGATAGGATTCAGGTGGCCACAAACTAGAATTTCTTGAGATATGCTTACTTACCAATGTATGCAGCTCCATCAGTCACCATGTATTTGTTACGATTCAGTTTGGGAAAGGAAGTGTTCTTCTGTTCTTTAAGAAAGCATGCACTCTCTTCCTCAAGGTCAAAGAATTTCTGCCATAAAACAGAGCAGAGTGCAGGTTAATAAGAACAGTTCTATAATGGACATAAAAAATATGTTCTGTTCTCTACTCTTTATTGAAAAGAAGTTAGTGCTACAAAACAACTTGAGGTTTTATAGCCAAGCATTAATTCTAATAAAGCATTCACATTGTTTTTCTTACTGAATTCTCACAGTTTGTGATTCTTACTGTGCCTTGTCATTCTGAACTATACAAAGTATATGGCTACCACATATTAAAAGCAATACAGTGTCAAGTAGTAAAGGTAATGGAATGAAATGAACAAAAATCCCCACATTTGTGTTCTGAATGGTAAGAGCTGGGGACTTTTTTAGCTGTATTTCTCATTCACCAATGAACACTGGCATTTGAAGTTTGCTTCAGGACCTGGATTGGCAGCCACATCAACATCTCTATTAAACCCTTTACATTACAAATCACATAGCTTCCAACAGGAAACTTGCTGATTTCAGAAACTTAAAAACTACTCAGGATTACATCTGATATGGAGAGATCAAATTTACTAGAAAAGAGGAAAATGCATCTCTTTTACCATAAAGGATAAAGTATGAGTTATCTATTTTGATTGATTTTTTTTGTTAAATTTTGGACCTATATGCACTCCTTGATGGCATCAGCGCCAGACAAAAATGAGATGCATCCCAGAGTCCTGAGGGAATTGGCTGATGTGGTTGCCAAGCCACTCTCCATGATATTTGAAAAGTCATGGCAATCAGGAGAAGTCCCTGGTGACTGGAAGAAGGGTAACATTGTCCCCATTTTTCAAAAGGGTAGACAAGACAACCCGGGGAACTACTGACCTGTCAGCCTCACCTCTGTGCCTGGGCAGATCATGAAACAGATCTTCCTAGAAGCTGTGCTAAAGCACATGGAGGTTGTGGAGGTGATTAATGGCAGCCAGCACAGCTTCACCAGGGGCAAATCCTGTATGACCAAGCTAGTGGCTTGCTATGATGGGTTAAGTGCAGCAGTGGATGTGGATAAACAGATAAATGTAGTCTATCTGGACTTAAGTAAAGCATTTGGCATGGTCCCCCACAACATGCTTCTCTCTAAATTGGAGAGATATGGATTTGATGGGTGGATGGTTCAGTGGACAAGAAACTCGTTGGAAGCTCAACGAGTTCTTTCTAGTGATCATTTTTTTTCGGAGTACCTATATTGAATTTGCACCCTCAAAGCACTTTCAGCTGAATCCAATAATTATTAATGCTTTTGTGATCTGGACTCTGAGTGAGATGCTGTGAGATGCATAATGAGAAACTAAGCATTTTCTAATGGCATTGATGATGTTAATTGCCCAGTACTATCACAGTTTCATGGCAAAAGAGAAACCCTCTGTTTCTAGACAGATTACACTATTACAATCCAGTGTTTGTAACTAGGAAAATACGTCTTGCAGTCCTGCCTTCCTGACCTCAACAGAAGACTGAAAAATTACATACACTGCAGTTGGTGGCTCGTTTTGATCAGGACACTGCTAGGCATAACATGTTTGCAATGGTCTGTTTTGAACTATGTACTTCCAGTTAGGCAATACTAAGACTTCCATTAGCCTGATTGGAGATCAAGGGAAATAAGGAAAAGATTCCTACTCAACAGAGAAATTCAGGTCATTATATTACATATCCCATGTTGTTTAATGAAATTTGAAGGCTTTGATGCTAGTAGAAAACACACCTATGAAGTTTTTTTTTAGAATTTTTTGAGGGTGTTGGAAATAGCTCAGATTTCAAAGCAATACAGATTATACTTACAACTTTCAAACTACATGTAGGAACTTCAGTGCAAATAGCTTTCAGAGACGAAACAAAGTTAAAAGTAAGGGGATCTGTGTCTCTTGAGAAACTTATGAGAAGTCGTACTTTAATACTTCGCAAAACTAATGCTTCTCTTATCTTCCCATCTAAATATGGCCAGTACCTGTGGAGAAAGAATACAATATATTCAGAGAACTTTTTTTTTAATTTTTATGCAACTAAGTCTAGACATCATAAATAAAACTAAACACATGTGAATTTCATCTTTTATCTGTTGAAGGAATGTCATTCTCATTTAAAGGGGTTCTCACTAAACAGATCTGTCAGCATCCTTTCTTTGTGTCATTCTGCCCTGCATCAAAAATGTCACTGTGGGGAGAGCGAGGTTCTGGATAGCTGAGCACATCTTTCATCTGTGTAGGAGAGCTGCCAAAGCACTTGCATAAAATACAGGTACCTTTTCTGGCACAGCCGGGAGAGGTGAGAGCTTGTCGAGCTTGCGGTGCCAGAGAGCCCGCAGAAGGAGCTACAGCTAGAGGGTGCTGCTTACCCAGCCCAGACGGAGGAGGGACGACAAGGATTTTCTCTTGGTTACGGAAGGGAAGAGGAACACTGGATTCCCCCCCGACTGCCATCCTCCTTTTCCTCTGAACTAAGACCATAAAGGCTGAGGACTGCAATGCTCTCTGTAATTTCTTGCTTGGAAAAACGAGAGCGGCTGATGTGCAAGGTGCCTGCATCCTTCAGTAGCAGATGAAGACGGGTCATTTAAGGAAGATGCATCCTTTTTTTCCTTATGAGGATTGCAAAAACCCTGCCATGAATAGGGTGATGGCTTCCATGGTGCTAGTCTCAGAACAGTTGTTTAGCTTTGTGTTCCTGACTTTTGATGGGAACAGGTCAGGAAAGGGAGAATTAGACAAAGAAAATGAGTGTTTTCTTTATTCCAGCAGCATCAAGGCATTCAGCCTAATTAAGTCTGAGCTCTACAATACTGGAATATAACTTACAAGCAAGTGCTAGTTGCTGACAAGATAGGGAAGCTGTGGCAGCGCCTCAAACACAAAACTGTGCTGTAGGAAATACGTTGATGAATTCACACAGGTGGCTTCCCTGGATCTTCCTAATTCAAAAGATTTCTGAATTCTTTAGGCATGAGAACAAAGGAAGAGCACAGGAGCAGGAACACTGTAACACTGTAACATTTCTACACACTAAGGTCCTTTTCAAAATAAAGGAGAAATGCCAGGCATGCACAATGTGAAACTGAGGTTCCTAGAGTACCACCCACAATTATTTGACTGCAACAGAGCCTGTATGTAGTTTATTGGAAAAATCCTCATATATACTCGAAAGAGCTTATGCTTGATATCAGTCAAATGACAGTTATTTTTTTTTAAAAATTGACTAAAACATCTTTAATTATGCAAAACTGGAGAAAAGCACATAACCACATGTGTAGTTTGGCTTAACTTGATTCAAAGTGCATAGATGGAATGGCAAACCATAGTAGATGCTGAATTCATTACAATTGTTATTAAGAGTAGAAGGGAGCGCTGGATACTTGGCTTCTGAGTTGGATGATTTTATTAGACTGTAGCTCGTTTTGGGTCATGAATGCTTTATAGTGGTCTGTACAAATAGTATGTTTAAAAATTACTCAGGTTTGTTTGTTTTTAGCAACTCTCAGTTAACCCAAATTTGATATAATTCAAATGCAGCCTGTGCTGAATTTGGAATTTTCATGTTTGTGTATATTTCAATAAATTAATGACATCTCCTAGGTTGCATTTGAGAACCCACAATATGTTATCTCTCTCTTCACACACTCACACTCACTTTCTCTATCTCTTACACTGACTATCTGTATGATGCTTAAGAAATGTGAGTAGCTGTGGTATCAAGATAATGAATACAATAATGTAAGAAATAGGTTTCATGTGTAAGCAGGTTCCTGTATTCCTGGGTCCCAGTCACTTGAAGATGGTCAGATTAGACAACTTCTGATCTCCTTCGATAAGCTGATCCAAAGCTTAGGACCTAGAATTGGAAATGTCTTCTTAGGTCCCAATTCTGCTCCCATTTAAGTCAATGGCAGAACTCTCACTGATTTCAATAAGAGCAGAATTGGGCCCCAAGAAATTGGTCCACAGTAGTAATTAATCTCCTGTGGGTTCATTTTCTCCAGCAGACCATACTGTCATTATGAAAATGTGCTAGTCCTGGGAATGGACACTCACCGTTTAGCATTGGTGTCAATGACGATTGGCAAGTAGTCCATGACAGCTATGTATACAAACTGTTTTGCATCATCAATAACACTGTATATAGCTTCAATATCCAAGACTCTGTCCTTTGGGCAGAAGAGTTTAGGTGAATTCTGTGAAGGGAAAATTTCAAACACATGATTTAAAATGCATGACTTATTTTCTCTTCTCATTCTTCTTGAGAAGGCAAAGAGTACCCTTTATTTTAGTAAAGCATATTAAATGATACCTTCAGCTGTCCTGATAGAACACTCAAAGGTACCAAGAGGAGTTATTTGCTTAATTTCCCCTTGAAAGCTTCACCAGTTAGATGTTGTTATGGGTAAAATAGAGAACACACAAATGTCAAAATATCCACTATCATCAAAGAAGCTCTAGTTGAAGTTGCATTTCAAAGAATTTTGTTCCAAAGAGTCCCAGGACTGGTTACTATTGTATGGAATAATATCTGTGTTCTTACCACATGAGCCTGATCCATCCCTTGGTACCAGGAATTAAGTCTATTATGTTAGTTCTGTCTAAAGTGCTACACAAAGTTACCATTTGCTCAGTCACTGTCATGGGAAGATGCTGCAGTTTTGCCAGAAACTTTTAAAACCTAACTTCAGCCATATATTAAATCTTTATGTGGTACTGAATTGAGCCCAGATTTCAGCTTTTCTGCCTTGCATCTAGGGGTGTCAAGTGTATCTGTCAGCACATGTATCCTTAGGCAAAGCCAGAGGGAATCATTCATCTGTGATAGAGAGGCCCAACACTTCCTCCTCTATTTCCCAGGCAGGGAGAGAGAAGTGGAGCCACCTACCACCTGCTCACAGGTAAAAACACAGTTCCTGGGAGCAGAGGTTGTTAGGGGCACTTTATAGAAAAAGAATGCAGACCACTTGTCATTTTCTTAACAGCTGGCCTTGTCAGATCACCACCTTCCTGCTGCTGCATCACCTTCTCACCTTTGTTATCTGCTTGTGTTGCATCTGACATCTAGATGATGTTTTCTTTAGGGACAGATCCTGGGGTTTTGTTTAGTCTTTTTCTTTCAATGCAATACCTGTCATAGTGGTTTCTTAGTCACAGACTGCTGTTCTAAAGGATTTACTATAACTACATTCAGAAAATACTAGAAATTTAACTGTAGCAAGATTTCAAAACCAATATTCCAGATTCATTCCTCAACACTAAGAAAAACAGTCAAAACCTCTTCAGATTTTATCAGCCAGTGTGGAAGATTATTTTGTTGCTAAGCAACATGGTAGCCTTGATTCCTGGGTATAACAAAAACAGTCAGTGACTTTGTGTTACACTTGTTGGTTTACATAACACAAATGTTGAAAGTGAAATAGGTTTGCAAAGAATGAGTTTTGACCCCAGAAAAAGTTTAAAGTGATTTTGTTAAACACAATCCATATCTATTATCAGAACCTTTAAAAAGTCTATTGCACTGAGGTTTTATTCTTACACTCTTACTATTTTCTTGAATAGAAGTTTTAAATTATAGAACAGCTAAAGAATGGAATTCTCATGCAGCACCTTTTTCAGATCAATTCAATATGAGGACCAGAAAATGAAAGAAATTCAGAAGGTAATTTGAAGAAAAACTTCTCTTAAAACTCTCACTGAAACACTTGTGCTTGGCCATTCCACTTGTTATCCTGTGGTGTGGCTGACCTCCCCTGTGGTCATAAAATATTTTAGTACTTTTCTCAGTGGGCAAATGTTCCTTGCTACATCTCTGTGCAGGGTGTGTGTGCTGTGTCAGACCGAATGGGAGGCAATGTGGGGCTGGGGGAGGGAGTGGGGCAGCACTAGGCAAGGGCAACATCACCATTCCAGCCCACAAAAGGCACTGATGGCAATGAGTGAACTGCCTGGCTTGTGGAGAGTTTCTTCTTACCATGAGTTCAGGAACAGACAGCAGTGTTAAACCGTTGGTTCCACCAAACCAATCCAGTGCAAGTCTAGGACTGCCTTTCAGAGGGGCATGCTGGCAAGCATTAAGAATCTGCTAGTAGGTGAGAAATTTACAGAAAAGTCAGTTTTCAGGAACAACAAACCAGCCCAGCTGGCTGTGGCTACAAATCCAGGTAGTGCTTGGAGATAGATTTCACTGATACGTGCTTCTGCTAGGAGGAACTCCTTCCTTTTGTATTCTGAAGTGCAATTTGAATAGAAGAGGCCTTAGTTGCCCAAGCAAAAGGACAACATAAATCACAGGGAAGAAGTAAACATTCTACAAACTGCAGAAGAGTAATTTTTATAGACCCTCTTGCCACCTATCTTTGTCGAGGATCCCATATTCCTTAAAACTTGGCGTTGCCCAGCTTTCACTGCTTCTAGGATTGATTTTAAGCATGATTTCTCTACTTCTTATAGATTGCTTAGAAAGGAGTAAGAGTTCATTTCACTGCTACTCAGCTAAATGTCTGAAAATCTGTCTCTAATTTAAGCTGATCCTTGAGGCTATCCAGAACTAATAGAAGAGTATGTCTCTTCAAATGGCTATTAATTCTGTCTGTGTTGGGCATTTCCAGATTTTCCCTCCAAAGTAACTCTGTCTCTTCACTGATCATAGAAGTCTAAAAAATCCTGGATACCTGAATGTTGCATGGCTCCCAGCAGGTGAAGGTAAACCCTGCCCTTTATAACAAATCATCTGCACCAATATCCTGTGCAAGTGGCTGTACAATAGTGTGGTATGTGTCTTACTTGGTTTTAGACATAATTGGCTATAAAGCAAGGATTTGCCCCTTGTTTTATATAGAAGAGTAAATAACTCTTGGAAGCTTTATTATATTTCTGACTTTGAAGGGTTTTTTTGACTCATATAACTATCTCCAAAATGAAAGATGCTCCATCTTTCTTCATCTCTATCTCACTGTGTACTTTTATTCCAGTTTTGCTACATCACTGCTGCGATGAAGGACTGCTCCACTTCCTCCTATTAAAAACACAGAGAAACTGCTTCCATGGGGACTGTTGCTTGAATTTAAGAAGTTTTAAAATGTAATTTAAAAAATATAGCTAAAGTAGATAATATTTACAGAAGTATGAATGATTTCAATAGGATAGGGTGAAGGGGATTAATCCTTCTAAAATTAACTCTGATAAAAATGCAAGCTCTGATGTCAAGCTTATTCTGTATCATTTCAGATGTCTGATTAACAGTTCATTCACCTTCTATCCACTAGGGTAAATGAGCTACTTTGAAGGGTCTCCCTATTATTTTCTGAATGTGAAAGGAAGAGTGAACATTACAGAGGAATTAAAAAAAGAAGAGTTTACGAATGAAATTCTGCAGTAGTCCTGGCAAATCACATATAAGAACAGTATCACAGAAATCAGAATAGAAAAAAAATGCAACTTGTCTCTTCTGCACCACAGGAAAAGGGAAATAACTTTTTAAAAGTCTTTCAATTACAGACTTCCCAACAGAAGTATACCTATTGGAATAACTTTTCCCAGACAACAGAATCATTTGGTTTTCTAGTATTATGAGACTATCAATCAAGTACTGCCTTGTGTAGATGACTGCTGTTGTGGTCTTATCTTTCCTTGAGTTTCAAGTCACTCACAAGAATCTCAGTTTTAGTTGCTGCTTTTGGCTGAGGACATAGTGGTAATGTATATCTTCTCCAGTTAGGTCCAGTTCAGAAAATGTTTAAATATAGGCTTAATTTACATCATATATGTTCCTATTAATAGTCATTTCCATCAATATACCTGTTAATTTCTAATGGGTTGGTACATCTTGCTGAACAAATATTTAGATTTGGTTTGATTTGGTTTTTTGTTTTTAAAGAAAAAAAACCCAAAGAACTCCCCCTCCCCCAAACCACACACACACACACAGAGAGAGAGAGAGAGGAAAAAATAAAACAGAATACAAAACCAATGGTACTTAAATGCTGATATACAACTACTTTTCTCCAGCCAGTATCTTTCAGGGAGAACACCACATGATTATGTTGCTATTACAGGGAACTGTGGACATCTCAATATCAGTGAAAAGACATTTCAGTTTCTTTTCATACATGCTACCTAACCTGGTCTCACTGCTCCGTAGCTCATAAACGACAATATTTGTTGAGTAAGCAGATGTTAACTTTCCAAGTCTTCCAAGAACATCCTGGATTAAATAAATTTCTTCAATCCCTTCCCTCCCTCTCTGCAACTCACTGCAGAACTTACCGACACAAAAGCTTCTGATTTTGTCTCATTCAGCTGCAGCGTCAGCTTATTCTGAGTATCATACACTCCATATAGTCTTTTAGACCAACTCGGAGGTATTTTATTCTTGTATCTTAATGAGCTATACAGGGCAAATATCCTTTGTAAATCCAGGACGAGGCAGCTACAGTTGTATACGATGACGCCAAGTTCCTTCATCTGTGAAATTAGAAGTTTGTACCATTAGTGATATTTTGGCTGATGGATCTGTGAGAGTATGCAGCAAGGATGTAAGTGTCTGAGGGGCATCTTCCAGAAGCCTGCCTTGAGCTCAGCAGGAGTACTGTCGACTACAAGAAAATTCCTAACAGTACTCTTTAAAAGGCAAACACATAAGCCAACTCATAAGCAGTAAAAAGCTGTAACAGGGTTTGCACGAACATGAACAGTGCACGTCAGAGCCACATGTCCTGACAGAATGCAACACACTGTATAGGCAGACACAACTTACAAGTGATACCCATTCATCATAGGCACCATTTTTGTTGATTTTGCCTGAGATGTACTACTCTTGGCTGGGGTGCTTTATTATTTTTATATTATTTTGTTTACAGGGAAAGCATCCTTTCTGCTGGATGATGTAGGAGCACACACTCCTACCAGTGACAGTTCCTTGCGTCAGAAAAAAATTGTTTTCCCTGAGTTCTGGAAAAGGTGTTGGAGAAGAAATATGATGCTCCAGCTTCAAATAAAAAAAAAAAAAAAAAAAAAAAGNAAAAAAAAAAAAAAAAAAAAAAAGGTGTGTAATTCTTGGTAGCTAAATCCAGCCTGATCCAGTATATAGCATCTCAAATTAGGACCCAACAAGGTTGGGTTCTTAACTTCCCTATTGCTATGGTATAGTACCTCACCCAGGGTACTCCAAATTTCTGGGTGTCAGTTTCTTCACATGTAAAAATAGAAATAATGATACTCTTCTCTCATGAAAAGTACTCTGAAGTACTCTCATATATGAGAAAAAATAGCCTAAGAAAATATAGACATTATACTACAATTAAATATTTCAATCTTCTACAGGCACAGTCTCACTTCACCACTTAAGTAAAGGCATATCTCCTGGTCATCATAAATCTAGGTTTGGTAGAGATTTCATTAATTGCACATCCCTCACACTTAAGCTGTTTACAGACTTTCATTTACAAACATATTACCTGGCTTCTGTAATCAAAATGTAACCACACATTCTCTCTCCATTCCTTTGCTTTGCAGTAACTCTGAAAAGCACTGCTGTGGGTACAGATGCTACTGACCTCTGATAACCTGCATTTCATACTAGCCATCTCAAAAAATACAGCGAGTTAAGAAAACCTGCATATATCTGTTAGAAAACAATATGTAGGATAAATATTTAAAAGATCCATGCTAGTTTTCTGCAAGCAATCTCTCTTGGTAGCACACCCCAGCAGTCTCCCTAGCATGACAAAGAAAATAAGGGGAGAATGAACTCTGCGGTGTGCTCACCCTTTGACACCAAAAGAACTCTACTGGTTTTATTCCCGTAGATGAGTTCTCCACAGTCACCAGAGCAGTTTCTGTTAGGAGTACATATTTTTGTAAAGCCTGTGGGAACACTGAACCCCACAATAACATTATCCCAGATCTTGTTCCTTTGCAGTCCTCCCTGACTGAAGATGAGAACAGCTCTGCAAGAGTGGGCAGAGGAAGGGAAGTGAAAGACAGAATTGAACCTTCCCTTTTTTCTGCAGTGAGAGAGGAAACAACTAATCCCAACACCCCAATGAGAAAGAAACTTGATGTCTGACACCTTCTTCAGATCCCCCACCTGGAAATAACACAATACATAGAATCACAGAATGGTTTGGTTTGGAAGGGACCTTAAAGATCATCCCATTGGTAGGGACACCTTCCACTGGATCAGGTTGCTCAAAGCCTCATCCAAGCTGGTCTTGAATCCCTCCAGGGATGGGGCACTCCCAACTCCTCTGGACAATGTGTTCCAGTACCTCATCATGCTCACAGCAAAAACCAAGCTTCTAAAAAATCTAAATCTCCTCTTGTTCAGTGTAAAACCCTTAACCCTCATCCTATCACCCCACTCCTTGAGCCCATCCCCAGCTTTCCTTTAAGTATATGCATAATATACAACACTAAGCGATCTCGCTCCCAAATATTTGCTGAATGACTGCAATCACAGGAACTGTACCTAATATTCTAAGTGTCTAAATCAGAATAATTCTGCAAGCTTCTTTAATCCAGAAAAAGTATGGAATTCCTCCATTAGCCTGCACAATCTGAAATTTGTGGATATCTGGAAAATACAGGCTACTTGCTGCTCTGCAGCCTTTCATTAAGCCAGTAAATTCATTTGGATGACAAATATAAATTATTCCAAGCTATGCCAAACATCCTAATCAAACTGTCTATTAGGGATAATATCTTTGTTTTTTCCCCTGGGTGCCGGTATCTTTCAGGACATCCGTGTATTCAGTTCAAAGCTGTCCCTGTACTCTGTGCACTGTTTGTCTGCAGACATTTTTAACTATACTTTATCACCATTTTCACTGCATGCTGCCAATACTGCTCTCTTAATTGCAAGGCATGCCATTGCAAAGAACTCACTAATAGTATTCTGTTTCATGTATCTGCATAATATGGTTTAATCGGCTTTTCATGGCTGTTAGTTGATTCTGACATAATTACGTGATTACAGTTCTCCTTTCATTTATCAGTTCCGTTATCATTTTTCCGGTTTATTTAAGTAAAGATGTAATAGTGTCCTCACAGCACACTAGAAGCTGCCAGGACTGCATCTGTGTGAGCAGCTCTCCTCAAAACAGGGGTGCTTGCAATGTGTCCTCTCCCTGTGAATTAAAGAATTGCCCTTCTGACTAAGTGCTTCCTCATGTATAGAGAGAGGGAGGAAGCCAGGGGCACTAAAGATTTTTTTTTAAGTGCAGTTTTTACAGTTTGTCACCTCGTCTGCCAGTAAAACGAAGCATTACCTATGCCTTACTGCCAGCCTCTCCCCATGAACAGACACACAGAGGCACCAACCCATTTTGCAAAGGAACTCCACCTTCTTGTTTGAGGCAGGGGTCTGCAGGAGCTGAGGTGGTGCCCTGGCTGAGGCCTTGCTCCCCACCTACTCACAGTGGTTGCACTCAAATCGCAGACTGGAATGAAGCCATTTCAAGAGATATATTTACAGCACAGTAACAAATCCTGGCTTCCCACAGTGTTGCATCTTCCAGTTGGCTTCTCTGGAGGGAAGAACTGATCAAAGCTTTTCCTGCTTCTGAAGCCGTGATAAGAGCTCTCCCCCATGCGGATTCCCTGGTACACAATACAGACTGAGCTTCTCCTTTACCTCTTGGGGAAATCACAGTATCCGCTTTACCTAGCTGCCTGTTTTCTTTAAGTTTTTTCTTTAAGTTCAAATTTGCCTGAACCTGGAAAATAGATTCAAAGTTATTTGAAGAGCACATTGACTCAAATGCTCACTAGGCAGACCTCATTTTCTTAGGAAACAAGGTTCAAAGCCAGCCAGTCACCTCATGATCACCTTGGTTTACATTGATACATAACCTTGAAATGAAAACATTACAAACAGTGCACAAGTGTATGCTGTAAAACACCAGGCATCTCCTTTCTTATAGAACTGGTTTGGAGATTTAAAAAATACTCNTCTTTCTTATAGAACTGGCCCAGCAGGTTTGGAGATTTAAAAAATACTCTGCTTCAGAAGCGCCTTCCACACTGAGCCTATTTTCACTCCCATACTCTGAGGTGAGGAGAGACTGCTCTTTTTCCAATTGATCACAAAGCCTGTCATCCTGGAGGCACTGCAGAGAGTGGGCAGCAAGGATGTGCTAGTGACAGACGTGTACGTCACCTAGATAAGGAAAAAGACTTTCTCCTCAGTTTGAGAGCTGCTGTTATTACAGGTTTTTTTAAAAAGTCTCAGACAAGAAGAAAATAAATAAAAAAACCCCCATTTATACTGAAAGAAGCAAAATCTGAGTGTGGCTTCCTGATTTGCAGTGACTGAAATCTGCAGCTAAACAACATCTGAGGTATCTGTTAAGGTAGAACCCTGTAGGGCAAGAGCTCTTCAGACAAGAGGATTTCTTTATCCTGAATTTTAAAAGCAACTCGCACAGTAATGAAAACATCAATGTATAATTAATGTGAAGAAATCAAAACCTCAATAAATCTAAGGAAGATAAATCTGAAATAAAAATAAAGACTCATGGATTTGTTTGCCTCAAAACAGAACTGAAATATCTGGATGTTCAAGTTGCACAGTTTCTGTGAGTGACATTTTCAGAGCATTTGCTAGGGGCTGGGGAAAGGAATTGTTTACTAGATAGAGAATTTTGTGTCCTTTCACAAGCGGGTTTCTTTCCCTCTTTGTTAAGAACCATCACGAGTGTTCTTCTCAACAAATGAAAAACATGGGAGCTGATTTTCCTTGCTCCCCATGACATGCAGAGTAACTTTAAAGGCTACTAATGCTTCTTGCAAATAAGAGCTTTCTTAAACCACCAGGGAAGTGAATGGTTAAACAAGACTGAAGAAATAGTGACTTATACTGACTGTGCAATGATGCTCTATTTACAGAAGTCAGGTAAGCTACAAAACGTAACAAATATAGGCCAGCTAGAAAAATACTGATTTTCATGGCAAGAGGAGGAATTCCTTACTAGACTGGACAAAGAGCAGGATTTCACAAATAGGAATTTTTGCTTATTCTTCTCCCTTGTACATTTGTAGGTAGCATAGACACCATCTTAAAACAAAAACCATGGGAAAAAATCCTAAACACTACTGTTTGTGGACCTATAAGACCATAAACTTCATAAACTGAGAAACAGCATTAGCAAGACTTTTCAAATACATTTGGATCATGGGTTAGATGGGGTGTGCGATGTGTCCTTAGCCTGCACTGTGCAGACTAGACAGAACATTTTATATTTACCTTGAACTACACTCTAAGAGACAACCCCACTGTGTAGGCAAGGTACTATTTGACCTACATAAGAGTGTCACAATCTGGTTCACAGCTTGCAATATCTGAATTGTGACAAATGTAGCAGGAGGCTTTAGAAAACTCCTCAATAATTTTCTCTAAATAAAAAAAAAATTACCAATTGCTCATACTCAAGCTTGATCCTAAAAATGACAGGTAGCTCTCTGGAGGCATTAACTGCCATTTGCCCAAAAGCTCTGGCCACCAGCAGGTGCCAGGCATCCACTGCCTGTGCTAGAGAAACTGTGGATTAACCACAGGTGATCTATTGCACTCTACATTTACTAAGTAGACATTTTATGTAAAGGACTGTGTGTGCATCTGCAATTTGACTATGTTTGAAAACTTATTTAGTTATCCCTTCAAGCTTGTGGGTTTTTTAATGACCAATTTCCAAATGAATGACTACGGAAAACCAGCATTACAAGAGGGTAGAGTAATGGAGTAACAAAATGCAGTACTGATAGAACAATTACCATGGCCTAAAAAACCCTAAGATTTTCAATAGCTTCTAAAGAAAAAATGATACACAATATATTAATTGCCACCTTAAAGCCAATCACAATGGCAAACTCATTTTGTTTTGATAGAATGTGCTCTTATTGGTTAGCCTGTACTCCAAACATGTGGTTCCCTTTCAACTTAGTTATCAGTCTTACCTGACCCCTACTGCAAACCTCCCTTAAGTTTTCATCTTATAGCATTTAATGTTCAGCCAATCTTTTCCAATGATACAAAGCATCATCTTCTGTGCAGCTATTCTTTACGTCTCACAAAAACCTGCTAAGCAGGTATGTGCTGGTCCCTTGTTAAGCACAAGGTACAGTGGAGTGGAAGCCTGTGGTGGCAGTGTGGGAGGGGAAGGGCATTCTGGTGGGAGTGACCGCCAACAACAGAGAGAGAGAGAAACAGAAGGAAATTTGAGAAAGTTAAAAGTATTTCTTTGTGTAGTATTCTTTGATGTGCTTGTTGTAGTAGGCTTTGCTATATCAGAATTACAGGAGTAATGGTCATCACAAATTCAGTAAGGGTAACAGACCCCATTCAGAGAGCCATTATTATTATTCAAACCAAAAATGCAGCCTGATGTTGAAGACGCTAAAAAGGCTTCAACACTGCCTGGCTCTTTTCTTACAAAACCTTTGCAGGTACAAACCCAAGTACCTCACCTAACAGTTCACTATCATTGCAAGATACCCCTGAGCCAAAATCCTCCCTCCATGCTTGGCTAGTTTTACAATACAGAGGCTTCAAAGCTTTGTTATGCTAACAGTAATTCAGTGAAACACAAATTCAGCACAGTACTGCTTCTGCTCCGAGTTCCACTTTTTCCTTCCATGTTGCTAAGAACATGAGACCCATGCTACTGTTGGGAAATACTAGTAGAGAAGATTAATACAAATGGTAAAGCACTCTGTTCTCAGGAATTTTGTAGAACTGTCTAGCTTAAAGTATCTGAGGAGGAATAGATGTAAAACTAAAAGCACCTTTGCATGCCAGTAATTATTCAGAATAAATGTTCTTACCCGAATACCTTACTATTTTGAAAACTCCAAACTGCTTTTGAGGATTACTTAAAGAATTCAAGCTGATAAAATTCCAATATTAATGTTACAATGGAACTATCATTCCTGCTTTCTATACACTTTTATTGAATAAATAGTATTTCAAATTCTTAGATTTAACTATTATCTAGTGAACACTTTGTGACTTTTTCACATGGATATCTCTTCTGTGGATTTCATATTGCTGTTGTCTAAGGCCAAAGGTTGATTTTCTATCATCTTGGGTTTAAGTGATTTGAAAATAATTGGCAGACAGAATCTCTACTGAACTAGAAAAAAAGTCCCTTCCACTTGACATGAGAATGCAGTCTCAACCTAAGGTAAGAACTCAATCCTATCACTGAAAACGGAAAATCATCATTCAAGTCACTGTGCTGGAAATTAGTCTGCGCATGTGACCAAGAAGAAGCGATGCATTCGAGAGAGTACACCCAGCATTGGCACTGAATGTCAGCATAGAGCCATGACATACTCTCACTAAAAGAAAGGAAGGGACATAAGTGGCCTGGCTGTACCCCACTGGAACTGATAAAGTACTCTGCCACAACAGAATACTGCCCCATCATGATTTCTTCTTTTTCAGCTCTATTGATACGGAAAACTCAGCAAAAAAGAAACCTGTTTGTACAAACAATACAATGTGTTTAAACCATGGGCCACTCTGTGATGATGTTCATGTTGAACCTAACATAGCACTAAGAGTACAAGTTTGTATTTTCTTAGTGCTGTTGATGAACCTCACAAATAAACTGAGCCTGACACAGGCTCGCTACTTGTCAAAGCAAGCCAGAAGGCAGAACTGCATCAGTTAAAAATTCCTTGCTATTTAAACTATCAGCATAATTAATATCACTTGGCATAATCACAGCCTAATTTATCATTTTTCAAATGACTTTTCAGTTTACAGTTTCATTACCTCCTCAAAGCAAGCACAAGTGTCTCTCTAGAGGAAAATCAAACTTGCAACTGCAAGAAACCATTTTTCCAGGATCACGTTTGATTTATTTCTTGTTATGCTGCAGGAAATCTAATTAATGTGAATCCTAATTTGATTCTGTTTGTCTTTTGAACCACAGATTTTGTTCCTTATATCAAAGAAAAGTGCAGGCTGGGAAGAAAAGGACCATGTTGGGCTGGCCTCCACTTCCCTGCAGGCAAGCTGCATCACATTTCGATAGTGGCATCATACATTAAAAAATTCACTACCTCAGTGGAACCATAAAAAAATATTAAAAGGTGAAGTGAAATATACTGCTAGCTTCTGGAAAGGCCTGGACCCTCCTTTACCACATGCACACACTCATGTATTCTACTGCATCTTCCCATCTTTCCTGCACTGGAGCCTGTCCTCAACCCTTATCTTGCATTCTCCATAATGCAGCTGGAAATCACAGCAGGAGCTCTTAGTATTTATTCTCATCCTACGTGATGCTCCAAGGGGCAGCCTCTGTATGTCTTCTGCTGTGTAACACAGACAGGAGAGTGCAAAGGACTGATCTCAGAATAAAAGCAATATTTATGCCCAAGCATTTCTCTCAGAACGCATAGATTTTTGGGGGCTTCCAGATTTATGGGCTTCAGGGAAATGAACAGCACATAGTTGACTAATTGAATGTATTATTTATAACATTACTGACACACACAGTGGGTTTTCTTTTTGCAAACTGAATAGGGATTGGTGGCAGGTGTGCTGTGGACTCCAACTGGGACAATGACATTGCATATGAATTATTACTGTAACTGTTGAGCCTTGCCAGGCTACCTGATCAGCATTAGAATCATCTTCTCTTGATATAAGCAGAGGGCCAAAGGCTCTAATTAATTTTTGACTGAACCTTGATTAAATTCATTGTACAGGGGCTTGAGGTAAGCTAGGAATCCAACTGGTTTAGATAGATAAAGTAATCAAGTGTAACAGTATACAGGCAGCCCCAGAACAATGGCTAGCCTGTATGAAAAGCTGTTTCAGAAATCCATACTTGCTCTTCACCCTATTCTTCTGAGTAGCCAAGTTAGATAGTTGTGGGACTTCTGGCATGCTTCAACATGGAAGAAATGTCTCCCGTAAAGATGTGGTCCTGGTATTTTGTCCTAGGAAGAAAACTTGGAATTACATTAATACATCATATTTGTGACCCTAACAGTAAAACTGGGAACATGTTGATTCATGCCTCCTTAATTCCCTCTTTCTGCTAAAGCACTGTGTTGCATGTACAGGTAGAGTTCATTTGGGTCATCTGGCAAAGTAGTGGATCCAGCTGAGGCATCCACTAGCTGTCATTACATGAACAAATAGTAATAATGCATGCTATGGCTAGATCATCATGAGAAAGAGGAATATTTATTTGTTTATTGCAACAGGTCAATGTTCTCTCCAATCTCAGATTTTTTTTCTCACAAATTTTGCTTAAATTGAGCTCTTTGTTATGACACATACAGAGTTGAAGGTAATAAGATGGAAATCACAAGATGACAAAAATTGCTATCAATTTATTACCTTAATAAGCAAAACATACATCATGAAACTGTAGTATATATTCCTGGTGTATGTATATGTAGATTCTATACCTATGCAGCAGATCTACATACAAAATCAATCTCAGAAATCTCAATCACAGAAATCTATAGTGCCATTGCATTTGAAAGAAACACCCAATAAGTCATTATATTGATTAAAAAAATCTGACCGACCAGCAGACTCACAACTTCAATGACAATGACCCAATCCTCATGACTTCTGCAGTTTTCTGAAGATATACGTCACATTTGTCTTTGCATGCCCTGCCTGCCCAATGCATCTCTCTCAAGCAATAATTAATAGTTTGCTACTGAGCAGTTCCATGCAAATGTCAGCGATTTCAGTTTTGGTGACTGCTATCCACTTAACAAAGTTAAGAAAGGTGACTATATGATGACTTCCAAACTAGGCCTTCATACTTATGAAGACAATACCAAAGTCTGAAAAGGTTCAGTGATGCCATTAATTCTCCACATTCATAAGGAAGGAATGCTTTGTCAGGATCTGTTTTGTTCAGCTTGATGACTTATGGGTATAAAAGATGAGATTTTATACTGAACTGCCGAACCATTATTCTTTTTGTAGAATGACTAAAATGACTGTCCCTCCTTGTCCTGAATCAGGGAGATTTATAGCACTATGCTTCAGCCCAATTTACTGTGTGTCTTTTCTGGTTTACCATGAAAGGATTCCACTGTTAAAGCTGGAGGTGACCAGGTAGCTGCATTTGGGAACCTTTTGGAATCCTAGCAGTTCTGAATGAGGATATTTATCTAGAAGGGAACTATCGCCTGTGCAATATCAAAGTGTGTGCATGTGGGTGGAACCAGATACTGGGAGTACATTTTCATGATTATTTTAATGTTGTTATTTTAGTTGTTTAGTTGAACAAGACTGATCTGATGGGGTATGCTAACAGCTAAATCCCCCTGAGAGGAATCTGCATCCATTCATTAACATCACTGATCAAGATTAGCTGCAGCAAGTTCTTGTGGGAGATGACTGAATACCCCCTCAGAGATTCAGCTGGGGTTTAATGAGCAAGTTCTCTTTCAGCACAACATAAATCACAGTTTTTTGAAAAGTGGTAGGTTTACAATCATCCATGTAAGTTTATTGGTTTTCTTAAGACTCTGTTGATCCAGATACTGGAACCCCTGGATCAGAGTGTTTGACCTGTATCAATACATAGGACAAACAAAATCATTAACAGTTTGGCTCAATGATCTTAAGGGTCTTTTCCAACCTAATTGTTTCTGTAATTGTGTAAGGCCACATTGGTTTTAAGAGTCATGACTCTACAGGTATGCCTACCTCTTCCCGTAGCTACTCAACTCCAGCTTTCCCTATGAGTCAGCTCTCACATAGTACAATCTGGCTTGGACTTGAGGACGGATATGTGCAAAAAGGCCAAAGTCTGCACTCCTACTTTGTGCAGGCTGTCTGCAAGCTAGCTCTGGTGAAGAAACCATAAAACCATCCAAGTACAGCACCTGTGTTAGTACACATTAGTACATACTGCCACCTCAGCCTGTCTCACTGTTTCAGGATTTCTTAGTCAACACAACACCAATGAAACTATGGGATTTAGACTTCTAGGTGCAACTAATTGCATGATCTATAAGTTCAAATCAAGCCCTTCTGCACTACTAATCACTACAGACAGGCCTTATAGAGGTGTGCTTGGAAACCATTCTCATCACTGTGTCCAGTGTCTTTTTTGCATTTTTTTTTAAAGGCAAGACACCTGCCTGGTGCACTATTTGTGCTGCAACATCTGGGAAATCCTTCCAAAAAGTTCCTGCAAATTTCAATAGCTTAACTCCTAGGCTACTGATTCTTATCTGTTCAAAGTGGATATTTCATCACTTAGCTCTTTAGGTTTATGATTTATTGATTTACAGTTTATTATTGATTACTCCAACACTAGGTAAGCCTGTTCTACAGACTTCCACAACAACTGAAAAACATATCGCTAAATTCAGATGTCAAACAGAATGATGAGCATACTCTTACAGTTGATAGAAATGAAACAAAAATATACAGTAAGCTGCATTTTGTCCTCTCTTAAGACACGATGTGGGTGATTCATGTAAGAATAGAGGAAAACAGTGGGAGAAGTAATATAAATGAGAATACTTTTCTGGTACCTCAGAGCCAGGAATCAGCTCTGCATCTAGAGAAACTAGACACGTGGGGAAGCACAAGAATTCTTTGTGAATGTAGAGCCCCACACCGTTCCAAATCACTAGATCACAAAACCAAAAACACGCAGGAGTAAGGAGGAACTCGGAGCACTACCAGACACTAACAGAAACACAGGCAGAACATGAGCATAGCAGCCACATTATCCCTGTTCCAGTCTGGCTTTAACCAACCCTCTGTTAGCAGTGCACAGCAATGCTAGCAAGAGGCAAACAGCTCATTTGCTTCACTTGTAAATACTGGATAGCCAGACAATAAATTTTAAGCAGATTAAGCCTAATGGAAAATACTGATTGTCCCAATTTTATGGATATAACAAAGTGGCCTGCTTCAGTTAAAGAATAAAACATTTGTCACATCAGACTTTCAAAAATTCAAACTTTAAACCATGTTGAAGGCAAACTGCAAGTTCTGTTAATTTCCAAGAGCAACATAATTCCCCCAGGCTCCAAGCACCACCAAAAAAAGAGGAAAGAAGAAAAACTGCTGTTTTGGAGACAGGTAGTAGTCAGCAAACTGCTTTAGATTTTGGTCACTAGCCAAAAGGGAAAATAATAAATACATTATCAGTGTGTCTTTTGAAGGACAAGTTGTTAAGATCATCACAAGACCTCTGACAATCAAACTAGCTTTCTACACCGAAAGAAATAAAACAGAAAAAGAGTATTTAATTTTGAATACTTCAATATCTACTCAGGCCTGTTTTCTTCACATCTCGTGCCTTTCACCTATGCTTGAAAATCTGGGTTGCAGTTTCATGTTAACTTTTTAACATTAGATAGTTCTGGAAATAATCCCATTAAAATCTATCAAATTAGCAGCAAGAATATTTTAAGTATTGGATCACATGGCTAACAACACTTTAGAAGCAGATATTCTTTGTTGTACAAAAGATGTATTATTCCTCAGAAAAACAAATTCAGATAGAATACTGTACTTTCAGCTCAACCTTTACCTATCTGAACTTAATTTAACCTTGTGGGATGATGAAGTTGAAAGTCTTGTTTCATGTTATAGGACACTTGAGACTGCGCTCAATTTACTAACAGTGATATGACAGTGAACACCACTGGGGCAGTAAGACAATTAAGCAAATTATTAGAAGATGAAGGCAAGGATTTGCAACTGTCTAAAGTGCACATTAGTGTCATAATGGTAGTTCATACTAGAACAACACTAAATCAAATGGAAACTCTCAAAATAACTTTTGCTTGATTAAAAAGATGTAATCCAGTAACTGTGAGACAAAGTGTCTTATCTCAAAAGGACCAGATGCGCCAATACATAACTTTAAGAGACTCATTTAGATAAAAGTTTTTCAAAAATGACTGAATAGAGCATGTTTTTTGCTCTGTGCTTTTCTGTAAAATAGGATGTAACTCTCAGTAACAGAAATTTCCAGTGTGCAGATCCTGCCTCAGTGATCAGTTTAGAGAGGTGGCTCTGCTATAGCAAGATTTGTGGGAAATGGGGAACAAATGAGACCATCATGATGTAGTTTGAGAAATACAGAAATCCAGGATTTATTAAAAAAAATCCTCTGCTAGCAGTTTTTACACAGCTAACTAACGAAAAGAGAAAATCATGGGTCTGCTCAGGAATTTTTCCTCGACATCTGCCGAGCCAAAATTTAAGTGCAACTTTTTAAGATAATGCTTTTAAGATGTCACAGACAAAAAAGATGAACAAGTACCCATAGTGGTACTTCGCTGTCATGTCTTTTCCGTAAGTGGAGGAGTCTAGACATTTACAGGGAGCAAGCAGTAGGCTTCTGCTTGAGAACCTGAATGTTCAAATATGGATGCTAACATCTATATATAAACCAAACTACCTCCTACCTGCTAGTATTCATAATTTAAGCTTTTTATTTTTTGCCTACTAGTGTACTTAATATTAACCTGATTTCACTTCCAGTGAAGACAATCAATTAAGTTTTACTTGTTTCAATAGTTCTCAGTAATAGAATCATCCATTGGAAAATTACTTCTTGCACATAAAGGCACTCTTCTGAAGTGGTTTGGCTAATCCATTACAGTTGTTTTTCCCACTGGATTGAATTATTCATGCGTGAATAAAATTTTTCCAAAACTGTGGTTAGCATGAGGAGCTCCAGAAGTGTTTCTTGTGCTAACAAAAGGTTCTATCTGTACTACAAACCTCACACTCCTTAACAAAATTAAGGAGAAAAATGCAATTATAAGCTTTGCTGGAGCTACTGGAGTAAGTCAAAAACCCAAAAGAAATAGATGAGACTTTTTGCTAGATCTTACTCTGCATTAATATTATTTTTATGTAACCAACTTATTTTAAGTACATTAGTAAGCTATCTGGTCAAGAAACAAGAAAACAGAATACAGCAGTATGGGCACCTCAAACCACAGGTGGAAATTAATTTGCATTATGTATGAATATGTAATTTTAGGCATGTTATGTCCTATGTGTGTACAAAGCATTTTCCACAAGGAAAGTACTCAGAATAAAAACACAGAAACATAAAATGGTTTGGGTTAGAAGGGACCTTAAAGATCATACAGTTACAATTACCCTGCCATGGGCAGGGCCACCTTCCACTAAATCAGGTTGCTTAAAGCTTCATCCAGCCTGACCTTGAACACCTCCAGAGATGGGACATTCATGACTTCTCTGGGCAACTCATTCCAGTGCCTCACCATACTCAGAGTAAAAAATTCTTCCCAATGTCTAATCTAAATCTTGCCTCTTTCAGATTAAAAAACTACCCCTTGTCTTATCACTGCACTCCCTGATAAATAGCCCCTCCCCCAGCTTTTCTGTAGACCCCCTTGAAGTACTGGAAGGCTGCTATAAGATCTCCCTGGAGCCTTCTCCTCTTTTCGCTAAACAAGCTCAACTATGCCAGCCTGCCCTCCAATGGGAGGTGCTCCAGCCCTCTGATCATCTTTGTGGCTCTTCTCTGGACTCACTCTAAAAGATCTATGTCCTTCCTGTGCTGAGGACTCCAGAACTGAATGTAGTACTGCAGGTTAGGTCTCATGACAGCAGAGGGGCAGAATCACCTCCTTCCACCTGCTGGCCATGCTTCTTTTGATGCAGCCTAAGATACAGCTGGCTTTCTGGGCTGCATGTGCACATTACCAGCTCATGCTGAGCATGTCATCCATCAACACCCTTAAGTCTTTCTCTTTAGGGTTACTCTCAACCTATTCTCCACCTAGCCTGTATTTGTGCTTGGGTTTGCCCCAGTCCAGGTGCAGCACCTTGCACTTGGCCTTGTTAGATGTTATGAGGCTTGCACAGGCCCGCCTCTCAAGCTTTTCTCAAGGTCCCTCTGGAAGGCATCCTTCCAACACGTCGACTGTGCCACACAGCTTGGTGTTGTTGGCAAACTTGCTGAGGGTGTCCTAAATCCCACTGTCCATGTCTCATAGAAAGATGTTAAACAACACCTGTCCCAGTACTGACCCCTGCGGAATGCCACTCATAACCAGTCTCCTTTTGGACACTGAGTCATCAGAGTTCAGAGAGAGTTCTGTGCTTACTTGGTCTTTTATGTGTAAATAAAGGGTCAAGACAGATTATTATTTTAGGACTGTGTATCAGATCTCTTTGACAGTTGCCATGACTTATTAACCTGCAACTCTGGGGTAAGGGAATTGGATATTCATATCTGATGTCAACAGGAGCCAAGTACCTTATTTCCTTAGACTCTTCTGAAACTACAACGTACTTTTCTCAACTTAGCGAAAGCAGATTCTCTTTAACTGCAACTATGAGAGATTATTTTTTTTCTCTGTACAAATATTCTTCTGGGCTTTATCTTATCTCTCTATATAAAAATATACTACTATATGACAGTAAGATGAAAAATGTCTCCAAATGCATGCTGAAAGGGGAATGATAAAATTAACAGTGAGGAATCACATTTGAAATGCTAGGCCACAAATAACTCAGAGTTTAATGTAGGTATGCTAACAGGAGTTAAGATTTACTTCATTATGAGAGGAACAAACCCGCAAGGAATGTTGGCATGTGTGATGAAGGTCATAAACAAAATCATTAAAATATTTTCAACTAATCTGTGTGGTAGATGTGGTTCTTCTCTTCACATTTATTATTTCCACTGGTACTCAGAACTCCAGTTAGAAGAGGCGTCAAAATTAAAACACATCATAAAATATTTATAATCTAATTAGTTCTGTGGAGACCTATTTCGTTTATGACATACAAACAGATTAGGTCATTAGGAACGTACAATGTATGTACTGGCCAAAAGCCCAAACTGTATATTTTTACATTGACTAAGAATACATAATCCTCTTGGCCAAGACTTCCTCTGGTTTGCTAACAACATCCTCTTTCCTAAATTTTCCAGATTCCTTTATAAATATTCAAAAAGTTACTTTATAAATAAATGAATACACATAGGAACAGCAATAATGTATCTACTTCACTCTTTCTTTACTAAAATATTTGGCTTGTTTCTATCCAGACCTTCAACCTCTTTGCCCAAAACAAACCTTAAACATTTCAACAGAACCAATACACACCTTCTTTACAAAATCATTAAAACCTATGTTCAACATTTTTCATGTGTTTCTGAGATTCTGCTCATGTTTAGAAAGTAAACTTCCTTACTGCAAGTAGTAAGTAGCTAGGATTGCTTCTCTTTATCTCCCTGTTGTGCATTTGAATTACTGAAACCTAAAAGCACAGATTACACTCCCTAAATATGACCCCACACCCTAAATATGACTAACACCAGCTCACGCAGTCAGTTGTTATGTAGCAAAAATGAACTTACAGCCTTAATAATTCTGAAATGGCTGGGGAAAGAAAAAACACTACAGGTATCTACAAGAAGACAAATAAGATGCTTTACTGATAAATTATTAGGTTGGTATGGATTCACAGCCTATAGAACAGGATTTGTACTTTACTTGAGAAGGATGTAGGTGTTTTATTTCAACTTACCTATACCCTTTTGGTACTCTGGATAGAATAAAATCTAAAAATTAGAAATCAACTTTACTCACGTCATGTATTTGGCTTTTCTAACATACCCTCAATTCTATTGTACATATTCTGTTACTTTGATCAGCAGTGGCAAATACATTATTTCTATACTGCTTCTTCAAAATTGTCATGGATGGCAGAGTCCTCAGCACTACTTGTTATTAGAGGCCCTAGTGTACATCCTTCAGCTCTCTTGTTTATAAGGAAACAAAAGATGGAATTGTCTCTTGATACATACAGCCTTCAATGACCTTATACTATTTACTTTATGTACCCATAAATCTCTCCATCCCCAGAGATGGTGGGTATTTCATCATACTTCCAAATGGACGGGTGAGTTATATTTCCAAATTTTGCTTTTCCTTAATTAAATGGCACGTGAGAAGGACTGGGTCATGCATACAATGCCACGGAGCTTCCATTCCTTTCTCCAGCCAGTTTGCTCATTTTTATTTTTTTAAGTAAACTAGAACTTACAATCTTGAAACAATGAAATTATCACAGAAATCAAAAATGGCAGTCATGGTTTTCAAATTTAACTGAAAGCATAACTACTGAGGATAGTTATTCTAATGAAAAGAAGTAAAATTTACAGTAATACACTTTTGCCAACACTGAAGAGTCATCAAAACCATGCTAGCAGTTTTTGACGCCAGCACGTCTGCAAGTAAAATATCAGAAAAACTATAAAACTTCACTGTCTAGCCTCAAAATAATACTTTTCCCCTCCCTCTTTATACCTTCAAATTTATATGATTATTTTTCCAAGTAAATTACCTGCCCCAATGATCTCCAGTCTAGGCTGGCACTTCCAATGTACACATGCTGTTTATCAACAATCCAGAAAGATGACTGAAGCCGACCTTCATTATATGCTGACATGTTCATATACAACACTTCAGCACCTAGAGATTTAAAGATAAAATAATAAATAGCACTGTTTAAAAGACTGTAATTTACATTATTAAAATAAAGAAACAAGTTCATGTTTCATGTCTTCAGCTTTCAAAAGGATGTAACTGAACTTACTGTTAAGATTTAAAATCAGTGATAAACAGTGTTACTGTCCCATTGTTTAAGAACTTCATTAACATATATTCAAGAAAAGAACATATAGGAAACATTTACATCATTTGTACCGTTCAATATAATTTTCTTCCATTTTAGAACCAAATAGTTGCTATTTTTTTCCAGTAAGGTATGTTCCTAAAAACTGTTTATTTTTAAAGGCATACATTGTAATTCGAACCGGCTCTGTGTTAGAATAATGACCTTCAAAATACAAACGAAATAACAGTGTTTTCCTGAGAAGCAGACTCTGCCTCTTTGACCTGTGCAATGGTTTGAGCAGGTAGCCTATGATGTGCTGTCACATGGAGCAGACCTCAACAAGAGTATCAGGGGAGGAGAGTCAAGGAGTGAGGAAATAAGCAAAGGTCTACAGCATGCTCAAACTGCTTTTAGTCCTGCTAATCTGTGACATTCAACCCACCACTCTGAATTGCATAATTTTTAAAAGGATTACAGGCCACTAAAATCAAAGAAACTACTTGTTGAGTAAAAGCACATTGACTCCGTCACATCAGCAGGGATGTCTGAATTACCCCCCTCAGGATGTTTGCAGGACTAAATCTGGGATATACTTATTATTAGGTGAATTTAGGGGGATTTCTCATATCATTATTGTTCTTCCAGTGCTCCAGTGTTTGTAAGATCAGGTGATAAATCTGAATAAACCATAGCTGAGGGTAATTGAAAGTAAGTTGCTTGTCTTCATGTGTCAGACATGACAGTAACCAGGGAACAGAAGTGACAGTAAGCAGCAGCCTGGAGGGTAGTTAGGGGACCAGTCATCTCCCATCAAACACTCACAGGATCACCAGCACCATGAATTCCAATTTAAAAACATTTTTGAAATATCCAATGCTGAACAAAAACACTGATTGCCAAAGTTAAAATTGGAGCCCATTTAACCATTAATACTAACTTTAAAGTAGCAGATATCATCAGTAATCTGACACAAAATTCAAATGTTGTGAGATGTCAGGATCTGTGGGCAGTTCAGACATGGGCATAAGCAGTGGGATGAAACTATTATTCTAAAGTATAATCCAGGCTTCATTTATTTAAACGTTGACTGTAGCAGTGCAGGAGATACTGCTGTCATGCAAACCATTAAAATCAAAACGTGGAACTCAAGTTCTCTTCTTTCAGCCTGCTCATAAGGCTGAGGAAACTGTATCTCCAAGTTGATTTTTAAGTCATATGTTGCAAGCAGCAGCTACTCTGCAGCCTATTAATAATCCCTTAACTTTTGATGAAAGGTAACATGCATCAGTATTGACAATTGCCTCTGTTCTAGAAACCCTTGAGATGTTTTGTTAAAACAGGCTTATCAGGCCTTCCACATAATCCATCACCCCTAGTGTGGTGCAGGTCCAATGTGGAAATTAAATTGGACTGATCAATATGTAAAGCTGTAACAGAACTCTGTATCACACTGTAGTCTCAATTACCCAAAGCTGTGGGTCTACTGAGTTCAAAGCAGAACTCACAATTTGTGGACTTGATTGCTAACGTAGATGTCAGACCATTGAAAACATAAATCTAACAATTTTGCTCCACTGAAGATTAAACTGTAGAGTGAGACCTTAGAGTAAACCAGTGCTGTCACTTACACATTCAAGTGGATTTGCCTGCGCCATTAAATTGTGCATTGTGAAGGCTGGGCCAATTGCCCTCTTGCTGCAGTGAAAAAACAGACCACTGTGGGAATCAAAGCACGCTTTAAGTAACAGACATTTCTCTGAGTACTTTCTCTTCTAGGTGGGGCATTTTTTGCACTCATTAAACAGAGATGACTGATGCAGTCTGGAATGCACAGAGGGGACTCTGCCATTGAGAGCCTGGACCTTCTCCATCTGATGGAAACATAGTCCCTGAGAGGTGTCAGACTTCGGCTCAGGCTCTTGCTCTGTCTCATAATGGAGGAAGAATACAGAAGACAAAAGCAGCATTGCAAGAAGACTGGATTTTCATTAATTTCCCAAAGAAATTCAGTTTCCAAAGGAATCAAAAAGAAGAAGGCAGGCTCAAGCAAGTGCCATTTACCATTCCTAGGCTTGCAACATCCAATTTGGTCTAGCTGCCTGCTCCCAGGTACTCCACTAATGATGTCATGCAGGGCAAGCTCGACTTCAAGAAAGGGATCTTAAGCCTAGGACCTTTTGTACACATTTGAGTGAAAACACTCCAAGAGGATAGCAGGAGACTCTACATATCTATGTTCTATCACAAAAAACCGCACATCATCAAGAAGCATCTCTTGGAGAAGCTACGTTGCAGCACATGCTGGCTGTGGATCTTTCTGCTGCTCAAGCAAGGCAACCAAGTACCTATGCAAACTGGGATACTTCTTCATGGGAGATGGCAGAAGGCCAGGTCTCACAGGGCTGCCTCTTGGCCTCCAGACCCATATTTTTGAAACAGTCTGCAGAAGGTGTACCAAGAGGCTTTGGATCCAAAGCCTGTGAGTAGTCTAAGATATTTCCAGGTTTTTGTGGTACAGAGGCAACATCACTGAGCCAAATCACCTCTCTGGTGAATACAGTAAACTCTTTTTGTAATGAAGAACCAAAAAGAACAACTGTTTATACTGCTATTATCACAGCTGTCTTAAAAGCAAACATGCAAAATCTGCCTGCAACAGCTTTTAACACTGCCAGTTACAGGCTAAACTCATTCTGGAGTTAGCAAACATAACGCCCAAGAAACAGAAGCTGCATTTGGTTGTACCAGGACTAAAACTGGCCTTCTGTCTTCACAACTTTTTTACTTTCACTATAGTGTTTTTAAAACCAGAAGGAAAGAAAAATAGGAAATGGGAAGGATTTAAGAACTGTGAGGAGAACCATACAGTAGGAAAGTATGCTGCAACAGAAAGGGGGTTGAGTGAAATGGACATACACAATCTGATGGCAAGTCCTGGGACTGTGCATCATGCAGAGCCCTGGGAGAAGGGGTCATGAAGCCAGGATGGGTTCCACCCCCCCCACTAGGAACAGGAGAGTTGTAAAGGCAGAGAAGATGATCAGGAGCTTTTGAATGCCTCTCCCTCCCCATTTTGGGAAATCAGTTTGTCAAGTACAGGCTGCAGAGGCACAGGAGGTGATGGAACGGGAGAGAACATTGGGGTGGCAGGAGCTGCATAGAGCTGTTGGGAGGATAGGGAAGTGGGGAGGTTGTAGGGGAAGAAGGCAGAACAGGACGCAAGGAAGCACAAGTATATGCTGTGAGTTTGGCTAGTGAAAGCAACACTACTTACAGCTTTCTTGTATATTTGCAGTTTGAACCTGAAAAATGCTCCTGCACTTACCTCATTCTTCCCATCCCTTCACTGTTCTTATCACCATCTCCATACCTGTTGCAATGTTTTTATTTTTCCTCTCCTAATTCTGTGTACTCCCAAGCAAATACCTCAAGCGATGAGACCTATAAATAAGTCTGAGAATGTGAGACATTGCCTCTTTGTTTCACCACACTGTCAACAGTGACCTGGCATACAAATATACATGTTTTGGCCCATGCTTCATAGAATCATAGAATCACAGAATGACCAGGTTGGAAGAGACCCACGAGATCATTGAGTCCAAACGTTCCTATCAAACACTAAAAAGTGCCCCTTAGCACCTTGTCCACCCGTTCTTTAAACACCTCCAGGGAAGGCGAATCAACCACCTCCCTGGGCAGCCTGTTCCAGTGCCTAATGACCCTTTCTGTGAATTTTTTTTTCCTAATGTCTAGCCTAAATCTCCCCTGGTGGAGCTTGAGGCCGTTCCCTCTTGGCCTGTCACTTGGGAGAAGAGGCCAGCACCCTCCTCTCTACAACCTCCTTTCAGGTAGCTGTAGAGAGCAATGAGGTCTCCCCTCAGCCTCCTCTT
>WAAB01013926.1:38945-59184 GCA_013389865.1 Piaya cayana
TACCCTCCAGCAGATCCACACTTCCACTCAGTTTAGCATCATCCGCAAACTTGCTAAGGGTGCACTCAATGCCTTCATCCAGGCATCCAGGTCATTGACGAAGACATTGAACAGGGCTGGATCCAGCACTGAGCCCTGGGGAACCTCACTTGTTACTGGCCTCCAGCTGGATTTAACACCATTTACCACCACTCTCTGGGCCCGGCCATCCAACCAGTTTTCCACCCAGGAGAGTGTGCGCCTGTTCAGGCCAGAGGCTGACAGTTTCCATAGCAGAATGCTGTGAGAAACTGTGTCAAAGGCTTTACTTAAGTCCAAGAAGACCACATCCACAGTTTCCCTTGTCCAGCAGCCAAGTCACTTTGTCATAGAAAGCAATCAGATTAGTCTGGCAAGACTTGCCTTTTGTGAACCCATGTTGACTACTTTTTGGAGAGTGGCCTCAAGAAGAGTCAAGAGTGGACTAAACTAGTCCATACCATGATCCCTAGAGCTCACAAGCATATACATGCACACCTAAGCACAGCTGGTGCTTGAACAGCCTGTATGGCCACTCTGCAAGGCTACCACATGGATGGGAGGCAGCATGCATGGCATTTGCCATTGTGCCATTAACTTGCCATACTCTTGCATCTAAACTGAGTTTTGAGAGCAGTATAGAGGCAATTATCATGTGCTAATTCAGAAATATGAACCAAAGATCCTTTATTACCCCTAGGTCCCAAACTAGTAAATATGGATGTGTACAAATATAGACATGTAAAGTGAATTTCTCCTTCCCTATAATTTCCAATAGATAGGTTAGTTTTAATTATTTGCTTTCAATTACAAGCCTTAGCACAAAGTACACCCATGAATAAAAAATAATCTTTATTCTACTGAGACAAAAATCCAATTTTCTATAGCCTACTCACAACGGGCAGAGCAGCTGCTTATGCTGGGCAGACATAGATGACCCAGGCAGAGGATCATCTCCCCAGGAATATTCACGCTTTTTTCTTGTCTGACTACCAGAAGTCTGGAGTTGTTCCAGGAGCTCCATTAGTGTGACCTGGCAGCACTCAGACCAGGACAAGCACAAAAGCAGAGGAATGCACAACTTGGCAACTCAGTTATTTTTTCTACCACTCACTATGATTAAAAGACAAGCTAGACTATTTACTAACTCTGTGCTCTTTAAGGAATACTGGATATGGAATACAATTTAAAAGACTGCCTCATCTCAGAAGGATTGATTCAGACTTATTTTAAAGAGAGAACACCCAACGACTTACAGGGAAATTTCTGATGGTAATATCTTAACTTTGAATCAGCTACTTTGTTTACATTGCCCTCTGCTCCACAACCCCCTCCCCCACCACCTCCCTTTTAAAAACTACCAGGACTGCATCCTGCCACTCTGGGATTATGTGCTATTCATCAGCCCTGTAGCAATTTAAAAAAAAAAAAAGTGTCTAATAAAAACCTCTCTGCCTTTTCTTTAGCAGCTCACAATTGCCGCACACACACAAAAAAATGGAAATGTAGTTACTCAAAGGAGTTACATTCTAATACAAGCCCAAGCAATCCCCAGGAAACCTTTGCAATACAACTTAGCTTCACACTACCTTGGCCTGCCTTGAACTGTAACAGTCAAACTACCTGCTTGACTAATGTGTCTTCTTCCTGAATTAAATTTCCACTCACTCCTGATGTACAATCAGCCATAAACTATGTACACATGCAGTTTCTCAAAACAACAGTAGCCCTCACAGTTAATGCTGCCTGTAGTGAAATGAGGCTGTTTCCTTAGAAATAATTTTCATTAAAAATTACTGTAATGTTTACTGCTGCCTTTTACAGCATCTGAGGTCATTGTCATAGAGATAATTTTGAGGAAATCAATGCACAGATCTGATCGCAGCTCTGTGGTCCCTCTCTGGTCCATCTCTGGAGGAACATGGGTGCTTGCAGCAGTCATTGGAATTGGATGGGTGCATGGGCTTGGGGCTATGATGTGGGTGGCTGAAGGAAAACAAGCAGAAAACACTCTCTGCCCCCTGAGTACTGCCACTGTTCATCTCCACTGGCATACTCCCCAGCTGGCTCACTTGTCCATGCCTGGCTGGAGCTTGGAGGAAAAGCTGCTACGAGCAAGCTTCCCTTGGCAGATGGGCTAGCAGTCAAGTATCTCCCTGCAGAATTGTGGGTGTGAGATGAGAGAGGTCTCCATTTCTTTTAGCTGATATCCCAGACCCCTCTTGCAGGCAGACAGCCAGCTACTTGACTGATTCCCTTCCCTTCTCAGCAGACTGTAACATGTTGTCAAGCTTTGTCCTGCACAATCAGGGAGGAAAATTATCTTCTACACTCACCAGTGCTTTTTTACTTTGCTTTTCAGTCTTTCAGTGGATTAAAACAATTTCTGTGAGCCAGCACAGACCCAGAAACTGCTGTATCCACACAGCTGAGGGAAATGAGAGCTGAGGGTAGGGACAGGAGAGAGCAGGAAGAAAAAGAATAGTGACAGATGAGCATTGCAACACCCAGCTCCCTGACTAAAAAAAAAAAAGTATTACAGAATTACAACTAGCATGATTTAAAAAACCCTACAACCTACCAAATAACACTGGCATGAACAGATCTGATTTTCAGCAACCCTTTATCTCCCCTTCACCACCTCCTCATCTGTGCCCAAGTAGCATTTTCAGGGTCCACGGAATGAACTGGACCAGAAAAGCATCCAATTAAAAATGAATAAAAATAAAATGGTCGTTTCAAATGTAGAACAATTCACTGTTCCAGGGCACTGCATGACAGTAAACAATTTTTCTGACACAGCTGAAGGCACAGCACAAGTTGAGGAAGGAGCAGCTTGTAGCTGGGTGAAACAAGATGCAGGGACTACTTATGCCAGCAGGGCCATTTAAAAGGAAGCCGATGTCATGGCAGCCTTCATTCATCTCAAAATCAGGCCTCAAAAACTCCAAGTGGCAAGCTCCAGTACTTGTTTGCCTTTTATTCAGCATAATTATTTGCCATGAGCAAACAAAGCAGATAAGAGGGCAATGCTGGCATTTGCTCAGGTTGACATTTCCCACACGCTTATACAAGGGTCCACCCTGACACAGAAGATCCAGAACAGACCCATCAGGGGATCCTCGTTTGTGCAGAATTTGCTCACTGAATGCCGGATGGTAGATTCTTGAGAACAAAGAAAAGGTCAGAATTAATTTCTTTCAATTGCTTGTTTAATTTCAATGTCATCTTGGGAGCTAGTTAGTTCTCATGGTAACATTTAGCTAAACATACCCTTACAGTGGCTTTGAAGATATCAAATGTTGGCCTTTGTGGCTAGTCCAAATAATCAAAATACCAATTTTTCAGCTACATACCTTGCTGTAGGCAGAGTTCAGTGTAAGAGTGTCACAACTCTTACCCACATGAAGGTCTTTTGTGCTGCCTGATGGGCCTTTTGATTTATTAGCAGAAAAAAAACCCCTAGACATAAAACCAAAACACTTTCATCTCCATGTCATAGGAGAGACAAAAGAGAGGGTTGACAATATTTCTTCATAATCTTACCCACTCAGATACACATATTTTCTGATTCACTGTCAAAAATCCAAATCTCCATCTTAATTGCAGGGCGGGCAAACCATAACAAATGCTGCAACATAGAGATAGAACGTCTCTTTACCCACAGAGAAGATACACCACAGCCACACTCTACTTGAGCTTCCATGTGAATAACAGGTAGATCAGTTGATTAATCATATGTAGGAATGTTTAATTACCCTAAGCACAGAATTTTAGACCACAAAGAAAGAAGAAACTCATGCAACAACAAGCCTCTGTCCTTCCATAGATGTAAAATCAGTTTCCACAGCAAACTTGTGGCTTTCTCATTTTTTTTTCCCCACAAGCCAGAGTGCTTCCACAAAGCCATAAAGCATTGAGATTTCATAAGGAAAATCACAAAATGCAGTGCAGCCCATGTTAAAAAGCCCCTGTATTTAGAAATAGGATTTGAAGCCTGATACCCCTTTCTTTTCATGTAGAATATATAACATGATTTTTTTGAAGTACATTAGTCTTGTTAATCTCATGGGTTTTTATTGCTTGCACTGTAATAGTTCTTTCCTTTCTTTCTACTCNCAAAACACTTTCGTCTCCATATCATAGGAGAGACAAAAGAGAGGGCTGACAATATTTCTTCATAATCTTACCCACTCAGATACACATATTTTCTGATTCACTGTCAAAAATCCAAATCTCCATCTTAATTGCAGGGCGGGCAAACCATAACAAATGCTGCAACATAGAGATAGAAGGTCTCTTTACCCACAGAGAAGATACACCACAGCCACACTCTACTTGAGCTTCCATGTGAATAACAGGTAGATCAGTTGATTAATCATATGTAGGAATGTTTAATTACCCTAAGCACAGAATTTTAGACCACAAAGAAAGAAGAAACTCATGCAACAACAAGCCTCTGTCCTTCCATAGATGTAAAATCAGTTTCCACAGCAAACTTGTGGCTTTCTCATTTTTTTTCCCACAAGCCAGAGTGCTTCCATAAAGCCATAAAGCATTGAGATTTCATAAGGAAAATCACAAAATGCAATGCAGCCCATGTTAAAAAGCCCCTGTATTTAGAAATAGGATTTGAAGCCTGATACCCCTTTCTTTTCATGTAGAATATATAACAACATGATTTTTTGGAAGTAAATTAATCTTGTTAATCTCATGGTTTTTTATTGCTTGCACTGTAGTAGTTCTTTCCTTTCTTTCTACTCCTTTTTCTTAAGCCCTGTGGTGTGTGCTTGACTTCAAGAGTTTTGTTACTTTAGAATTTTACATTCTACTTTTTCCACTGGAAAACGTCTATTCTGTTCTTAGCAAAGACACATGCGTACCACCACCTACTTGGCAGGGACATGCTGCCACCCAGTAGATGTTTGATAAGCAAGTACCCTACAAATACAAGCAGCCAACACTACAGTTCAGTAGAGGGAACAAGTCAGCAAAGCAGACATGTTTCAATTCTAACTTTTCCATCTGGATTGGCCTCTGAAGTCAGTGACTTCTGTACCATGCCTGCTGCAGAAAACCTTGCTGTTTGAGAAAAATAAGTTGGATTCCCATTTTAGATTACCTTTAAAAAAATACATTAAATTGAGTCTGTACATAAGACTGTAGTGTAACTTAAAAAGATCCAAGCAGCTTCTCCTCTGTCCCTAATAATTTTATTGAAAGCAGAAAACATTCCATGTCTCTTCTAAAAGCTTTAGCTGCCTGATGCAGCAAGCATGAGATAAATCCTCATTTTGCACTGACTTGACTCTGATACCGGTATTTTTCAATCAAATACTTGCTTCTTTTTTGAGCTATTTAAGGTATTAAGTTATTTCATATCAATAATCATAGAATACTTTAATTTAAACTTTGAATAATGAGAGCACCGATGATCAACTCAATTCCCTTCCCCTAGTAGAACTCATCATTCCTCTAAACAAAATTTTCTGAGTATAAATCTGTTTTGTGAGTCTCATGATTCGGTAGTCTCTAAGATAACCAATGTACAACACAGTTTGATGGAGTATTTGAAAAAAAAAAATTCCACATCTTTTTTTGGCCTTCATTGTGAAGAGTAGGCTGCTCATTTGCTACACAAAGCTATAAAAGCAATTGCTTTGGAGATTGGGAAATGCAATATTCTAACTCAGTTGATTCAGGCGACAAAGCATATTACTGCTTAAAGGAAGACTATAATACTATCAGTAAAAGCATTACTAAAGTTAGATCGCAGCTTGCTTTCTTTGTCTAATTATAATTGCATACTTTTTTACTATAAAAGAAAGCTATTTAAAATATAATAGAAAGATCAGTAAACTCACACACTGCTTATTCCAAACCCCTTCAAAGACTTTTTTTAATTTGACTTAGCATTATGAAGCACTAGATTTGTTTATACACTTCCTAGATGAAATATCAAAGAATTCAGGGACAATTTTCCATCTTAACACATAAGGAAATAGAATCACAACCTTCTATGAATGAACAAGGCTAAATCCCTAATAAAAATGCACTGACTATTTATTCCTATCTCTCTTTTTAACTTAGCAACATGATTTCATTCTGGTATTTATATATCTGAAAACCATCAGTATTGCAACAGTCACATCTCAATATGCTGAGTAGCACTAGCAATGCTTTTGCAGTCAATCCTAAAATGTGATTCTCTCAGATCTGTAGCTCTACTTTGGTCCTGTTGGTTTGTTTCTCATGAAGGAGAAAGCTCAGTTCTGGAACCTGAGAATGTGTACTGCAGGGGTGGCAAAGAGCTGAGGACAGAGCACATCTCCTCAGAGGGCATCATTATGTATTATTTAGGGTTAGTGTTAGGGGCTAGAAGTACTATGTATCAAGTACTACTTTACAATACCTTCATAATAAAATTGATTTTTTTTCTGCATTTTCATTAATTGATTGTCTGAGCAGTCGTAGAGTATTATCTCCAAGCTATCAAAAGCCAAAAGCACTAGCTGACCTGGCTGTGGACATACAAGGGAAGCAGAGGAACAACCAGCATCAGTCTGGGTCTGCCAGCATAACAGCCATCTCCTTTTTACTACTACTTCGCACTTAAGTCTCAGCGTTTTTTCCTACCTCTTTCTTCTGATACTGTCATATTATCCTGCCAAGTCAGCCTTTCTCTCTTCTATTTTTTTCATATAATTCCTATCTCAATTTCAGTTATTTTTCATTTTTTTCATATGTTTTCCCAAGCCCACCAAAACCATGCTTCAACTTTTGCCAGCATTCTTTTCTGATCTTTTCCTGAATCAATTAGTTTTCTGTTTCTGCCTTTTCTTCTATCTTATTCATTCCTCCCTTTCATTTCATTTTCCCCGCTACTTTTCCCCCATGTCATCCCTCTTCCCTCTCCTTCATGCTCTCCCACTTCATCCTTATTTCATCATTTCAGTCTTGCCCTTGCCCACTTATTGTTTTATTTATCACATATATTCATTCAGTTACTCACTCCCTCCCTCCCTCTCTAATTACTTGAAGAACATATTTTATTCTCCAACTACATAAGCAGCATGATACATTCTCCAAGCCCTTACAAATAAATTTGTAGAAAGGAAGAAGTATCTTTTCTTAAGAGGTTTAAGGCTAACCATAGTTTTTGGGTGTCAAGGTTGGTCTTAATTTTATTTTATTTTAGTTCTGGCAGAACTCCCATAGGTATCAACTCATGATATACAATACAAAGATAGGTAGAGGAGATTGCTGATGGTTGTGGCAGATTGAGACTCTGGAAATCTCTTCTTGCTTTCTTAGTTTAACAACTAAAGCTGAGCTTTTGTTTCTTAAGATGGGACTAACTTTCTTAAAAGAATAAGGCACTCTCACTGTCTATTATTTTATAAAAGCAAGCATATAGAATAGACACTGCAGTAGACTGAAAAGTCTCACACTTGATTTCCTATTGTTCTAACCAGACCATTGGGTGTATTTTTGAGGGCTCCATCATTCTGTTTTGCTCACTGCGACACTCCATGCATAAAAATGGAGACATTTTAAAGGGAGAAATGGACATGCCCTGAAGTCAAAAGCAGAAAAATCCACATGGTGCACTGAGGAAAAATAAAATGCACATGAGGAAAAACGCTTTATCTTTGAAGAAATACAGCAAAGAAACAAATAAATACCTTGTCAGTTAGAAGCTTTTAAATACAGATTAATTTTCATTCAGTGTATTCAAAATGTGGAAAGCTAAATAAAAGGAAGCCATGACTCCATATTAGCTGGGTGAAGGACACATGCAACATACAGTGAATAAAAGTGACCAGCATACAGTATTTTAGTGTCCCAGAGGGACTAGACCACAAGCATGACCTCATATGTTCAGTGTAAGTATCAGCAACTGTCTGTAGAGGACAGGAAAATAGCTGCATTCTTCCCTTGTGACATTCTGAACTGGTGGAGAACCAAGTCTGTAGGATTTCCCTTTCTTCTCTAAAGTACACAGGACAGATAGAAATAGCTTGAGGACATGAAGACACAGAGATGGACCAGTTCACAGACACATAGATGACAGCAGCTTACAGGACTGCATAACTGGACTGCTTGCAGCTACACCCTGGGATCCCTAGGAAAGTAAGGCCAATAGGCAGCATGTGCACTTCTAGTCCTAATGATGACAACATGGACCTGGTGTCATCCTCTTCCAGGCTTTCACCCTAAACTGCAGGAGAAAGTGCTGCCATTACTTCAGAAGCCCATCTGGAGTAGGTAGCTGGAGACATACTCAGAAAGTCCAAGGGATGAGAGTGTGGGGCTGCAAGCCAAGATACAGGAACGGAAAATAATTAGATTAGCACTGTAAAAGGCATGCGAACTGTAAATGATAAAGATTTGGTGGTGAGGATGGCAGAATATTGACATGAAGTATAACAACTCCTGCACAGAAACCATTAAAGATCAAACTGAAAGCAATACTAGATATTAACAGAGTCACATGAAACACAGGAGGCAGTTCTGCTTAGAGAATCAGGTCCTTCAAATGAAGGCTGCTGCTGTAGGACTTCTCAGATGTATTACAGGAGACAAAACACATGGAGCAAATAAAGCTAGGATTTAACAGAAAAAGGATAGCATCGTATTTTAACTTGCTTGAAACTGCCTAGAGTATTTGAATCCCACAGCTGATCTTCCACAAAGCCACTCAGCAGAAGAGAGGGCAGGGTAGGGGCCCCTGGGGTCTAACCTTGCTCATGATGTTTCAAAGGCCAAGAAGAAAAATCTTTGTACAGGTTTCCTGACAATACCTGAAATATTTTAATAAAGACTCAGCATAAAAGTATACGATTACCAAAACCAAATGCTTATCTCCCAAGAGATGACGTAAGGATAGCTCAAAGACAACATAAGGAAGAATGTTAGAGAGAAAACGGTATCCCTTAGTAAGCAGAGGGAAGGAAAGAAGAAAAAGTAAAATTAAACTCATGCAAGCTAAATGTAAAAGTAATGAATCAAAGAGATTTTGAGGAAATATGGATACTGAAACTAGAGAACACATTCCTACCATGCAGACTGTTTTGTGGACAACAAAAATACAGATAGATTCAAGAGTGTTAGCACAAATTAAAGCAAAAAATCATCCAAATACCACCACAAACTACTGAACTCCATGACAAGTCAGTTCCCAACTTACTCATTCCTAAAAGGATATACAGAGTAGAGGGACTATCATCCTCCATTTGTTTCAGCTGTTATAGTCCTTCCATTAGTGTGTGGTCCTTATAACCCCAGCAGTGCAGAAGATTGACCTTCAGTTTGTTTCCACTGTCTTACGGCTGAGAACAGTTGCTCTGTGACCCTTCACTCAGGAACTGTTATTTTTGAAAGCTTGACACTGCAACCACCATAACGTTCTTTTGACATGATTTTGAAGCTTACTAAAGATCTTATGAGATCCTTTAACTCTGCTGATATTTTTCCCATTACTTTATGCAAGCATGACTACTGAGATTAAATGCATCAAGAGCAGGGACTTGAATTTGTTTTGAGTCACTGAAGCAACTTACCATTTCTGCACCAAATAATTTTTAATACTTGCACACTATACATAATTAATATTATGTCCAAAGGAAGGAAAATATGCTGAATGCACTGTTCTCAAGCTTAAACATTAGACACAATTTCTCTGTAAAGTTGTAGAATAAGTGATGGGGAGTAATGTAAAGATATCATTCTGGGGATTTTTTTTCCAGTTGCATTACTTTACAAGTAACTTAATGTAACTTATTTTCCAACTATTAGGCACTGCAAAAATTGATGACCCATCAAAGTACTGTAGAAGCCTAACATTAATTTGAAACCTGATACAGATTACCAGAAAGATCACTATGAGCATGATAGTTGCAACTCCTTGTTACAAAGATAAAGCTTGGTAATTAATGCTGTATAAACCAGCAAGGTTTGGTCACACGGGTTTGCTTTATGGTACATTAGTGCTGTAAGCAACAACCGAAGGGTAGGCAAAGTAGCGCAGCCTTTCCAAAGCAATCATCAAATGAAAACCAAATTATATCAGTCAAATAGTGCTAGCTTGGTTTTGACATTTATTAACGCTCTTAGATTCTTTTGACAACTTGTTATGTAACTTTGAGTACAAGACACTTTCATTGCAGGTTTGAAGCAGAAGTGTTATGTTGATTGAGCTAAGCAGTGAAGAAGCTAGAAGAATGTGAAAACATGGATGCAGCTTCAAAGATCTGTGTCATGTCACTTCAAACCATGGTCTCAGAGCAGCCTGGGTTTGTAGTTGCATTTCAGCCTAGATGACAAAAAAACCCCACCAAACCTGATCGAGGTGAGAGACCAAAGACTCACCACCACTGGGAAGGCTGAAGCCTGCTTGCGAACAGTAGCAATCAAACGCATACCAAATCATACCAGCAAGGCTACCACGCTTGATCACAGTTCAGTTCTAGGAAGCCAGTCAATCTTCAAGGGGATGTGAAACATGGGAACCACGTGAATGGAGAAGACAAAATTTACTGACAACAAATCTACCTGCTTTCTTTGGACCTCTATGTAGGACCATTAGACTTTATCTATGTCAGGATGGGACAGTGTTAGTGCTTTTAAATACAAGGGAAAGTATGTGGTGCTAAAATTTCTACAAAGGGAGCACAGCCACCTAAACAAATGTTTTCTGAGCTCATATGGCCCTAGCAGCTTTTATCAGCTCTTCCAATAACTGTAGGTAGGAATTTGCACACTATCCATATGTTTTAAAAATGTCAAAACTAATTTCTGCTAATGCCATCCACTACTGGTTCCTCTGCACTAAAAGGTGCCAAGGACTCAAAACAACTACTGCCATACAGAAAGAATTCATTCCAGCATGTAAACTATCAAGCAAGACTTGGAGGTGATCCCTGCTATGAACCTGTTGGATCTCAGTAGTTACTAACAGACAAAAGTGATTTGGCTGTTCACAAGATGGTTGGGTTACCAACACTCACTTGTACTGGAGCTTATGCCCATTTCTGCTAAATCCGTGGATGCACATGTATTAGTGCAAGGACATTTGAAAACTGAAATTTTGCACTAAAATACTGCTCTATCCACCATAAAAGGCTTTTTCAGTTAGAAATTTCAAAGCAGAATAATTATGTTATTATTATCTAATAAACACTAAGCATCTTCAAAGTGCCTTACAATACATCTAGCCTTAATTTCTCAAGAAAAATCTAATATTATTTACCTATGGGTCTTTGAAGCAATGACTACAGATACCGGAAAGCACATGACTGATATTTGATAATGAAAAGTACACATTACCTAGGAAAACAGTCATTTCTCTCAGCAAAGGTATTCATTTCTAAGCTGAAGACACAGCTGCTGTAGAGCTTAGAATTCAAATTTATTGTTCCCATATCTCACTCTGATGGGCACAGAGTTAATGGCTTAAGATAATCTATTTCCCTCTCCCTCTTTACATAATAAGCCAGTACAGCCCTAGCCAAAGTCCTGGTTGCCTTCAGAATTTAAATTACAGAGAAGGTTTCTTTTTTTTATTGGTTGGTTGGTTGGTTGGTTTGTTCTGCCAAAAGGGGTGGGGGAGTGGGGGGGAGGAGGGGAAGGGAAGAGAGGAATGTTGGCTATTTTGGGGGTTTTGGTTGTTTTATTTTGGGTTTGGGGTTTTTTTTTGTTTGTTTGTTTTCTGCCATCCCCCAATCCCCTCCAATTGATTATGGGTGTGACAACCCCATATTGCTAATTCTCTCACGCTAAAAAATTCTATAAGGTTGGCCACATCTAAATCTTCTTAAAGCTGGTGCACTTCAGACTCACAAGAAAAAAAAACAGTTTCACATTGTTATCTATTATGGTGCCTAATTTGGGGATATTTGTGTGTCCTGTGGAAATTTTACTCCCAGATTAGGCAGGACTATCAGAGGCTTTATCTTTTGAGCTAAGAAACAGGTAGCATGCAAAGCCAATGGAAGGTATATTGTTTACCCCAGAATTAGGAATTGCATAGCAGGATTCGTGACCACCTGAGGAACCTGAATATATATATGTCTATGGGACCTAATGAGATGAATCCAAGTCCAGAGGGAATTGGCTGATACGGTTACCAAGCCACTCTCCATGATATTTGAAAAGTCATGGCAATCAGGAGAAGTCCTTGGTGACTGGAAGAAGGGTAACATTTTCCCCATTTTCAAAAAGGATAGAAAAGATGACCCTGGAAATTACCTACCTGTCAGCTCACCTCTGTGCCTGGGAATATTATGGAACAGATCCTCCTAAAGCTATGCTAAAGCACATGGAAGACAGGAAGTTGATTAGTGGCAGCCAGCATGGCTTCATCAGGCATGACGTCCTGTATGACCAACCAACCACATGGCTTTCTATGACAGGGTAACTGCAGCAGTGGACACTGGAAAAACAATGGATGTACTTCATCTGGACTTCTGTAAAGCTTTTATCATGGTCACTGGCAACACCCTTCTCTCTAAATTGGAGATATATGGATTTGAAGGGTGGATTGTTTGGTGGATAAGAAATTGGTTGCACAATTGTATTCAGAGAGTAGTGGTCAATGGCTCATGTCCAGATGGAGATCTGTGACAAATGGTGTCCCTCTGGGGTCCGTACTGGTAATGGTGCTGTTTAATATCTTCATTGATGATACTGACACCAAGACTGAATGCACCCTTAGCAAGTTTGCAGATGACACCAAGCTGAGTGGTGCAGTTGCCATACTAGAAGGACGGAATGTCATCCAGAGGGACATGGACAAGTTGGAAAAGTGGGGCTGTGAGAACCTCATGAGGTTCAACAAGGTCAAGTGCAAGGACCTACACCTGAGTTGGGGCAATCTGCAGTTTCAGTAGAGGATGGAGATGATGTGATTGACAGCTGCTCCATGGAGAAGGACTTGGAGGCGCTGTTGATGAGAAGCTTGATATGAGCTGGCAATGCATGCATGCAGCCCAGAAGGCCAACCGTATCCTGGGCTGCATCAAAAGAAGCATGGCCAACAGGTCGAGGGAGGTGATTCTGTCCCTCCACTCAGCTCTTGTGAAACTCTACCAGGAGGAATTGTTGGAACAGATCCAGACGAGGGCTACAAAGAGGATCAGAGAGCTGGAGAACCTCCCATATGAGGACAGACTGAGAGAGTTTGGCTTGTTCAGCCTGGAGAACAGAAGACTCTGAGGAGACCTTATAGCAGCCTTCCAATACCTGAAAGATGCCTACAGGAAAGCTGACAAGGGACTTCTTACCAAGGCATGTAGTGATAGGACTAGGGGGAATGGGTATAAATTGGAGAGGGGCAGATTTAGACTAGACTTAAAGAAGAATTTCTTCACAATGAAGGTGGTGAGACACTGGAGCAGGTTGTCCAGAGAAGCTGTCGATGCCCCATCCATGGAAGTGTTCAAGGCCAGGTTGGATGGGGACACTGGCAGCCTCATCTATTTGGAGGTTTCCCTGCCCATGGCAGGAGGGTTGTTGTTAGGTGATCTTTAATGTCCCTTCCAACTCAAACCATTCTATGTTTCTATGATTGAATCTACAACGAAGCTTCAAAATCCTGTCCTAAAATCATCAGCTTAAAATAATTCTTTCACAAATAAGTGCAAGACATTTCTTTCAAAATATGTGTGGTGGTGGTAGAAAGAGCAGAAGCAGAGCAGGGACTGGAAGCCAGGTTTCTTCCATCCCAAATGAATGTGACTACTACAGAGTCACCTTTAAACACAGACAGAGATTACAGTATCTCTGCAACCTGTTAGAAGTTTGAACAGGAGGAATCAAGGGATCACCACTACAGAATACCCTCTGCACTTCCTAATCGTTTCTGACTACAAACTCTATCGTACAAAGTTTAAGATTTCAATACTAGCATTATTTGGTTTCTGTCAGGTGCCTGGTAAGGTAGACAGCTCTTCAAGTTAACTTTTTAGAAACCTTCAGACAGAGCAGGTGTTTTAACCTCATCTTCTGAAATTCAGGCAGATGTTCTGTGTCAAAGACATTCTGTGTATCTATGTGTGTGTCTAAGTTGTCACAAAAATGCTACCCACCTGCTCTTTTCAGCCATGTTTCATAATGTTAGACATGGTTAACTTTACATTGCAAGATCTAGCTCCCCAACTGAAATAAGTGAGAAACATCGCATATGAGTTCTCATGGGACTTAGGCATAAAAACAATGCTTGCTATCAAGATGTTAGTGGTTGTGTGTACACTTAGCAATATCAATTGAGTTATGAAAGTTCTGGTGCCTAAACAGAAAGGTGTTTACCCAAAAGGCAACCAAGCAGGAGTTTTTGCCTATTAGTGTGGCCTAGTTGTTAGACAGGTAATTGAATGCCTGAATGTCTGATGCAAAACTGGTACCTGCTTCTTTCTTTTAAGAAGGGACTAGTTTTGAAAATTCTGCTTGGTTTTTCTAATTATGCAGAACTCTGACAGTTGTTATGCAGTTCTGTGAGGTAAGAAACATAATAAGATCTTTCATCTTGGAATTGGCTTTAAGATTACTTGTCACAGGTTGAAAGCTGTTGAGGGAATATCAGGAAATACAGTGCAGCAGCAACTAATAAAATCTAAATCAAAGTATGCATCTACTCTGTTGTGGGTACCCAAGGAATATCAAATCATAATATAAAAGGAACAAGGCCTGATTAATAATAAATAAAACCAAAAAAGTTAATTTAAAATCAGATGTCAAAAGCCTTGCCTGTACAATTTTCATTAGCTGCCTTTTGAACACTCATATTTTAAAGTATGGCTTATGCAGAGTTTTAGAAAAAAGTCAACATTTAAAATCTGAAAGGAATGGAAGATGGAATTTCTGCCCCTCTGTTCACATCCACCTTTGTTTAACTCTATGAAACTCAGATCCAAATTATTTGCTTCCTTCAGAAGGACTCTTCTCTAGTTTACTGGCCCTCTTAAAGGATCCTGCTTACTTGTTCTGACAAATCATTGGGAAAAATTAGTCTTTTTTCAGTACTGCTGAATTGCAAAACAGGAGTTTATGCCATCTTCAATACTCCTCCCTCTCACGCAGTCTTGGAGAATCCAGTTTAGGAATGACTGATAAAGAAAGTAATGGAGCTACAAATCTATACAATGTCTTACATAAAACCATCACCTGAACTTCAGCTCTCAAGAGCACTGTACAATTCTTTGAAACACGTATCAGATATTACATCTATAGTACACTGGGCAAAAACTGGCTATCTGGACATCTCTTAAAGACCCAGCTTCAGAATTCCAGTTTCCCATTGTATGAATGGGGTGTATTTTCTTTTTAGCCGTTGCAGTGCTTTTACACTGATTCTCAACATTATCTTCACAGGAAGAGGAATTAAAGTCTTGCACAGAAACACAGAAAAACCCAGATTAGGAGGCTTCTCAGAGCTCACATGGCCAAATCTTCTGTGGGAAAGAGAGCCTTATATGAGATTATCTAGCAGCTTGTATAGTCACATCTTGAGAGCCTCCAGTGATGGGGACTCAACAACTCCCTGGGGAGGTTGTTGCAGTGAATGGTTGTCCTTGTAAAAAAAATTTGTTTCTTATGTTGAAATGTATGTACCTTAACACATAACTTCATGTTCTCCTTCCAGATCATCATGGAACTATTAAAACCAGCTCTGAAAACAATCTAGACCTTTCCCAAGAGCTGGTCAAATACTTATTACACAATTCCTCACAAGGGCTTTTCTACTTTCTTCTTAAAATTGTCAGTGATAGATCTTTCATAATCTGTTCACATAATCTGTCCACTGTCACCATATTTGGAACATTTTTTTTTAATACTGAACCCAAGTATTCTGCACTGAATATAGATAAATATCATAACAGTTTACTCTACTGACAGCTTTCACAAAAACTCAATCTGCCCATAAGCCAAACATGTTTTAGGTTCCAAGAGACTCATCAGGAAATGCCCAGTCTTACTCCTACAGCTTTATCTTTTCCAAAGAGGATGACAGTTTCTCTCAAATGGTGAACTTCATATTCCTGCAGTTTGCAGTACACAAAGGCTCTAGCTTAAAAAAAAAAGTGCTTAATGAAGTTTGTTTTATAAAGAGAAAATGAACTGATGTTCCCAGATGATTTCCATCTTTTTTAAAATATAAGAGTTTTTCAGTTCTTCTATAATATGTTAAAAATGTGACATCTTCATCCATTCCCTCACAACTAAACGGGAAAGGGAACATGACTGTGGCCAAAGGTAAGAACTCATGCCCCACCTGAGCATACCCTGCTATACAGTAGCCTGTGTGTCAAAGAAACAGAATAATATGGGACTAAAAACATTTAATCTGATAAATAAATCTTATTCACTATTGCTGTCCATCATGCAACAATTTCATTAAAACAAAAGTACAGGAAAAAACCAAACCACTAAGAGTTTATTACACGAACTGAGCTTTTTGGTGCCATGGCAGATTAAGCCTGTCTAAACCAGGCCCCACCTGCTGTGACAACCCCACCTATGTGTGTCCTACCTTTGCATTGTACTCATCATTTACATCTGTGAGATCATACACTGTGTGATGTAGAAATCTAGCTCAAATGGCAATTAAGGCAGCCAACAAAATAGCAGTCTGTAGCTAAATCAGCTCCCTGAACTGTCTTACTACATGATCACTGGTGCAAAGAAACAGCCAGGGACAACATATGGTGGGAGGCAAAAAGGAGGTTGGGAACATGCAGCTGCCCAGATATAAACTGACTTAAACTGTCATGGGATGGTATCTGTTAGTGTTTGTGATCTAGAGGGCACAAAAAAAAGCATAAAAAGTTTCTACAGTGCCACTTTCTACTAATTTCTTTCTCTCCCTGCAATAACAATTTTTCAGTCTCACCATTTTGGTTGTATCTGGTTAACTGAGAGTGAAATCAGGGCAAATGTGCATGAACTGCTCAGTGAGTAACAGCTACACAGTGATCTAATGATTAGAAACAACCATGGCACAAAAACTTTCTATTTTTCTCCAATTTCATTGCTAATATTCAGTATCTATTAGTAGAGCTGATTTTTATTTTTTAAATCACACTGACATGGACAGATTCCTCTTTTTATATCTGCCTCAATCAGCACTGACAAAACAAAAACAATTTCTTGCAATTATATTAAAAATGACTCATGAAAAGGGAGTACTGGGAAAAAAGCAAATAGAAAAGGAATGAAGTGAAGCAAATTGAAGACAGGAAATCCATTGGCATTTCTTAAAAAGCATTAACACTGTCAGCTAAAATAAGGTCACAATTAATAAGGGATTTAGATTCTGTACACGTAAGAAATGATACAACAACCTGCTAATCGGAGACAATGCTATTCAAATGTTACTGAGGAACAAAGACCAGTACATAATTATGTGCAAGGAGTGGGAGGGTTACAAGAAATGTTTCAATCTAGTAGACTGAACCACAGCTGAGAAAAAGCTAAAACAATAACCTTGAAAACAAGCATTAATAAGCTACTGTCACAGCACAAGGAGGATAAAGAAGAACATGTTTGTTTAACAATAGAGAAGCAAGACTTCATGCTCTAGGACTGCATAACACAAAAACTCCTATAAAAATACTATCATAGTTTATAGTCTGTTTAGTAATAATTTTGAAAACATGAGCTGGAAGAACTTACATTTTTTTAAAATTACTAACATACTTTTTTTATTACAACTATAGGAAACAAATGGTCAGATCTAGCTTGTGGTGCCTGTGCTGCCATTAATCATCACTAGTGGTTGCTGAGACACAGAAACAGCAAGTGACCTCACCTAACAGTGATGTTGTAAAGAAATTCATTAATACTGTATTTGCAGAGCACTCAGACATCACAGAGAGAAGCAGCATGGAAAAGCCTATGAGGAAATTAATCATTTGCATTCAGTGCAGTATCTGGCAGACGTGCAATAGAGAATGTCTGGAGACATACATTAAATATGAAGATAAAAGATTTTAGCCATTATGAGCAGAAATAATATCCCCTGAATGAGCATCATCTACCTTCAATATTAAGTGTTTGACACACAGTCTCATTAAATACAAGGGAAAAACTTCTTATTAAGATTATAGCAAGAACCAGCTAGGTATTCTGTTCAAAATACAGAAAACTATAATAGCAAAATCTGATAATGTAAAAGTCTATTGTAAATATATGCTCTGTGACTAGTATTTCCTCATTTCCACATACTTATTTTTTGCAAATAAACAACAATCCCACATGTAGCAATTGTACATGTACATTTTCTTAGCACTCAGAGGCTTCTGTCACCATGGCTCTAGCTGTGTTGGGTGTTAGCAGCGTAAATCAATCCATGCTTCATGCAGCAGCTGCTAGAATACTTCTGTGCTCAAGCTACCTTGTTTTATAGCTAGCTCATGTGAGTCTGGAGAGCAAAGACATGCCAAAAAAAGGCTTAACAGCGGTGACAGACCTGCAGATTCACAGCTAGCTCATATATCTGTACTAACACTGCAACTGTAAATTAGTAATCATATTTTACTCTACATCAGTTCAGTTCTGCACTGTTGTCCTTAAGTTATGCTTTACCTTACCCCATCCACTAAAATCTGAAGTTAGTTTCAACTTTCTCCTCTGTTAATCAGTAGGAATGGCTGCTAGAGAGGAAGACGTGTAGGGAGGACTCTAGGATACACATCTGGGTTGGAAAAGGTCTATGAAAGCTGCTTTCTAGTACTTCAGAAGTGGGAAGAAAAGGAAAGAGGGCTCCATGCATACCTGTCTAGAAAAACAAAAGATGTGCTAGAATAAATTGTCTGGCAGAAATAGTCTCAACATCTGTGTGAGATGCAGCAGTGCTGTAACACATCATAGTTCCTAGTACACAAAACATCCCACTGTATGAGATAATATGGATGACCAAGTATAGTTCATCAAGCAATCATGTATAAACTCACGCCACTGTGTCAAGACTAAAGCTTTTACCTAGGCTGCTTAAGTCAGAAACAGCACACTACCTGAAAATGTAGCATGAGGTAGATAACCACAGGAATTGCAGCATCCCTAAAGATTCCTAGGGCAGTATATGAACAAGCGTATCCTGGGGCTGACACTCAAATTGTCACTCATCTTAATCCCAAGAACCAGCTCGCATGGCTTGGTGGCATGGCTCACAGTCTCTGATCACCCAGTCTGCTTAAAAGAAAGGCAGGAATCTTCCACCTTCTCTTTGGAACAACAACTGTCTCTCACGTTTAGGAAGATAGCCATCTTGGCATACCATAATACTCTTGCACACAATCTGCTTTGGGAAGAAGATGCTACAGTCTATGCTTACACAGCAAGGTGAAGGCAGTCTTAGAAATACATGAAACTCCCAGAGCCCCGCAGGCTACGTACGTGCTTTCTGTCCACGCTACTGCCCATGGCTCAGACTCCAAGGATATTTGCTGCTTAAGAACAATCAGTTCTGCTTATTAGCTGATGAAACACGGACCAGTGCTTGAACCCTCCTCTGCCTAATTGAGACAGACACCACAAGCCAGAGTGTGGGCCTGTTCAGTCATATGTATGCTGGTTCTCCATCTTGATAAGCTTCAAAACTTGGCTGAGCCAGTGATATTTTACTTCTTTCTTTTTCAAAAGAAGAGCATTTTTATTAAAAAAGGTGCATGACATGTTTTCCAAGACAAATTTGAACAGTTAGAGAGATTAAAAAAAAAATAGTTTATTCTCATGAATAAACGTATCAAAATGATGCACAGTTCCCTTTCCAGGATCAATTCTGATTAATTTCTGAGGACACAGGTGGCCAGTGCCTCACAAGTGAAGAGATTAGTAATTTCAGTAGACAGATCTTACAAGATAACAGAAAAGCTTAATGATATGTTTGTTTTCAGCTAAGAAAATTGTAGTAGGTAACGGTAATTTTTTTCTCCAGTAGACATAGAAAAGGCTAATATACGTATGTTTTCCATTTACTCTGTTTTTAATATTATTGAACCAATGGTACTTGGGGTGGACTTTTCCTTCTAAACTAGCCCACTAGTTAGCTTCTATTTGACACAAAGCAGGACATGCTATTAATCTGCTGTTCATATAAGATCACCTCTTTTCAACATAAAATTAAGAGAACTAAATGTGATCAAATGTTAAAACTAATTTATTTCTTTTCAGGAAAGCAGAACCAAATACAGATTTACTGACTTGGAGATTAAAAAAAAAACAA